>AYKW01000001.1:3937239-4262535 GCA_002760635.1 Ganoderma sinense ZZ0214-1
CGCTCTTCCATGTCCTTGGCGTACAGGTCCCAGGCGTCCTCGCGACATGATCAGACTTACCGTTCAACTCTCCCACAAATATCTGAGACATCGCAGCCACAGTCTCGCCGCCGGAGCGTATCGAACGCAATTCGCGCACAGAGATAGGCACGCCGCCGACGCGGATGCCGTAACTGACCCGCTGTGGGTCGCACCGAGCACCCGCGCGCGAGCAAAACCATTTACAAAGCCCTATCGAACGCGCGATCCCCACCATGGTCCAGACAGTCATAATCACAGGTGTAAGAAGGTGTAAGGTGTAAGACCAGCTCGCAGGCAGCCCTCCGTCATCGCGTCATCGCGCACCCACCCCTCGACGACCGCGATCAATGGCACACATCGCTTCTCGAACATCAAAGCCCCCGGTCCAAACACTAGGATGCATCGAGACTCATCGACATCCAAATCTTCTTCCGAAGGGCGGGAGAACGTCTGTTCGTATCGTACACATATACGCGCGCTGCGCTGATTTCGTTTCGCCTTCGGTTCAACGTTGTCGTCGTCACCACCCGCCACTCTCCTCTCTATCTCCGCCTTGATACGCGCTCGGACCCGCAACTCGCGTCGACCGACCCCTTTCCTCGAACCGACCGGTCGTCGTATCGTTGAGAAAAATAACATGGGACGGATTTAGAGCTTGGTAAGCTCCGGCGCGGGGGCGAAGCCGCGAGGCATCACCGCGCCGGGGGGCGGGCGACGCGCGCGCGAAACTCGTTCGCCATGTCGATCATTGGCACCCAATGCACGTCAGCGTGCGTGTTGACCCACTCGATGAAGCGTTCCTGGGGTGCAGGTGGTGAGATACGAGGCGGTGTGGACTTTAGACAAGGTAAGAACGACTTACGAGCATCAGAAGGACGTGGGGTCGACTGGGGTAAGTTAGATGCGTCGAAGTGAGCATGTGCGGTGCACCGAGAAGGATGGAGCATGACTTACCCACTGACGTCGGGGTGGATAGTGATTGGGAAGATGAAGTTCTCTTCCTCCCTACCCAACGTACCCGCGCGCGTATCAGCTCACATTCGCGACCCCCCTGCGCGCAGCATAGGACGCGAACACGGGTACCCGCCTCAGACCGACATGACCGACTCACCTGTACAGGTACGTGAACATGTCCTTCCACAGCTGCTCCACATCCCGAGTGTTTACCTGTGGAGCGGCGTAGTCATTAAGATTGGCAATTGCCTCTCGTGATCAGCATGCTACGCAGATTCTCACCCAGCCGTGTGAGTTGGGACTGCTCTTGATGAACCTGGTGTATCATTGAGTAAGTAAGTGCCTTGGCGCGCAGTGCCCTGGGTGGGATGCGAGAGGAACTTGAATTTCGCACATCAGAGGAGGGAGGTCGTCGAGGTACCAGTTCGCGGGTATCTCCACTAGCCCCGTCGCCTTCCCACGTACGAGCGGCTTCATCCAGGCCTCCGCTTTCGCTTTGTAGTCGATCTTGGTCCACAAGTCTTGGTCACGCAGGTAGAAGGCTTGGGAGCTGGATGAAGATCATCGCGTATACGTAACAAGGTTGGTGACTCGACTGCAGAAAAGAAACAGCGTTGCTTACTCGTGCGCCATGTTCGAGTGGTCTTCGTGGAGGGTGAGTACCGCCATGCACAGTTGAATCGTCGATAAGCCGGGCAACGTACCGTATTCGATTCCTTTCTCAAGGAGGAGAGCGGTCCCCTCCTTGCTCGTTTCCCACCACGGTGCCATGCTTCCTTTCGGAGGGACGCCATTGTTGAACTCAGTAAGCAAGTTGTAAGTGTGGTCGAGGATGTCGCGCTGCTGCTCCAGGGTCAAGGAAACCGGGTTTTCGTGCGAATAGCCATGCAGACCACTGATAGTTTAGTCAGGTCAACACAAAGCTGCTGTCCTAGCAAGGGCAGTCGTACATTTCGTGACCGGCATCCCGCACGGCAGGAGCGGATGCACCTTCCATTCCTCATTTCCGGTGCCTCGGTGCCCGGCAGCGTTGCACGCACTTGCTGGCTCTCGATTCCATACTCGTAGCTACAGATTTTCATATCTATTCAATATACATTGCATCGTGCGGACTGTGTTCTAATAGGTAAAACACTACCGTGACACGGAACGCTATCCCCCATGGACCCAGTGTCCGGAATCCTGACGCGGCGGCGTTTTCGACCCGGAAGCCACACCAAGCCTCGGACCTCGAGGACTCGGGCAGGGCTAGTGCAGACAGCATGTGCGGCCGCACGAGAGGTCGCGAGATGTGCGCATTCACCATCTGAGTCGCCTCCTGGTTCGTGTTAGCGACGCGTCATCTGCAAGCAATGTAAGGGCTCACTGGCCTAGGTCGAGAGCCCGACCGGTGCAACACCTGGACGCGAACTCTTATAACGCATGACGGGCGGGTAGGCGCACGGGCGGGCGGACGCGAACTCGCCCGGCGAGCGGAGTAGTATCCAAAAACAAGGCGGACATTGTAGGGTTCTGTATATAACACCATGTCAGCCGGGACTGCGCTCGTTGACAGTCAGGAAAACGGATTGCTTACCAGACCGGCAGAAGACTGTCCGCTTGGCCAGGCCTTGGGGCAGCCGAACCCAGAATCAGCCCACGCATCCTCCGAGGCGTAACCTGGGCACACACCCGATCTCCCAAGCTCCCTCGCCGGACGGCAGCATAGATTATCTAATAGCACACAAGGTTAGCAGCTAGCCGCAGACATCCGTCTCGAGAAATTGCGTACCAGAGGACCATGGTGAGCTTGGCATCGTCAACACGTTTTCAAGCTGAACATGGAGACGGAGACAACCTGGCTGCAACGCGATACAGACCGCGGTCACAAGCGGTCGGCGTGTGGCGTCCCACCACCTTACACCCCGATCCCGGCTGGTGGCGGCGTCCGGTTAGGGTTACAAGACCTGGTTGCGGAAAAGGAAGTCAGAGCGAAAGCAAGCGATGCGACTCGGACCAAGGGGAAAAGACTGAATGAAACGTACGGCGTTGGGGCTAGATGCAGCACGCGTGGGGCGGCGGGCATCGTAATGGCACGGGAGAGGGGATGAGCATGGCGACGGCGGTACGGGAGCAGCAATGGGCATGGGATGGTGAGCGGCGACGAGAATGCCCAAAACGACGTTCCACAACGGTAACGACGTGGGAAAGCAGGTATGCGAAGCTGGAACAAAGGCAGCGCGATTCAGAGACGGGTCGTCGGATGCCTGTTCACACATTTCTCACCTCCTTTTATACCCAGCCTCCTGGCGCCAAGAGACAACTTCGCCCGAGCCGTGGGATGTTCTAGGTCCACCCACAGGACGATTCCGGCATCGACAGGACGGGCTCGCATGATGCTGCAAGAATCTGTTGGCAAGGAAAGCTTAGGAACCGAACTGTCAGCAGCCGCGCCAGAGTCGACCCATCTGCGTACCTTTTTCCGGGCCGCTCCTGCATCCGCGGCGTGTCCCAAAAACGTTCACCCAAGACGTGGGGCGCCGCCCAATATCGCTTGCAGGACGAACCCTCAGCCAGGAGACAAGAGCGCCGTTCAGCAGAGCCGACCGCAGCTTGCAGGGAGGGACGTCCGAGTCAGCGGTATGAGGAGAAAGGACTTCTCGCGCGAGACGTGCTTCGTCTTCTGGGCCGAGTTGCAGCTGAGCGTGTCGAGGGGCACGGACGAGACGAGGGCGGACGGCCAGATCATGCTCGAGGGCGAGACGAGGAGCTGGAACACAATCCCAGCGCAGGGGTATCCGATCATCTGGGACGAGAGGGAGAGGAGGAGCTGGTAGCCGACGGAAGCCTGGGTGCTGGTTATGGAACACGGGCTGCGCCGAGAAGATCGTCGTCACGTACGTGGGCGGGCGTTGGCTATGGAATTGACCTATTTCCGTTGCCGAAACCTCCGCGGTTCGCTGCACCATGTTCGCAAGGTCCGCTTCTGTCCACCGGTCACGAGTCCCCGGAGTATCCCCTGGAACGAAGTGATAAGTAATCGGTCAGCCCGAGAGGTGAAGAATGAGGTCATAACACTTGCCTCTGGGGCTACCGAAACGAAGCCTGACTTCAGCGCAGGCTCTGCAGCTCGATGTAGATTCACGTACAGTTGGGATCGGACGCTCCGACGTCCGTTCGCCCACCCCAGACCCGCCGAAGCTCTCCCCAATGCGTTCAACGCCAACGCCAAGCCTCCGTACCGGCACCGTACACCGTGAAACTCGCCGCGTTGCCCGCACGACGTCCTTGTGCATCTCGCAAGAGCACGGCCCTCCCAACCATCAACTCCTTCTGAACGTTTCATCTGTTTTTCGGGCCGGAAGAGGTTGGAATCGACCTGGAATGAAGGAATGAGGTCATAACACTTGCCTAAGGGTAGGTCGACGAGGACGGATGCGAACCAAATATCGTACCAGGTGCGCCATCCCACAGATGTCCGTGTTTCATCCCAACCGGAGCTGCGCCCGCCGGGTCTGCGTCGCGACGAGGGGCCCCGCCCAATTTCGCTTCAAGAATCGGTGGTGACCATGCCGCGCTCTCGTCTCGCACACCGCAAGCCGGGGATATCGCCGTGACGTCGTAGCTCTGTCCGTCTGCACGACGACCTGCGATTTGAAGAGTCGAATTTTCAGCACCGTCAGTATTCAAAGCATTCCGAGACACGCACTGGAGTACCAAGCACCATCGCCGGCTTGTTTCCCCGTGCGGGGCCACGGAACCTGCAAATGGTTACGCAACGTCGACGCACCTAGAAGCTAATTTCGCTTACCATGACAAGAGCGCGAGTCGGGCCAGGGTTTGGGTTAAGCGCGGCCCCCACCGGCGATCTCGCTTGGGGCAGCCTGGCAACGCGATCCAGAGCTCGGGGCCGCTCAGGCCGATCTGCGATCCGCGCATGAGCATAACTACGAGCTCGTAGATCTCCCTCAACGCACCGAGATCATCTGGCTTGCTCGACCGGTTAAGTGCCGTGAATCGGGCGGACGTTGTAGCACCCTCACGTCACCAACATTGACGAGCGCTGAGATGCACTCACAGCCGTGCATCGGAAGCACTCACCCGAGGCCAGGGCTGGAGCTCTGCTACAGAGTGAGCTCATGTCTGTCCCGCCGTCGGCCACCAGTTCCGAGTTATAACAATATTCATGAACACTTACGACGGAAGAGCCGGTCGAGGACGGACAGGGACGGACGGGACAGACGGGGACAGACGGGGGCAGGCGAGGTTGGGCATCTTCCGAACGGAGCCGTTGGTTAGCCAAGCAGTCCTCAGCGGGATACGAGCTTGAACTAACCTTTTGGGGCGAGACGCAGAACCTTGCGCGCGAAGCACAAACACTGCTGACGTTATGATTCGTCGATTGGCAACACAGTTGGGCTTCCGCCATGCTTGTGGCGGGTACAGCAGCGATTTGGAGTGTTGACGACGTGCTTGCGCCGGCGGAGCGTGGCCGCCGAGCCGTATTTGGTCTCAAAGTGGCGGGAGAAACCGTCTCCGCATCGCATACTAGGTACGCCGGAGACTACGATTGGTGTTAGTCTCGTACACAAGATGCCAGCCAAGCGCGGCGGGGTCTAGAGGTGGTACGTGCACGCACCGTCTGCCGAAAAATAGATAACATCACTTATCTTCATTTTAAGACGGGTCGGAGTACCGCAAATACAAAATAGTATTGATGAATGCTTACCTAGGTGCTGGCACTGCTTGCTTGCACGCAAATGCGTCAGATAGCTTTACGCTGCCCAGGAAAGCGGTCTGATTCCGTGTCCGGCTGTAGACGAATAGGAACATCGACAAACCTCGACTAGCGTATCAAGTCAGCACTCCAGGACTACATAGACGAAACCCTCCTCTACTCCGGCAGCGAAGGACGACCATTCGTCGACCACCTCTTCGCCCTCATCATGCCCGCCATCCGCGACCACTCCTCGACTTCGCCCCGCATGTGCGGACACGAGCGGGCGTACTCGACCGGCCTCGCGAAGCTCAAGGCTGCGCTCCGAGACAGGATGACCGGGAAACTCAGTACGCACCTCTCAGGACCCCGCACCGCGATTCACGCTAACGAGATGATAGGACAACTCACCGGAAACCCAAAAGCGAGCATGCACTGGACCAAGAACGGCTACGCGTTCGGCGTCGTCGTCCGCGGCGGCCACCACTTGCGCTCATGGCCCACCTACGCAAACATCCCCTTCGCCGACCCCAGCAACATCCCCGGCGGCCAGCCCACCATCCGCTTCCTCCTCGCCCTCTGGGACGTCGGCATCCTCCGCTTCGAGCCCGCCACCGCAGACGACATCGACCTCGCGCGCCGCAACCCGGCCGCCGTCCTCCCGGGCACTCCGCCTGTGCGCCCCGCTCCCTTCTGCTGGGGCCCGTTCGGGCGGAACGACATCGGGCTCGGTCGCCTCCGTCCCAAGACCAATCCGCTCGGTCTGCCGCTGAGACGGCCGAAGAACGGTCCGAAGACGGCGAAGCTCGTGCTGGACTCGGACGTGGACGACGACGAGATTTCTGAAACCGAGGCCGCCGAGATCTAGCAAGGACGAGACGAGCGGGTCGGGTAGTAAATTACGAGTACCAGTGTCCCAGCCAAGAGCAGCGGTCTGTAGCGAATTGGAGAGTCTTCCGTTGCTGGCGACGAGTGATGCGGGGGGCCGGCGGACGTCGAACATGCGGGAGATGCTGGAATTGTGCGACCCAGGCGCATACAGGGTCCGGCGCCGCGAACGGCAGCGTGCGGACGTGCGGACGTGGTGGTCGAGAGGCAAGCGGAAGATGCGATGACGCGCGGCTCGCGACGCGAGACGTCCGTACGCGCCGTTCCCAGAATGGCAGGTCCCAGCGCTCTGAGCCTTGTGGCACCGCCGCTCGCCTCGGCCGTGCTGATCATATCCGGCTCGTCCGTCTCCTCGCATTCGACACTCGCCGCGAGCGCATTTTCCCCTGAAACTTGCAGGATAAAAAATACGTAGACACGGCAAGAAGACTAGGGTGTCTGGTACGTACCTTTGAGTCTGGATCTCAGCCCGGGCAGGCTTCGCAGCTTATCACCGGCGCGCTCCTCGCTCCAGGTTCTCCTTACCCTCCTTGCCGTGGAGTCGGGATCTAGGTTCCGTCTTGCATCCGGATGTGCTTCAAAATTATTCCCTGGTGATTTTAATGTCAGTAGGTGAGTTTCAATTTAAATTCTGCTGGTGTGCAACAACATCCTGTGTGCTGTGATTGGGATTCACGCCATTCTGAGTGGTATCTTTGATTGAGTCCCTGGTAAAGTTACCAACTGCGATGCTGGTCTGATTTACTAAGCATGAAAGACCTGAATCTGAGCGCACGAAAGCAATTGAGTGAATAAAATGTTGTTCCAAGACCTAGCTGCTGCGCACAGCATCTAGATATTGGATGGTGTTCTCAAGGCGGTCAGAATATTCTGAAACTTCTGAGTGGGCTAAGCGTGAGCTTGAGGCAAACGTGAAACAAGGAAGCAAGAATCGGCTATGAGTTACAGACCCTGGCAACGCGCCGGCAAGATTCCGCTCTCATCCAGGCTCATGCCGGCGCCCCTATTCAACCCTGAATATGATGGTGCGATTCCACGCATTAGTCCGACTGATTTCAGAGAGAATGACAGCCACATACCAAGCCCCCCCTCTTTACTCGCCTCCTCGTCCAGACGACTCCCCATCCCCCTCGCCATCTAACCCTCTGCCGAACGTCCATCCCCCAGACCTCTGAGCATGCTAGGCCCGATTTCCGTCCTCGCAGTCCCTCCCTCTCCTACATGCTTACCCGAGCTGCCCTCGTCCACTTCCAACATCCTCGACAACCCTGCTCACGACGAGCGCGCCATCGCGCGCACAACTGCGCTCCTTGAAGACGAGGAGCCTGGAGGCCATGGTGAGTAGGATCTGGTAGTTATTCGCAAACGCGAGCTCACCAAAAATCAAATCTGATTCACAGCCCGCGTTCCTCCTCCAATAAGATGAGTTCGGAGGGTCCCCGACGCCTCGGACTGGCCAGAAAGCCAGCTCGCCGTTCGTGAAGGTGCGTCGCGCTCGAGCTCGATATCGAGCGCTTGATTGATCTGTTTTCGGCAGTTTGCGGGCCGCAGCCCAGCGCGATCTGCAGGCTGCACTGCCTTCCCACCTCGTCCCATGGCGCTCTGGCCAGCGTCGAACCCCTGCGCGCCGTCGACCGCATTTTACGACCTCGAGTGTGGATCGTACTCACCTGCACCTCTCTGCCGGGTGCCTGGACTCGCTGGAGCATGGTGCGGCTGTCACGATGCTCGCGGCGTCCGACTCAGAGTCGCGGCGTCTCGCTCCACCTACAACATCCCGCGTGAGGTACATGCACCGGCAAGCCTATCCCTGGTTCATTATTCATTCGATTGCTGACTTGGCCTGTCCAGAACAGCGTCTCTGGGGCAGCGGCGTCGTCAACTGCTCTCCGAGTCCACGCTCGCAGCGCCAGGAAGGCGGGACGCGCACACGTCCTTCCACGGGCCACGTCTGCTGTCCGTGGATGCGGAACTTGGCGTTCGACGCGACTTGCGAGCTCTTCTCCCTCCAGAGTCGTCGATCGCGTGATCAGATGACAGCTCGCGATCCCCCGCCTACCGTCTCGGCCCTGTCCGGTGCCCATCCCTCGCACTCTGTCCTGGCTCCGCTGCTGTCCAGCACGCCTGCACTCGAAGAAAGTCCGTACGTCGCTGGACTCATCCAAGCTCCTCTTCTCCTCTCTGCTCTGCCTCTCGGCCATCCTGGCCCGCGTCCGTCCCGCATCCGGTCCGCCTGCGATCCGGCACAGATCCTCGCACATCTTCCATCCGTCGCGCTGTCCGCCCAAGGTTGCTTTCTGACTCTCCCGTCTCGTTCGCCGGCGCCGTCAGCCCTGCCCTCGTCGACGACTGACGCTGAGGTAAGCATACGATCGTTCTGCGCCATGCCGTCCTAGCGCTGATCGCTCCTGAACGCATCTTTGCAGGATCCACCGCTCGGGCGAAGACTCGGCGGTGAACTTCGAGTACGACGACTCCCATCCCCGACTGTTCAAGTTGATTGGTATCAATATCCGCCGCGTTCTCGGCCGACGTTCGCATCTGCAAGTGAGCGACGAGGATGCAAAGAGTCCTGCGTCCCATGTGCGCCCTCAACCGCCCGTTGTGTCGGATATATGCGCAGGTAATTACCCTTCCCAGCGCGAACTCGGGTGTATTTACTCACCTTCATGTGTAGACAGGCAGAGAGCCAGGCAGTGTCTACCGGGAGGGCCGCGCCCACACTCCGTCCCCTCTGTCTAAGTCCCCTCTGCCTCGACTCGCGCCAGCACTTGGCAGACAGCCCACTTGCGGCTCGTTTCGAAGCCATCATGGCTCGCCGCGTGACTGAATGACAGCCCGCGATCGCCCGCCGGACGTCTCGGGCATGGCCGAACCCCTTCTGGCTCTGCTCGCGTCAAGTTCGCGAGAGATAGCCTGAGGTAGCGCGGTCGAAGACTCGGAGGAGGCTGCAAGCTCGCGTTTGGGGTCCCCCAAGGGCCCTCTCTGCCTATCGGCTCCCCGGGCCCGTCCCCCGTCCCGTTTCCGGCCCGGGTCCGCTCCGGCTCGGATCCGTCCTTCTTCCCTTTCCCTGCGTCCGCCGCCGGTCGAGGACAGTCTCTCTCCTCTGACCACCGCGTCCGTCGTCTCCGACGTCGACGATGAATGTATAGACAACGCTGAGGTACGTAGACCTTATGTTGATCCATGGCACTCGGGTTCTCACCGCCTCGTCTTCCCAGAACCCATCCTTCGAACTTGCGAACGAACCTCAGCGAAGTGCACTACAGCTCGGGAGGGACTTGTCGCCTGCTTGTGGACACCTTGCTCTTCGACTGTTCAAGTCGATTGGTATCAAGCTTCCCGAGCCTGGTTTCGTGTTGTCACACGGAGCTCTGACCTTCTCGCTTTCCGTGTCGTTTGTCCGAGTCGGCGAGGGTGTCGCAGGTAAGTTGTATGTGTATTCTTGTCGTGCACTTCCGTGAGTCTGAATGCGTCTTGTGTAGGGACTTGTAATTGGCTGGTGATGGCTCGGCCGCGAAACTCGACGTCTCGGATCGCCGGCACTGCGTGCCCCGCACACGGCACGCTGTTGTTTCAACGGGTTCGTACGTGCACTCACTTCGTTTCGTTTATATCGACGTCTGACTCGATGCAGTTTATTTGCGGGTCGCCTTTCTGTCCGGCACAGTTCTACACTACACACTCGCGAAATCTGCGATGCACTCCGCCATCCTCAACTGTTCAAGTCGATTGGTATCAACTTGAGCGTCCGACTCTCGCTTCCCGCCGTTGGTGCTCGCGTGCCGTCTCCAACGCCCGGCCTCTTCCCGTGTCCATTTCTCGCTCGGACGTCACGGCATGGCGTTCTGCTCTCTGCCTCGTGCTCGACTCCTTTTGTGCATTCCGCGAGGATCGAACCTCCGTCGCGCCCTATTCCATCCTGTGCTGCTGCATCTTCGCTCCCCCTCATGGAGCGAAGGTTGCTTTCCGACTCTCCCGTCGGATGGCGTTGATGAGGAAGAAGAACGCTCCTATCGCGTCCACCTCCGCGTGCATCTCTCGACTCGCTCTCGCTGCGCACACGCGGTCGTTCTTACTCTGGGTGGATCACCGGGATCTCTGTGTCGTGCTTAGCCATCGCGGACTGTCTTCCATCCTGCATGCTGTGTCGCAACCTGCGCCCATCGCTAGCACTTGTCCGTCTGTCCATGTCTGCCTCACGTCCTCCCCTCGACGAGCTCAAGGTCCTCGCCTCTATGTATCGTCGCTGGACGTCCGCTCGCCCGCGGTCTCTCTGACTTGCACGCAGTGCGCGATCACTTTGCTGGATTGCCCTCAAGTGCCCTCTGTTCGCGTTCACGTCGCCGGCTCTCTCGTGCACGTTTCTCCCACATGTGATTTGTAGCCACTGGCCAGTTTGCTCAGCCGCGGCATGAGCGTTTTACCGGTACCTGGTGCAGGTCGCGCGGCCGGCTGCATCCTCAACTGTTCAAGTCGATGTGCTCCTTGGTCGACGACCGGCCGGCTCACTTGGTGTCTCACTTTTTCGACTGAAACTCGCCTCTTGTGAGTTCTTTTCCACCGCCTCGGACGATTGTAGCTAACTCTCCCTTCAGTACGTCGTCCGGCAGCGATCCGCCATCCTCAACTGTTCAAGTCGATTATCTCCGTCGTCGACGACTCGGTGGTCGCACTTGGTAATTAGCGTGTGCACGGAAGACGCAGCGGCCGTCTGTTGATTTCGCGTCCCACTTCGCCGGCTTCTTGTGAGTTCTTCTCCGCTTCCTCGGATGCTTTCGGCTAATTCTCCCGGCAGTACGTCTTCTTGATAGGTCGCCGGTTCCGCGCTTGTACGCCGTGAGTTCGCGCGACATTGCTTGTTATGTTTGTTCGAGCTGACGCTGCTCCCTTGCAGATCGTTCCGTCGGGTGGCCCGGACCTTCGTCCATCCTCAACTGTTCAAGTCGATCATCTTGGTACGTCTTAGCAGCGGCTTTCGCAAACTTTTAGCTTGAACGCGATACAGAGGGCGGATCCAACCTGTTGCGTACTTGGAAGACTCGGCAGCCGCCTGTTTGAGACTTGCCGGCTCGCTTCGCTGCCGTGAGGATAACCTCGAGGGCGCGGCGCCTTCATCGCCACTGATGTCCCGGACGGCGGAGGTTGCTTTCCGAGTCTCCCGTGGGATCTCCGCGCAGGCTCCTTGGCTCGTTCCAGCCGCGCGGATTGATTCGGTCGCTCCAGTTCTGGTCAGCGGGTTTCCCTCTGGGTGAATCACCGCCACGTCGTCTGTGTCGCGCGGAATACCGTCCCTCAAGGCTGCCGTTTCGCGCCCGGTGTCCGTCGCTCTTAGGGCTCGGTCAGCGTCCAACTCATGTCCGTCGCTCTTAGGGCTCGGTCAGCGTCCAACTCATGTCCACGAGCCGGAGAAGGCCCGCACATTCGTCCGTCATCGTCCGCCAACGTTGTTCGTCCACGGCCATTCGGGTTTGCATGCGAGCTCCTTGTGTCTGTGTCTCGCATCGCCGGCTCTCCTGCAAGGTGAGCTCTTCTGTGCCTGCTCGACTTCCTTCCGTTGACCCTCCCGCGAGACCCGGGAAGCGACTAGCCATCCCTCAACTGTTCAAGTCGATCCTCACGGCCGGCCGGTGTGACTTGTTGTATGCTCGGAAGACGCGACGGCCATCTGATTGGCACTTTCCGTCTCCGGCGTCCGGGTCCGGTGAGTTCTTCTCCGCCTCCTCGGACGCTTTTCGGTGACCTCGCGCGACTTTCCGTCCATCTCGGCCTTGCTCCTTCGCAGACCGCGCCGTCGACACGGCCATCCTCAACTGTTCAAGTCGATGCTTGGTACGTCGCGGCGGCGCATTTAGCGTACTTCCCCTTGAACGCGAGTCTCGTCTCCTGTAGAACCAGTGTCTGAGTACTCTATTGCACTGCGCGAGCGTCGAGTTTCCGGGCGGAGCGAGGCATCATTACCATTACTTGTCGCATTCATGTAGATCCCGAGCCAGATGCACCCACTTGACACCCCAGCGATTGCGGCGGACCTGTAGCCACCACATACATTCGCTACCTTGAGATGCGCTAGCCCGTGCGACTGTGCCTGGGTATATGCGCCGAATCCTGCCACTGCGTGCTTCCCCGACCCAGCTCTCCCGTCCGCGTACACGATCCGTGCATGTCCACCTCCTGTCCACGTCCACCTCCTGTCCGCATCCACCACCCAAGACACTCTCTACCATCCAAGACACTGCGAGAGTCAAAGGCTTGTTGCGGTCGTTTTCTGCGTGCCAAAAGCGGAGCCGCCGCTTCGAGAACGTTAATATTAATGTGAAGACGCGGACTTGAGATCGGCCACCATGTCCCAGATCCGCGTCCGATGCGGGCGCCTGTGCTTGACAGGACCGCGACTTGGCCCGCCGTCTGTTCAGCTCAATGCACGGGTGCAATTCCGTTCGAGTCGAGCGCGTCGATGTGCCGACTCGAGGATCGTTCATATGCCAGCGTGTGGGGGTGCGCGCTCGCCGTCGAGACGTGGTGACGATGCGATCGGCGCCCCGTGGCTTAATTGTGTGTCTGGGGATGAGAGGGCGAGACCGGGGGCGGGGCGACTGGGCAGTCTTTTCTAGATGCTCTGCGAGTGTTCTACATGCTCCCGCGACGAGGCGCGGCGTCGACGTCAGAGTCGTGTTCGGACTCGTCCGCCCCAAGTTCCGGCCAGTACGACTCAGGTAAAGTCCAAGCGCTGGCCGCCTGACGTCCTCCTCAACTTGAATCAGGTCGCTCGATCCAGAGCTCGTCCTCCAAGCTTTTGTCATCCTTTTGTTTGTAGAGTCTGGGCAGTCATCTTGTCAACGTGCGACACTGCCCGGGCCCGCCGGTGATGCACCCCAACCCACTTGGCCCGCCGAACGAACCCAAGAAGGAGAAGGAAGTCACGACATAGCCTTTCCCTTCGCAGTCCGCAGGATATGGCGCTCCCGTAAGCACCTTGAATCTGCAAGCTGGAGGAGGACTGAGTACCTTTCTTGTCCGCTCTTCCATGTCCTTGGCGTACAGGTCCCAGGCGTCCTCGCGACATGATCAAGCTTACCGTTCAACTCTCCCACAAATATCTGAGACATCGCAGCCACAGTCTCGCCGCCGGAGCGTATCGAACGCAATTCGCGCACAGAGATAGGCACGCCGCCGACGCGGATGCCGTAACTGACCCGCTGTGGGTCGCACCGAGCACCCGCGCGCGAGCCAAAACCATTTACAAAGCCCTATCGAACGCGCGATCCCCACCATGGTCCAGACAGTCATAATCACGCGTGTAAGAAGGTGTAAGAAGGTGTAAGACCAGCTCGCAGGCAGCCCTCCGTCATCGCGTCATCGCGCACCCACCCCTCGACGACCGCGATCAATGACACACATCGCTTCTCGAACATCGAAGCCCCCGGTCCAAACACTAGGATGCATCAAGAGGGAGGCAAGATTCGGATCGGGGATACCGACCACAACTTGACCCTCCCCCATACTGGTGTCCGAGGTCCCTGATGGTGACTTTTGAGCGAGAGGCCGAAAGCTTGCGCTCCCTATTACGAATCGATGTGATACTTCCTATGTAATGTGTACTGTAGTATGTTATTGTATATGATGTTTTGAGGCCTCCATGTGAGCAGAAAATGCGTATGTTGGAAGTTTAGATTCGGCCTCCGAGGGCGCCGGTACCACGTGATCGACGCGTTCCGATTTACCGCCCAAACGCGTCGAGACGCGTCTTGCTTCGCACCGCATCGCTCCCTCACTCTCTTACATCACGGAGAGCGTGCCACCACTCGTTAATACATATAACTCGACACTCTTTTCGTCCTACTGCTGGATTCTGTGGCTGGTCCTTTCAATGGACTCCAGTTGTGGTGACTCGAACCCTCCTCCCTCGGTTGTGGAGCCCCCGGACCGCGCTTCGACCTTCGACATTCCTCTCGCATTCACGGGTGAGGGACCATCAGGATACGAAGGCCCTTTCCACGATGTACAGCTAGGGCAGCCCATCCGCGCTGGCCTGGAGGCGCAGGATGAGAACCTTCACTGGGAGCGCCGTGAGGATGGATTATGGCATGTCCGGTGCAATCTTTGCGGAACACTGGTGAACACGGGTAATGGCAAGACTCAGACGACCGGGACACTATCTACACACCAACTTGGGAAGTCCTGCAAGAAACTACGCAATGGGGTCCAAGTCTACCCTCCTCACGTCGAGGCTGCCGCCCGTGCAGAAGCGCAGATGCTTCGCAGAATCCTGCTCCCTCCTAGCTCCCCCCCTCGGTCTTGGACAGACTTCTTGACGGATACCACCTCTCCGCGTACACCTCCTCCCTCTCTCGAACATTTTGGCGATTTGTTTGATGTGATAACCCCCCATCGCTACGGGGAACTGGTCTACCCGGATCTCGAGTCTGGCAGGTACGCACCTGAATTCCCTCTCTTTAATTGATTGTACTGAATGCGACTCATTGTGACAGTGGTTCTGACATAGAAATCGACATTCTACCTCCAGTTGACATCCGACAGCACGCAGCTATGCATGCGACATCGTTTTCACCTTGCTCTGGGATCCCGCTCGAGTGGCCACGCGACAAGTTCTTCGAGACGTATCCCTTCCAGCGGCATGGCTTCTCGGCGTCGGCACTGGGCTACAAATTCTGCTCCGTGGAGAAGGATGGAGCTCAGTTCTGGGTTCGTGCTGACAGCTGCACTCGTCTCCGCTCGGAGGGAAGTGAGGCTTGCATCGAGTGCTTTAGCGTCCGTGAAAAGGTGGCCCGTCTTGCTGCCATGGCTCAGTTCGCTCTCCCCCACACCAACCACGCATACCTCACGCATGAGCAGCTCCGGGAGCTCCTTCGTGATCGTGACCAGACATTGCAGCACTGGAAGCTAAAGGTATGTTGGCACCGTGTTTTATCGCTGCTTAAGTGTGTCACTGGTTTGAATACTTACTCGATCATATCCATCAGAGCCTCAATCTCTTGCGGAAGTGTGCAGCCACCATTCAGAAGCTAGATGATTGTCACCGCTTTATAATGGCGGTTGCAACATCGGATGTTCCCCGACTCGGTCAGCTCGTGACTCAGTGTTTGAAGGAGAAGGCCAGTGTCGCCAAAATCATTGGTCGCATCGAGGACGCTCTGAACGGAGCATACCAAGCACGTGGATACGACAGCGATGATTACGACATGGCTCTCCTGGTCCTTCGTCTCGGCGGTCGCAAGCTATTGTACTCTATGAGTCAATACATAGCTCTCCCTTCCCTCCGTGCCCTCCGTCGCGCTGCCCCTTTCACGAGGCTGATGCCCTCGCTCGGCACACCCAGGCTTGACGACATTCTCTTCAATATTAAGGAGTTGTTCCTTTCGAAGATCCCATCTTTGAACCCCGGCGGTGTCCGCCCCTTTCATTCCGGTGTCGTCTTGATGTGGGACGAGGTGAACATGGAAGAGACTGCATGCTACTTTCCTCATGCCGACGCTGTTGGAGGTTTCTGCAGAGAGCACTCAGCCTCTGTGAATACACGGCTCTCGACCTTTGACGCCGCAGTCAACCTGGCTCGCCGACTTTTCGAAGGTACTTTACACTATGGCAAGGAAGCATCGGTAATTGCTGTCAGCTCTTTCGGTCGCTCTCTTCGGGGGGCATTTCCTGTGCTCGTCTCACCTACGTGCAAGGCAGAGTCACCGCAGGACTCGGGAAAGCTCCTCTCCACGGTTATCGAGGCTTGGAGCACGCTTGCCGCATCCTACTTCGGACCAATCTGGTCTTTCGCATCGGATGGTGACGCTGGACGACGTGCTATGGTCTATCAGCAGTTTATGAAGCATCCCATTCGACCCGACAATCCATTGTTCCCTTACCTCGGCAACCTACCTGGTCTGAATCTTCACGTTGGGGACAATGACATCACCGGTGACTTCGACTGGAAGCATGAGCTCAAGCGTATGCCTTTTTGCAACTCCATCTGAATGCATTTACTAGAGCTGACATTACAAATTGAAACAGGAATTGGACGGCTGTTTCGTACACAGGAAGGGGTGATGATTGGAACAACAATCATCAACCACGAGACATTCAAGAGGCACCTCCGCCGAAGTGATCGGACTGAGAGCGACGTTGAACAGCTCATGAACCCTGCTGACTCTCAGGATGTCCCACGTGCCATCGAGTTTCTCGAAGCTGTAGAAGAAATTGGAGTGCTTCCTACGACAGGATGCAACCCTGCAGCGCTCCAGGAGGCCCAACTGATTGGAGCCGTTGGCGAGCTATTTGTGGCCTTCATGGATGCATTCATCCAGCCCGAATGGTCCCTCGGTGAGCAACTCACATCTCTCAGCAAGTTTGCGCACGCCTCGTTCGCTTTGTTCCGACACGGCGGGGTCAACTTTATGCCCAACCAGCTGTATGGTGACATGCAAATGACTGTGAAGAACGCATTCTTTTGTGTCGCAAAACAACAGCTACTCGATGATCTGGAACCATTCTATCTCTTCTGGCTAGGCGATGATCGACTTGAGACGCTATTTGGTCGTGTCCGTATGCAGGGTGCGCACAACCCTAACTTCTCCTTCAAGCAGCTGCTTGATCGGCTCGCAGCGGCTATGGACCTCGACGCTATCTTCACTCGCCATCCACACCTAGACCCAGGGTTCCGTCGCCTCAAAATTACTCGCACGGAGCACCTCGATCACCTGAACCCGGAATCCTGGACTGGCTGTGCGAGTGTCAAAACGGTGTCTCTCGAGTCATCATGGCGGGCCGGTAGAGCTCAGGCTCAGGCTCTCCTTGATCGGATCAACATAACTGTTAATTTTGACACTATCTTCTCTGCGTCGCCGTCAGCGGACTTGTTCTGTCGGCGACCAGATGGCTCATGGCCCGGTGTTGCACTCGATGAACCTGAAGACCGGTCTCTCGAGCCTGGGGACCTCAACACGCCACATCTCATCATGCCCGAGGCGTTGACCGGCACTCTAGAACTGTCTGACACCGCCTTCTCTCAGACTAGCAGTACACTCCTTCCGAATCCTCTCTCCGGTTTGCCACCTTCCGATCATTCCATTAGCAATTCCCAATCCTCCGTCTCCACATCGGCCACCGAAACCTACTCCATGACAGATGACCAGCTCAACAACTTCCTTGCTAGCCAACAGGCTAACCATTCGCACTCGCGGTCCGAGTCCGAGGACAAAGACTCAGGTGCCAGTGAGGGCGCTGAAGGGCTCGACCTCGAGGAGGCCATCGAAGAACCAGAATCCCAGCAGCTTCCACGTCTAGCAAACATCTCAGCGAGCACTGACCACTGGCTCGAGTATGAAGGCAAGAAGATTCACAAGGCTTCAATATGTCGCCTCGTAATTACACCCGATTACACTCGCAAATCACACGAACGTCTCTTGCGCGTCCGAGGTTACACTTCCGAGTTTAAATTTCGCCCCAACTACGATACCTCGGATGTCCTCGCTTCTGATGGATACATGGTTGGAGACCTCTTTACGACCTTCATCCGGTGCGACAAACAGGCCTGTCTTGCTGTCGTGAAGACCATTGCAATTGAGGAGAAATCTGGTGTGCGTGTTGAGCGCGTCCTTACCCAAAACCTCACCCAGCCTGCCTCTGGTATCAAGCTCACCGGTCAGATTCTGGCACTTCGCGCTACAACCTGTTCACGCTATTTGTCCACTTCCACTGGCAGCTCTGCAATAGATGACGACCCACCTTCCGAGTCCCTCGATACTCCGTACTCCTGGGCATGGGATGGATCCTATGTTCAGCTCTCGCTACCCGGCAAGCAAGCCACTCCAGCTTCGACTTCCAAGTCTATTCGTAAGACTCTTGTCATCCGCATCCCTAGCTACATTTGTGAACCTATCAATCCTCATGTCGTCGACCTCAAGGACCGTCTTCCGCTCGAATCAGTACCGCAGCTCAACAAGTCAGGCTTAACCTGGGAGCTTACCGATGCCGAACTTACGGTGCTTACCGCAACTGTGTGGGATCGAGTCCAAAGGCACAATGCCCTAGCTTTGCTACCCCGATTCCGTGAAAGTGACAACTTTCCCTACCGCGATGCCAGTGGTCAGTGCCCCTTTAATATTAATATTACCTTTAAAATTCACTTGATTAACAACCGGTACAGGACACACTGTCTTTATCTCTGAACCAGCCTCACAGCTGCTCGCTTCTACAGGTGAGGATGCAGAAGGGAAATTTCGGTGTTACCAGTGCCATGCGGTGATGGATGCTCGCCTTGCACGGAATCACGTCGGCGGGCACATTCTTCGCGCCCTTCGTAATGTGGAAGAGACACTCCCCATGGATGCTACTTTGGTATGTCACGATCCTGGAACTTCCTTACCATGACTTGCACAAATAAGTATTTAATATCCATTGCTGCTTCATTTAGGTCGGTTCTTCGATGCCATGTGGGTTTTGTGGCCGTTCAGGGATCAAATCATGCGAGCAAATCTATCTTACCACTGGCAAGGCACCCCAGGCGAAAGGAGAGTGCACCCACGCACATGGCTTTCAGTACAAGCCTAGCCTCACTTCGACATCCACCATGCGCTCCACAAACACTCCAATTCTTTGCACAATACCTGGCTGCACTCGCAAGATAGGGAAACTTCTCACTGCGGTGTGGAAGTACAATATACCGGAGCATATTGGAAAGGAGCACCCCGGCTATTCCCCAGATGGGATTCAGGACGGTACTGTGGTTCCTGAACTGCTGGCAGCCGCACACATTTCCCGAGATGAGGAACTATCCCTTGGAATCCCAGAGGATAGAATTCCACCCCTTAAATACGCAGATATGCGACCGGCAACCTCCAACTCGGCTCATGTAGTACTCACGACGGCGGCTCAGTCCAACTCCACGCCGGCGATGAGCGCCAATACGAGTGGTCCTTCTCCTCTGAAGCGTACTGCGTCATCTACTGATCTCGCTGGCAAGCTCAAACGAACTCGTCGTCTTCGTGACTAGTTGCAATACAACGAACAATTCTATTTATCCAGTGAGTATTTCAGGCTACTCCGAGCCTGAGGCCCGGGTGCTTCGAGCTGACAACTTGTTCAACCGCACCAGATTACAATTGCCAGTGCTTTAATTGTAATGTAAAATCACTACCATTACAGTTGTATGATAATTTGAAATGTTCCTAGCTGAAGGCATGTACTCGAGTCTAGCTACAATACATATGCTGCCCGACGCAGCGATCCTCCTGCTCGCCGTACTCATGATCAGCGCTAATCATCGGCTAAAGGGGGGGTACCCTCCCTCCCCCCCGGTTCCCGGGGTCCTTCGTACTTTTGAGGTCGGTGTCGCAAAACTTATTTTTGCCTCCCTCTTGGGATGCATATCGACGCATATCATACTCATCGAGACTCATCGACATCCAAATCTTCTTCCGAAGGGCGGGAGAACGTCTGTTCGTATCGTACACACATACGCGCGCTGCGCTGATTTCGTTTCGCCTTCGGTTCAACGTTGTCGTCGTCACCACCCGCCACTCTCCTCTCTATCTCCGCCTTGATACGCGCTCGGACCCGCAACTCGCGTCGACCGACCCCTTTCCTCGAACCGACCGGTCGTCGTATCGTTGAGAAAAATAACATGGGACGGATTTAGAGCTTGGTAAGCTCCGGCGCGGGGGCGAAGCCGCGAGGCATCACCGCGCCGGGGGCGGGGCGACGCGCGCGCGAAACTCGTTCGCCATGTCGATCATTGGCACCCAATGCACGTCAGCGTGCGTGTTGACCCACTCGATGAAGCGTTCCTGGGGTGCAGGTGGTGAGATACGAGGCGGTGTGGACTTTAGACAAGGTAAGAACGACTTACGAGCATCAGAAGGACGTGGGGTCGACTGGGGTAAGTTAGATGCGTCGAAGTGAGCATGTGCGGTGCACCGAGAAGGATGGAGCATGACTTACCCACTGACGTCGGGGTGGATAGTGATTGGGAAGATGAAGTTCTCTTCCTCCCTACCCAACGTACCCGCGCGCGTATCAGCTCACATTCGCGACCCCCCTGCGCGCAGCATAGGACGCGAACACGGGTACCCGCCTCAGACCGACATGACCGACTCACCTGTACAGGTACGTGAACATGTCCTTCCACAGCTGCTCCACATCCCGAGTGTTTACCTGTGGAGCGGCGTAGTCATTAAGATTGGCAATTGCCTCTCGTGATCAGCATGCTACGCAGATTCTCACCCAGCCGTGTGAGTTGGGACTGCTCTTGATGAACCTGGTGTATCATTGAGTAAGTAAGTGCCTTGGCGCGCAGTGCCCTGGGTGGGATGCGAGAGGAACTTGAATTTCGCACATCAGAGGAGGGAGGTCGTCGAGGTACCAGTTCGCGGGTATCTCCACTAGCCCCGTCGCCTTCCCACGTACGAGCGGCTTCATCCAGGCCTCCGCTTTCGCTTTGTAGTCGATCTTGGTCCACAAGTCTTGGTCACGCAGGTAGAAGGCTTGGGAGCTGGATGAAGATCATTGGGTATACGTAACAAGGTTGGTGACTCGACTGCAGAAAAGAAAGAAACAGTGTTGCTTACTCATGCGCCATGTTCGAGTGGTCTTTATGGAGAGGGTCAGTACCGCCATGCACAGTGGAATCGTTGGTAAGATGGGCGACGTACCGTATTCGATTCCTTTCTCAAGGAGGAGCGCGGTCCCCTCCTTGCTTGTTTCCCACCACGGTGCCACACTTCCCTTCGGAGGAACACCATTGTTGAACTCGGTAAGCAAGTTGTAAGTGTGGTCGAGGATGTCGCGCTGCTGCTCCAGGGTCAAGGAGACAGGGTTTTCGTGAGAGTAGCCATGCAGACCACTGAACGTCCAGTCAATTCATCGCAAATATGTGATGCTCGCAAGGGCGGTCGTACATTTCGTGACCAGCATCTCGCACAGCCGCCATCTGCTCTGGGAAAGTTTCGAGACTATGACCTAGTGCAGAATTTATTCAACATAGAGAGGGAATAGATATCCGAAGGGTCACTTACACGGTATGAACCATGTAGTCTTCATGTTGTACTTGGCGAACAGCTTGAGCAGCCGGATCGAGCCAACCTCTCCAGCGTACACTCCCTATAGAACCAAGGACGTTCGAATGGTGTGAGTGCATTTAGATTGGTTGTGATAGTTACGTACCCTAGAGATATCCGAAGGAGAGTCTTCACCGCCATATGATCCAAGCCTGGTTAATGCACTGAGCGACTTTGCTAGCGTTACACGGCGGAGGGACTCACCATCCGGCGACGGCGTCGACATCGACGCCAAAACCAATGAGAACTCTCCTCGGCATCTTTCACGGGGTCAAAGTTAGCAGGTGTTACAAGGGATCTAGGTGGGGGGAGTAGAACACTGCGATAGGACAGAGACTGCACGAGAGCAAGTTAAGCTACTGTCGAAGGGTATTAGAAGGGGAGACGGGGTTCCGACGATATCAGAGTTTAGAGTTCATCGTGAGGTTCAGGATTGCGGAGGGCACCGCGTGATGAGCGCTTGAGCATGCGAAGGTGGTAGTGGGTATAGAAGGTAGGGTAATGTCCCACACCATAGGCTTCCGTTCCCGTGGCCATTCGGCGGGCTTGCGACCCCGGACCAATAGAAGAAGGACATCCCTGTGGCCCATATTCAAGGTTAGACATAGAGATGAATCTAAACATTCCATACTCATACTCATCACGAAAGTCCGTACAGGTCGGAGGGGTTGCCAGTAGGCATATTACAAGTTGAACTTCGGGCTGATTTTAATATCATCGGTGGTTTGGATGTCTTCCTATCGTTGAGCATGCCGGTCAGCTCAAAGCCTCGTGGATGCCGACGACCATGGCTGCAATACCCTTAAGGATACTTATGTCGTCGAGTGGGTCGAATGTCATGTGGAATGCGTGGTTGTGAGAAGCGAGCGGAGAGCGCCCACCTCCTGGGCCATCATCCCAGATCGACATCGGGGATTAGGCGGTGATGCTTGCCAGCACCTCAAAAGGCGGGTTCAACTTGACCACAAACTTCATGTTTTCAAGGCCCAGAGCTCAGAATATTGTGAGTGTATGGCTTAAGGTATTATAGAAGGTTTACTACGGAAGTCTCATTTACTTTCAGCTCACCCCGGCCAGCCCCCTGGCCCGCTAGAACTGAATGGACCGATGACATATACTGATAAGAGCATTCAAGCCGTCCTCACGCCCCCTTCCCCGAGCCATGATAACAAGAACGTATGCGACTACAGAATTGCCGTATTCCCGATCTCTAGAATCCCCCTTCTCATGCTATCCGCTGCTCCCAGTGATCCAGATGGTTCCTTCGAAGCTTCACCTTAGTCTGGCGAAGCTTCGGCATGCCCTCACGGGCTCCTCCCCTCCACGTACCGAGCACCGGATGTGGGCAATCATACCCTACTGTCTGCTGCGGAGATACAGAGGAGCGCTTCCGTCGCCGCTCGTAGCGTAAGGTGTCAGCCGTCCCCCAAGTCGGTTGCTTTTCTCCCTCTTCCTGAAAATCTCCCTCTTCCTGCAAATCCTGAGCTTCCGACAGCTATGCCACAGGATGCAACACTCTCTAGCCCATCCACGTCGCTGAAAGGCTCTGAAGATCTCGCAAGGCCTGCAGACAATGAAGGTCTTACCGCGGTAAAGCACGCCGATGACGCTCTCCTCGCGAAGCTGGGCTATCAGAGCGTCTTCAAACGCGAGTTCTCCGTGAGTACCGTATATCACTTGCTTCCATCCTGTCGTCAAAGCCGATTTTTCTCAACACATTGCATTCTATGGGCCTTGTGACATGACAGTTGCTAGAGACGATTGCGTTCGCGTTCTCCATCATGGGCGTCGTGGCTTCGGTGTCGTCGACGATGTCATTCCCCCTCGTGTCCGGTACGTCCATCAGCAAAGGTGCCATTGACTGGGGCGACCCTGAGCTTCTCTGTCGTCCTGGGTAAGCGTCACAGGTCGCCTCAAGCCGTGGCAGGCTCTCAGGAAGTTGCTTCCTGATAGTCTGGTGCTTCTGAAGGGTCTTGAGGCGGCGGCTTCCTCAGGCACTCAGGAGCGTCGAGTAAAGCGCACTCTTGCTGATTGTCTTGCATTTCACCGCGGTTGCGCACTCCACACTGGTGGACACGCCGCCGGCCTCACACAGGTGGCCACGTCGGGATGGTATTCGGCTGGCTCATTCCCGCCCTGTTCGTCATGACGGTGGCGGCCTCTCTCGCGGAGCTCACCTCTGCCATGCCGTACGTCGACTTCAGTCTTTACACCGGCCCTCCGGGCCCTGGGTATCCGCTGAATTGTTCACCATCCGACGTCATCGCTATCGTACCTGATGAACTCGGTACCGCGCAACCCGCCGCAGAACGAGTGCAGGCCTGTACTACTTCTCGGCAAAGCTCGCACCACCACGATGGGCCCCCCTGGCGAGCTGGATTACTGGCTGGGCGAACGTTATGGGTCAAGTTACTCTCGTATGTTCTATCGACTTTACATGGTGGGCAACTTCTATAAGCAACATTCAAAGCTAGGCACTTATCTCTTGTTGACTTAACTTCAGCGCCCAGATGATAACGACGGCCCTGAATGTGGGATCCGACGGTGCAATCAACCTCGGCGCAGGCCCCACTTTTGGCATCTTGATAGCCATTCTGTTTACCCACGCGATGGTGTGTTCCGCCGCCACAGCGGTTCTCGCGCGCTTGAACATATTCTACGTCATCGTCAACGGTAAGCTGCATTGTTCACGCCAAGACTTAGGCTCGCTATCGAATTGAACTCTGACGGGCGGACCCGAGGATAGTCGGAACCACCATCGCGGCCATAGTTGCTTTGCTCGTATGCAGCGGCGACCAGAGGGTATCGACGGAGACGGCGTTCACGATGTTCGAGAACAGCACCGGTTGGACGAACAGTGCGTTGCACTTGCTCACGACGTTGATTTTGCGAATATGACCTTTTGTCGTCAGATGGCTGGGCGTTCTTGCTCGCGTTCACGGCGCCGATGTGGACTCTTACCGGATGTTCGTCTTTGACTTCTCTTCTGTGCCTCTTCGAGCCACTCACCATCGGCCAGACGACTCTGCCGCACACATCTCCGAAGAGACAGCCGGTGCGGCGCGGGCCGCCCCCATCGCCATCCTCGTCGGGGTGGGAGCCACCGCGACGCTGGGTTGGCTCCTCTACATCGCAGCGTCCTTCGCAGCCGCATCCGTCCCCGACCTGCTCGCCTCGCCGCTCCCGCTGCCGATGGGCCAGCTGTTCCTCGACGTCCTGGGGAAGCGCGGCATGCTCGCAATCTGGAGCCTCATCATCGTTGTGCAATACATCACTGGCGCGGCGCAGGGCGTCGACGCGTCGCGCGTCGTGTTTGCGTTCGCGCGGGATAACGCGCTCCCCGGGAGCAGGTGGTGGAAGAAGATACACCCGTACACGGCGACGCCGGTGAACGCGGTGTGGCTCGTTATGGCGCTCGCAGGAGTGTGTGGGTTGCTGGGGTTCTCGGAGACGGCGTTGTCGTCGCTCGCTGGGTGCGTTACTCCTATCCAGCTGCCCGTCGGGGTTGAGGTACTAATGGCCGATCGTGGTGGGATGTTTGTAGGGCGTCGGTCATCGGGCTGTACATATCTTATGTCACCCCGATCTTCCTGCGGATTACAACAGGGCGCGACAAGCTGCAGAGGGGCCCGTTCTCGCTCGGGCGATGGTACATGCCCATAGGGACCATCGCAGTAGCGTGGGTTAGCTTCATCACGGTCCTCCTCGTGTTTCCCCCGGAGGTCCACCCCACCGCCCAGACCATGAGTGCGTTCCTTCCATCCATTGCAACACCGCCGCATTTCTACGTTGCATTTCTGACTGTTGAACACTTTCGACAGACTATGCGATCGTGATCATTATGGCGGTGTTCATCTTCGCGTCCGTGTGGTGGGTTGTCTCTGCACGGAAGTGGTTCAAAGGTCCGGTGCGGACGGTGGAAGAAGGCGGTTTCTACGGGAAGGAACGTGTAGATGAAAAGGAGGTCCCTGTCTCCGATTCTTGAAGGAGTGCAGATATAAGGATAGAATGTCTTGATACTGAATCTACCAATGGCTAATCATTCCATAGTCGTTACGCTTTTCACCCAGGCTGAACAGCCAAGTTGATTGAGCACCTGCCCGGAGAAGACTCGAAATTTCCGAAAAGTCGACCTGCTTGCTATACGCGGAGTGCTCGGGACTAGACCGGATCGCCAGAGACCCGGGGTATGACAATAACGTGGTCGGTCCATGTGGCCCATACATCCAGTGTCCATTTAATCTGTCTTCCTCGGGCTTGCAAAAGCAATGCTTCAAACGTGCCTTGGTTAATCTTGCCCACAACGTTCCCAGCCACACGCCATCATTTGCGCGCTCGACTAGGATGCGCCTCTCCGAGTCTTCGGTGCTTTAAGCTTCATCGTAAACATCGCTTCCCGCTACGACCGGGTGTAGAAGACGTTGGGGGCCCCCAGGAAACATGGAAGGGGTGCTGGCTGTGCCCCAATCCCCCGATACGTATACGTCGACTTTGTGTGATTGCTTGGAAGGCTTGATGCCTTGCACCCAAGCCGGAAATGAGAGGTTCTTACTAGTTCTGTAGGGCCACTGCATCGAATTCCGGGCTCACAGACTCGCCGGATTGGTATACAAAGGATAAAGACATCCTTGCTGCCTCGTTCGACGGCGTGAGCACAGATTATGGACGTCGAGAGCGATCGCACCATCAGAGCGTGGATATCGGGAACCTTATATACAAGTACAACTTCAAGCTTCGAGCTTCGGGAACGGCCCTTGCGATCCCCCTTCCAGTTCTGGTATCCTCATCACCAACCTCAACTTCACTATTCGAGGGTCGGCGGGGAGTTTCCGCTCCCCATCATGACCCACGCGCCTTCGCTCGTGACGTCGTCGACGGTCAGGAAGATGGTTGCGGGTCCCGGAGGGTACACTCGCCCGTTGGGCGGGGTGAGGAACGTCAGCGAGGTGCGGTCGGCGGAGATGGTGGCGTCCATGAAGACGAGACGTGCGCTGGAGTGGAATGCGTGGCTCGAGAATCCAAGGTCCATCAGAGAGACTACGGTCGGCTCTCTGTCAGCCCCATCCGCGTAGAACTAAAGTATCAGTGACTTACCTTGTACGTTCGCGCCCGGGCGAGAGAGCGCGAGCGGCAGCGAGACGGGGACCGTCACCCTGGTGTTGAACGGAATCTTCGCGGGTGCGCTAAGGATCCTCGGGCGGCCGACGAACATGAAGGGCGGGTCGAGCGTCTCGACGCGGAGCTCGCTCGGAAACTTCAGGCTCGGGTCGGCGGTGAAGTTGTTGTTCGGGTTGCTCCCCGCCACGAGGAAGTTGCCCTGCGGCGTGAGCGTGATGGTCGAGTGGTAGACGCGCGCGACGTCCGACGTCGGGAGCCCAGCGTTGCTGAAGCGGCGCCCGGGCGGGGCAGCGGGCATGTAGAGCGACGGCGTGCGGACGGCGTGGTCTGCGTCCGAGTCCCCGACGAGGTCGGCGACCTGGCCCGTGGCGGCGAAGCCCGTCCCGGCGCCGTTGGCGACGAGGATCTGGCCGTTCGGGAGGTGCACGAGCTCGGGCATGACGCGCGGCTCGAGCATGTGCTCGACGACCCAGCCTTGCGCGATGCCGGCGGGCGTGAGCGTGATGCGGGAGCACTGCGAGGTGGCGGGCTGCTGCGTAGAGAAGTTCCCGGGCTGGAGACTGTCGTCGACTTGCTGGCCTCCACAGACGAGCACTTCGGGAACGAAGTCGGGCGGCGACAAGGGGAGGAGGATCGCGGAGCCGTCCATGGGGTTGGTGACTCGGACGCCATTTGGGATATCGGGGAGGATGGTCTCGGTGTTGGCTTCGATATCGTATATGATCGACTGGTTGTTCGCGACCATGAATACCTTGCCGTCTGGGAGGGCAAAAATCCTGTTGGATGGTATTGGTGAGCGCAAGCCCGTTGGCGACGATGCGATGAGAAAAAGAAGGGGCGCACCGAGGGAACAAGTTTGAGGGGAGGGTTCTGTTCAGGAACGCAGACGGCCGAGGCGTGCTTTCCTTGGGTGGGAAGAACTCAAAGCTTAGAGCGGGGTCGATGTTGTAGAACTTGACGTCGGTGTGAGCTCCGCCCACGATCATGAGGCTGCCGTCGAAAATACGGATGCTGGACGGATACCATCGCGTCTCGAGGAGGTGAAGGGTGGCAGGGTCCTCGAAAATCGTGCAGCCCTCGCCGGTGGGCGACGCGCAAGGTTCGAAGATGCGAATCGCCTGCTGTCCCGGCTGCACCTGTTCGTTTCCGGGGAAATTGTGGGGATCACCACCGACGCTGACCTCGATGAAACCCGAACGAGAGGTTAGAGAGGACGTGGTGCTGACGAGCATATGATAAATACCGCACTGCCATTGCTGAGCAGGGCACCGCTCGCGCAAAACGAGTTGGTGATTAGATCCAGTGGGGTAACGGTACTCGTCTCGAGGTTCCACAGTGCTCCCCATGCCGAGTGATTGTTGATTTGGAGGGGGTCGTCGGTGGCTCTGTCAAGGAAGAGGACCAGGGTGGGTGAGACAACGATCGACTCGAGCCCCACAACGCCAGATCGAGTTTCCTTGAGGTCAAACTTCCATCCTGGTGGCGACGGTGCTGCGCGAGAAAGTGCGACCAAGAGGACAGTGAGCGTTAGCAAAGCCCAGGTCATGACGAAAGGAAGTATGAAGGAAGTCCGTCATTCCTCGCCTCCGAACAAGCCCTAAGCTTTTGTAGGCTGAGCAATGCATCTTTCGTTCAATTGGCCGCGAGCTGGTGAGAGGCGGGGCTCACCATGAGATGAATACTCCGAAACCGTCCATACCATGTTCGTCGATCGGGGATCGCGCCTACGACTTGCAATAAGAAACGGTACGAAGAAGCGTCACACGTCGAATTGAGAAGATGGGAGGCCCCGGTGCGGTTGAGATATTCCGGGTCCACGTCCCAGGCATCGTGGGACGCCCAGACAGGCCACTAGTAGGTTCGAGGGGTATTGAACGCTTTCTGAAGGGGTCCGACTCCTAGTTTGCATAGGCGTTCCCAAGACGTGCTCAACTTTCGACGAACGTGACAATGTCGAGGGAAATACATTGGTAAGTAAGTTTCATTCGCCCGCGGATCCGGTGGGGTGTCTTGAGGTGACCGACAAGGTCGAGACGGATCCAATCTATAGGAGAGGATGGGTCAGATTGGACTGGGTGCACTAAGAAAGGGTTTAGTGCGTAATTTAAAGACATACATGCCATGTACAACTTCTTCTACAAGGGATTTAAGATATACTGTAAGTCGGCGGACGTGGCAGTCAAGGCAGGCAGAGCTTAGCGCTTAACGTTTCCGCTTAAGCGTCCGGCGCTCCGACGTACTCCGAGGTCCCGAGTTCTCCGGACTCCCTCCCTCCTGGCATCCGTCTCCACCAGCAGCCACCAGCATCTCTACCACGGGCTACTGCTGTCTCTGCTACTGCGATACTCATCATGACTGGGAAAATATCTATACAGTGCTATTCTGCCTCAGAGTGTCTGTGGACCCATGAAACCGTCGCCATCCTCCTCAATTCCCGCTGTCTCCTCAACCGAACCATGCATGAAGCATCCCCATCATCACCCAGTACCGAGAAGTGAGAACGACTGCCATATCGGAATGGCCTCATCAGCGCGCCTGGTATGTCCCTCAATCTCACAATGCTTCCCTTTCCGTGAATATTCTCTGAGTCTTCCGGGCCCTGTAAATCGTGTCTGTCTTTCCCTTTTCTCTCCCTTACTCTTCCCCCCCTCGGGAGTCCCTTCTTCCACTCAGGATCCTCCCTTGCCATAATCATATACTCAATTTCTCGTGCCATTGAAGCACGTGCACACTCAGTCGGCCTTCTATGTATTGGCGCAGTAGGCTCTGTTACTGTCATATCCGTCTCGACACTCGTCGCTCCGTCTTGCGTCGGAAGCTCACCATCCCTTCCGTCAGCGTCGCCATGTCTCTTGAAACCTATTGCTACTGGCTCGATGGAGGCCCAAGACACTTATAACGTATCTCTCCACCTAGAAGTGCGACGGCCAGTATGAATGCAGGTAAATGGTGAGTCATATGGTGGGCCCTATGTGATCCGCCTGCCAACAAGTACCCTTTGGGTAAACGACTCCAGCTCGTTCCAGTGTTCACAATGTCCCACAAACATGTGGTTCATCGTTCCGTCTTCCTGCCAAAGCTGCAGCCCCAACATGTCGTTGTGGTTCCGCGGCGTCGCAACATGTCTTGCACCTCCGTACGAACCGCATGGTGAAAGTCGTCGACACCAACGGGTAGGTTGTCCCACTGCTCTGCTTCATTTAAATGCTCATGTAGCAATCCCAGAAGTCCTCAAGCAATCCCATCTTCCCCTCGCCTCTTCGTCATCATCTTCACTCCACAGTCACAACCCCCTCTCACTCGCGCAATGTCGGACAACTCGGAGAACATCCTTTACATCCCGGACACTATGTCCGCTTGGCCCTGGCCCCGTAAACTGAACCCCCTGTACGAAGAAGTCGAGGCCGAGTCCATCGCCTGGATGGAGTCCTTCAAGCCCTACACCCCCGAGTCCCAGACGGCGCACAACAAGGGCGATGTCGGCCGTCTTGCGGCGCTCGTCCTCGGAGACGCACCGCGCGGTATGTCCCATTCCAATTCCCCCCACCGCCTCTAACGTGCTGATCGAGTACCTGTCTGCCAGAGCCCCTCCGCATCGCTGCTGATCTTATGCACCTTCTGTACATCGCCGACGAGTACACGGATGCGGAGTCGGCCGCCGGGGTGCAGGAGATATCGTCGATTATCCTCGACGCTCTCCACAACCCCGACACGCCCCGCCCTGAGGGCGAATCTGTCATCGGAGAAATGACGAAAGAGTTGGTCTTCTTTTTCGTCTACCTCAATAATTTGCGATGCTTGCGACGACAGAAGATACTAACATGTCTAACAGATGGTGGGCCCGTGTTCGGGCTGTCGCCACGCCCCAGGCGATCAAGCATTTCCTCACAGCCATGGAAGACTATCTAGGCGCAGTTGGAGAGCAGGCGGAGGACCGCGACAAGCTCGCCATACGCGACGTCGACTCGTACCTGGCGGCCCGCAGGTACGACTCGGCCGTGGTTGCTTGCTTCATGCCCGGCGAGCTGTACCTGTCGATCCCGGACGAGGCGTTCTACCACCCGGCGGTGAAGCAGCTGCAGGACGCTAGCACTGAACTCGTCGTCCTCGACAACGTAAGTGACAAGATTTTCAGTTCGTTCGTGTCACGCTCCGTCGTGTGCTCACCTGTGATCTACAGGATGTCGCATCGTACAACAGAGAGCAGGCGACCGGCCACGGAAAGTGGAACATCCTGTCCGTCGCGATGCACCAGTTCGGGCTGGACCTGCACGGGGCCACGGAGTGGGTCGCGCAGCACCACAAGGAGGTCGAGGCGCGGTTCTTCGACGCCCTAGCCCGCTTGCCCTCGTTTGGCCCTGCAGTAGGCGCGGAGCTCCAGGAGTATGTGGCGTGCGTGGCCGCGTGGCCGCGGGGGAACGACTGCTGGAGGTTCGAGTCTGAGCGGTACTTCGGGAAGAAGGGCGGGGAGGTCCAGAAGACGCGGAGGGTCCCGCTGCTGGCGAAGCGGCCGATGAACCCGGAGATGCGGCGGGAGAGGGTTGAGGTCCAACTGATCGAGGAACTCGAGCAGGTTTAGTTTTTCGTTCGCTCTCTGCTTTGAAATAGATGATATATAGATGCGATATTAGACGTTCTTAATCTGAGACCTCACTAGACCTAGTCCTCGCCCATGGTACCTGCACCGTGCCTCGGCGGCAGGTTCGGGTTCGGTGCATGACATCCATATACGAGTGGAGATGTTATGATCTGAAGCTAATAAAACATAGCGGTTCGCTGCCAATTCTCTCCACCACCTCTTCCGAAAACCAAAGTAGTGGTCTGTAGGTCATTCCATTTGTTTAAAAAATGAAACCAGGACGAGTGGGCAGGCTCGGCGGTGTTTCGTCAAGCCGTGGCGGGGCCCCTTCCGAACTTCTCGGACGGACCTTTGCGTGACGACCGTTGCCTGGTCACGTGCCTAGCAGTAACTAGTGACAGCGAGTCACGGCTGATCGGAGATGAGCGTTTCTACCTCTGGTTGCAACGCAAGTACGCCATCCACGCCGTCGTCTGCGGCCCCCGGGTTTCTGCCATGGCTCTCAGGAGGAGCTCCAGGATCGCTACCACCATCACTTCCACCACAACATAAGCAGCTCGCAGCGCAGTAATCACAGCGGCATCTTCTCTCGCAGTACAACCAAAGCCGACACAGCGAGTAGAGAAGAAGGTGAATCTGCACCGAGGACGCAAATACGGCCGGGTGAAAGGAAGAGTTCACCTCCCGAACCTTCTCCTGACGAATTCACCCCGAGGGGTGGAGAACACTGGCAGTATAATCAATGCAGCGGCTGTCGGGTACGTCAGTTTGCACATATTTTCACGCGCATGTATATGTATGAAGCATTTTCGCAGACCAAATGCGTTCGCGGTCTTCGTCAAGTTTCAGCGCCTTTGGGGCGTCTTCAAGTTCAAGGCATCGTTCTACACCTACGAGTTCACGTTCCCGGGGGACGAGAAGCCTGTCACCGTCAAGATGTCTGCGTGCGATAGTCTTGGGCCGCACACCATCTCCCTGGAGCGGGCTACGTGCGGCAAGTCTCCGGCCGGCTGCAAGAAGGTATGTTCCCCATGTCACGGTCCTGGCGTACCCCTTCGAGCATCGGCTGACCACCTCATACCCAGGCATTGATCGCCCGTTTCGACGATGGCTCCGACACCGGCATCTTCATGGTGAAGGAGATGCTCACCAAGTACCTCGGCTTCGAGGCCGCGCACGTCGAGATGCTGTACTACAACGTCGATGTGGCGAACGGCGCCAAGTCGCTCACCGGGTGCCACCCCACTCCTACCGCCGTCCACTTCAAGGAGAAGTTCGTCGAGCTGCTAGCCGCGGCGCGGCCGGGCGACAAGCGCTTCTTGTACGTGGATGTGCAGGGGACGCAGAAGGGCGGGGACGACTGCAACAAGGACGACGGGAAGAACGGAGGCTTCGCGTTCGCGGAGGGTGACTGTGGGACGAAGAAGGAGCTCGTCACGAACGGTTGGATCAGCGAGACCATTCGCAAGGTGGGTGCGTGCTCTATATCTGCGTGCTGGCGTAGCTTCGATGCGGCTCTGACCGCGAGCTTGTGGGCGGCGGGATCATCGACACGACTGCTCCGACGCCCGGTCTCCTCGCTGGCTGCCACGAGACGCAGTCCACCGTGAAGGCGCTCAAGGACGGGGACCAGTGGGTGGACCCGTGGACGTATGCGATCAACAGGATCGTCGCGCGGCGTGCCGACATACATGGCTCTGCTCGAGGAGACGAAGGTGTTCATCAAGCGGCTAGTGGACTGCGGGTGCGAGCTCGATCTGACCGCCTTATATGGAACCTGCTCAGCCTCAAACGGAGGTCGCCAATGAGAACGCCCAACAGAGTAAAGTGAATATCAAGGGAGGGGACATCAATATGGACAGATTGCTGTATGCGACGCAAGACGTTAAGGGGAGACGGTACGCGCGTGTGTAAGGCAAAGGAACGTGTTTCGGTACCATAGCTGCACGTCTTCCTTAGAGTAGGAGATTGCGCCATCGCTGTAGCGCGGTGCTGTCACCTGAACGAGGTAGTCAAGCGAGGACTTGCGCTGTGTCTGCATAGTCGCGCCCGGCCCTTGCCCGTTAACGAGCCGCACGGCAACGACGATGCTTGCAAGGTCGCCGCGGCGTCACCGTTCGTGCACGTCAGGTCAAAGCGTGTCCAGCGTAGTGAGTAACACAGGGATGCACCCGGACTCTGCGCGCCATGGCTGATGTCGAGCTACTAGGAGAATTGGGAGTCGATCGGGAACCGTAGGGAGCAGAGGGAGACGACTAGCGCCGATGATGATAAAATGTCACATGATTCAGATCTCGATTTGTTGACGCGATCGTCGCGACTGGGACGTTGGCCAGTCGCGGACGTCTTGCCTCCCACTCTCATTCTTTCCTGACATCCTCGTAGGCGATTTCACCTGGTGCGCGGGACGTCGAATGCCATCCGCCTGTACCCACGGCTGGATGACCCGGCGGTGATGTGCTTCGTACTCGTCCACCCTGCTGTCCTCGAACCCTCCGCTCCCTCAACGGTTGCTCTGTCTTCGCCGCGTCCTTCGCCTCCCTCTCAGCCTCGCGTCCTCTCGGATCTCTGCACTCCTCAATTACGTGCTACCTGTTGTTGGCGCTTTTGAGCGCTTCGGACGGTTATAAATCCGGGTGCTCTTCATGGCCAGTCATCGTTCCGCTACGACAGTGCGAGACGAGACGTCCACGTTCCGCGACGGGTGAGTCGTTCGTTTCCATAACACCTTTGCGCATATGGAGGCGTGGAGACGCTGCATATAGGTGGCGCTTCTGTTGTAGCATGGAAACACGAACCGTGACCGCCCCTCTGTCCGTGTCAAATGCTACATAAAGTTGCGTCCACGTATGCTGGCCGGTTATATTCCCCTTGCCATGGTTAATTGTGCGTTCCTCGAGGTGGGCGCTGATTTTCACTCACTCTCACCTCTCCTCTTGGCAGCTTTCTCGTCCCACATTATGGCAGGCCCGCCATCGTGTATTTCATTTCTTTGACCTGCCCCGTCTGGCGACGAGAAGTGCTTCCGCATCCAGGCCTTCTATAACAACCATTGCTGGCACTCCGCCGTCTCCTAAGGCCTCCTCTGGGTCTACTGCTAGTGCTCACTACTATCCCATCGCTTACGACCATTATCAGCACACCTCAAGTCCAAGTTCACGTCTCCCAAGGCTTGGGGGTCGCCTTGGCGGCGATGCGTGTGTAGTCCTCTGCGCTCACACCTGAGTCCTCCGCCGCCGCCGTGCGTAGGACGAAGCCGAACAACAGCGACTCAACAAACCCGTTCGCAAATCTTTAAAGATGAGGGGGTCCAAGTGAGTAATCATCATATCTTTCTTGCCAAGGATGCGGGCTAACCACCGGCGAAGGGGAGGCTGAGGCGAGGAAGGCGAACACGGAGTTCTATGGGACGCAATTAGGGAGGGAATTGGATTCCGAGGCGGAGATCATCGCGCCCAGTGGGTGGAGAAGGTCCGTTGTGTCTCCCCGTCGTGACGTCTGCGATCTGCCCCACTGACAATGTGACTCAGACGTTGAAGAAGGGCGGAGCCCCAAAGCAATGTCCCCTGCTCCGTCTTCCATGAATCCTTCTCCTCGAACGTCCTGGCTGTCATCCTCGGCCTGTGTCCGAGTCCGTGCACCCGAACTCGCGCGCGTCTATGATCCACGACCCCTCATCGATCATCCTACGCTACCTATCCGCCGACGATCGCCGCACTCAAGACATACTGCATCCTCTCCCGGGCGCACGCCGCCTCCGCATACTTGCCCTCCCTCCGGCCTGCTGCGCCGGGCCCCACGGGCAACACGACTCATTCGCCTTCGCCTTCCTCAACCCCGAGCGCACCGACGTCTCTCCACGCTCTATGGCCATCAATACAACCAAGGTAGGCCAGGCTCGAGGCGTCCCTCGGACGAGCTCTTCTGTCGCGTGTCTCGTTGCCTCAAGCGTCAGCTGATCCTCGACATTTCAGGTCTTTTCGCTTGTTCACGAGGCCTGGATCCCGAATGTGACGTGCACGGCCGCCAGCCAATCTTAGGATGCGCCGCGTCCGCTACGAGTGCCTCACACTTGCAAGCCGCGACAGCAGGCAGTGTCACACGCAGGGCCACTTGCTCTGCTCATCCAGAATCCAGACGATAACTGTCCGACGTGCCCAACCACGTCGCCCTCACCCACACGAACACGCACGCCGCGGTCTCCGCGAATCCCCGCCGGCTATGTTGGAGTTTCGCTAGGTGTCGGGCTTCAGCGATATCACGCTAACTCCAACGCCTCTTCAGCTCCATCCCTATCTCCCCGAGCGTACCCGATAGCGCGCCCGAGCTGCGGCTGGTGTGGAGGAAACACGGGCGAATCGTGAATCGTGAATCGAGCGACGTGATCCGTGCAGCGCAGCGCACCCGAGGCAGCTTCGCCTTCGCACAGACGGTTTGAGTTTGGTCGCGGGTGCTCCCGATCGGGCCGACGGACGCGCTCGCTCGCCCTGGACGTTGTAATATGTCACACCGGCGCCCAGCAGCCCGCGTCCCACTTCGCACCATCTGGCATCACCACAAGCTTCGGCTTCAATACGTATATATCTATCTTTTCGACTCGCGCTATCGCTCGCTGTTGCGCTTCTCCCTGATTGCCTCGAAGGACTGGCCATGGTATCCGCTTCTGCACGCGTCGTGATGTCCGCCGCCGCTCCGAGTACTCCTCTTTGTGTTCGCACCGGTGCGGGCTGGCTTTTGCTGAGGCTTCTTTGGCGTGGCATCATCGATATCGTCTGCGCTGCCTGTCCCGCCACTTCCTCGAGCTCCTCCTCGGTGTCGTAGTCAGGCTGGCAAGAAGTCTGAGAAGAAGTCAGACCCTAGTGGTGCGGGCATGCGAAACTGCCGCATTGACGTTCAATTTCATGTGAAGACATGAAGACTCGATGGTCGGGCGCGCTTACGCGGGGACTACGGACGCCGGGACGCGGCGCGCCCCGTTGCATCAAGGCCACGTCTCTGCCATCCTCGCCTCAGGCTCCTCTCCTCTCTCATTCGCTGAACGAATGGTTGAACCGTGTGTTACCCTTCGTCCGTTGGGACACCCGCGCTCGCGCACTGGCCAGCAATATTACAGTAATAGCATGTCTGGCAATGACCAGCTATCGCGCATATCCCATACGCTTGGTCTTGGTCCGCTGCGCGACTGCGCGCCGAGCCTCTATGTATGCCGCACGTCGCGGACTCGCTACAGATGCCCGAACACACCATGGTGGCCACGCCCTCCTCGCCCGATCTGGTCTCGCTCTCCGGGCCTGTATGCGACCGTCTGTTCTGTTCAGAGATCCACCGACATACGCGCGCGCGTCTCGGCAAATGCTCGGACGCAGCTCAGCTTCGCCACACATCCGGCCTATGGCCTCACAATCTCCTCCTCTTCCTCGTCCTAGTCTTGACCACAGTCCGGGCTTATCGCCACTGGCCGGGGATGCGCGTTGTGCCCCGCTGCCCCAGCTCGTCCTCCACACCTCGCGCCTCGAGTGGCCGCCGTGTCGATGTCAGTCAAGAGCGCTGGGGTGCGTTCGAACGGCTTGAGAACCTTCGCGCGAGGCGTTATCGGCTCCTCGTGCCGCCTGCCCCGACGAAGCTGCCCAGAGGCGGAGCAGGGGGGATCACAGGACCGCGCGCGAGGGTTAGAGACTTCTAATGGACGCAATGCCCCCTCCAGTGCAAGACGTCGACCTCCCGCGTTGAGTCGTCATCGTCCATCCGGCCCCCTGGGGTACTTCTGCCGAGGTTCTGGCTTTTGACGGATCTCTGGGACCGCGCCGACGTCCGTGCCGGTGTCCTGCGCATGCGCTCGGGCTCGGGCTCGGGCTCTGGTTCAGGCTCCTCGTGCACGAACGGGCTAGAGGTCCCTCGCGTTCTTCCTGTGCCATCCCCCACTAGAGATGGGGCCGTCCTGCGCGCCCCTGTCCCTCGCGGTCGCGCCGCGCCGCACCCAAAGACCCAGATGGAGAACTCGCCGGAGAGGTACACGTCTGCGCTGTCGTCAACGTGGTGCGCAACCGAGATCGATGTTCGCTCGTGGACCCCGCTGTCGCTCTCTAGTTCGGCCAGCTCAGAGGGCGTGCTGACGTCTGCGTCGTGGGCGGTGGATGGATAACATCGACGGGTTCGGGTTCGGGTCTGCTGCGGTCTTGGGGGGTTTGGAGTTGCCTAAGGCGGAAACTGGGCGTGCCATCTGCTTTGAGATTCAGACTGCCGCTGCCGCGAAGCTCACAATCTGTGGCGGATGCGGTCCGGTCGTCCTCGCCTGCTGCATCGTTCTGGCATGACTGAGAGCTCCGAAGCTTGATTTCCCCTAGTAGGACCATCGCCGCTGGCTGCCATCATTGCGAACGCAGCCCACTGCCTTTAGTCCTCTCATTCCAGCTACATACTCCGAACAGTAGAGTAACTATGATCTGTTTGGAATTCAGATCTGCACACTGACCCGAGGGTCTCGGGAGTCAATCACGTCAACTTAGCTTTATGAAACCTGTCGATCGTCCTCGCCAGGATGGTGGCGATCACCGTGTTCCCATCACTTGGAGGAAGGAGTTGAAGGGGGAGGGAAGGAAATGAATAAGTCGAAACGGGGTATTCAGATTGATTCACCGTTGATTCCACTGCAGTAAATTCGATGCCTGCGGTTTTATTATCCTCCCTCCATGGCCGCAAATGCAGACGCGAGTCGCAGCCGCAATTTTTGGTCTGGTTTGTAATCGTCCTAAACCGACGCCGGAATGGGGGCATCCATCTCGTCCTAGACAGGTACACCCCTCTTCTACTCTTGGCTTTCTAGAGGTTGAGCTCACGCGGTCATAAGACTTGTCCTTGTGGGACGCCACTTCCACTATCTCCATTGTCTCCTTTATGTCCCGCTCCATAGGATGTCCATGCCGTAACAACCTAGAACATGAGCGACATCTCGGTGGCGTCGAAGCTTGATGGTGGGGTAATTGTGCCGTGTATTTGCTGACTTGCCTTGCGATTGGTAGATCTACAAGCCACCTGCGTTTACCCCTGACGCGTGAATACCAGGCTGCATAGTGCTTCGACTGGCATTTGGAGCCATATTCACACCGCGTTTCCATCGGATTTCGACCAACAGGTGAGTTCACCGCTGCTGTCGCGGGCACATCGGCATTCCGCTCCCCGGCGTCCAGAATGTGAGAGTTTTACGGACCCCCTACCTCGTGCAATAGTCCACCATGTGTATGCTGCATTATTGGGCAAAGGTGGCGCTTCTCCAAGCATCCCTAAGGTCGAGATAGTTCGGTGGACGGCGTCTCCGATTTGAAGTGCGATCACGTCGGATGAAGTGCGCCTTTTCCATGTCGTGAGGGTGAAAGAGTTACCGGAATTGGCTCCGGATAGTAGATCATGGGGCGCCTCGCCTCCGACTTGTGCCGGTGGTGCTCTTGCGCAGACTACCCATGATTCACTAGAGCCCTGGGCAGAAAATGCCTGTCCGTCATCTTACGCCCTACGTTCATCGACTCAGACAAGATTACAGTGGCGTATTCGTTGTACGTGCGAGGACGTGCACGCAGGGAACCCGTGAGCCTGGCAATTTGCCGTCTGCTTGGATAAGGTCCTCGTCGTGAGTAACTCCCTTCGTTGAGCAGTGCATCTTTCTTCAAAGAACGATACCAATCTTCTTATCCTTCTGACCGTTCCTAACAGGAACTAGCGCTAGTCTCCTGTTTCAAAACACTCCTAATGTGCGCACTTGCGCCGTCAGCGGCTTGAAATTTGCAACGACAGCGTCTTCCGCGACAGATAAATAGAAACAAAGGAATGGCTGTTCATGACGGACAACCACTCTATTAGCTGCACAGCTCTCGCCGCAGAGTAGCCCTTCGCATCTTTGCCCTATGCACATCTACAACGGCAAGTTCAGCTGCGAGTTTGCCTCGAATGAGGCCATCACCGTCGTCTTCCCTGCCGGATTCGAGCTCCATGATCCGGTCAGTGCATACTGGCAGTGGACGAATGACTCGAAATTGGGCCTAAAGGCTGGTGTCGCCAACGTGCGTGCGTTCCAAAATTCGACCTTCGTGTTCCCTCCCGCTCACGGTTCTGGTAGTCTGGTCACATCCATAGCATCACTAAAACCTCTAACGGCTACTACCGCATCCACTTTTCCTTCGGCCACTACAGCTTTGACGGAACCATGGCCGGGGATTGCCAGACACTCTGTCTTATAATGGTTTATCCATCCGAGACAGGTTTGGTAGAATCCGATCCCTTCACCCTCACCGCCATGCACACGAACACTTCAAATGTTCGTTCGGGTATTGTCTACACTGGAAACCTCGAATGGGCCCCGAACGCAGCGGAGGAGATGGTGACGATTGTAGTTCCCTATGGCGTCACTGAGGGCGCGTTCTTCGGGCTTTACTACCAGTGGACCATGAGCCCTCTCAAACACGTCCCGAAGCAGAACGTTGCCGTCTGCGGTGTCTTCCAGGATGTCAAGATCGAATCGAATGGCACGATTACCACGACCTACAAGGATGCCGAGTACACGTACAAATTCACCTTCTGCTCGAACAAGAAGGGCTTTTTCGTCGTGTCCCACAACCGAAATGGCAGCAGATCCGACGACAACGCATTCACGTTTGCCTACAAGTTGTAGCAGTTGGGATTTCATACCGCATGCATACTTCAACGTGAGTCAGGTAGCTCGACTTGTCCAATAGATTGTCGCTCGTTATCTGCTAACACGCTTCGGTTCACAGTGTATCAAACGGTCCCCGATGCCCTAATGTTTCAAGCTCCAGTACTAGCCGTTGCAATTGCTTGCACCGATAGCTACGTATACCACAGTTATCACTACTGATGCTAGCTTTTATGTTGTCCTTATATTGGTGTTTAAGCCGTGGAGTGAGAATCAGCCTCCTTCAAAAGAAATCTCTTTACCTCTACGTTCCAAATTTATTACCTGTAACGATGCCATGAGGTTGCTGATCCGATGAGTGAGCTGGCAGCGTTGGGTTTGGCAAGCAGTGAGGGAGTGTTCAAATCAGTGATCCCCTGAGGTGCGGGTGCGACAGAGCCTGCTTCTAAGTCGTAGGATGTCGAGTTTAGTCCGCAGGTAAAGTAGAGTGATGAGGTCGATATCAGTTGGACTAACATGATCCTTAGTGGAGCACATCAAATCTACCTGCTCGGCCTAAACTCAGTTATAAGCGCTGCAATTCAAACGACCGGCCGGATCCGGAGAAACGCACGATCAAAGTCCCTCATCGCCCCAGCATTCGCGTCCCGCAGAAACTCCCATACCCTCTGTCCCTTCCACATAAAATCTCGACGAGCGTACCAGGAGTGCTGTCCCGACGGACTCGCCACCAAGTCCAGACGGGGATGTCGTGACCAGAATATGCTAGGAGCGGTGCGACATCCGCAGGGTGTGTTGGGAAGTTGTGATTGCGATGTAACGCAGAGAGGATAAACGTGCGCTCGCGGCACAGAGGAAGTTGTCGTGTACCTGCTCCCAGGTTCCTTCCCAGTCCCGAGGAACCCTGAGCTCACGCGCGCGCGGAGACGCTGATGCGTCTGGGCGATACGCCACCGGGCCTTCCGTAGCGCGCCATTCAATCTGAGACCAAGGGGTACAGGTGTTAGCTAACGTGCGCAAAGGCAAGAACAAGCAGAAGGGTTGGACTTGGGGAGGCGTACGAGAGGTGCGACGTGCTTTGCGAAGCTGGTGACGAAGCTGGACTTCGAGGCGCACATCCCGTGCGTTGGAAACCAAGTGGCCTCACATAGGCGTTGAGATGACGGGTATTATATGGTGATACAGAGAGCGCGGCTGAGGCCGACCCGGCAATGCGACACGGAAAAGTCGCTGAGGCTGAGGTCGGGCTCGAGCACGGAGGTGAGGCACCGTGCTTTCCAGGGCATAGGGTCGTGCCTGAGCTAGAATGGGATGTTGGTGAGAACAGCGCGTATTCGAAGGAGGCCCCGGGAAGGGACGTGTGGTCGAAGTGGAGGGTTGTTAGGCTGGGAAGGCTCTGTACGAACTTCGGCACGAACTTGGGATGCACGATGCCCCGCAAGCAGCCTACGAGTTTGAGGGTGTATATGGAGAGAAAGACTGGAAGGGCTGAGGCCGCGGACTATTCGTCAACTCGAAGCATAAATAAAGAGAAAACGTAGTGATCGACGGTGAGAGCGTTGCCAAGGGTGGGCAGATGGGATACTTGGCGCAGAATCCAGGCTAGAGGTAGGGAGCGGACGATATGAGGATCCCAGCGGGTAATGTGGTTGCTCTGGAGTTTGAGAGGGAAAGGTCTTTATTTAGCTCCTCTCCGGTCAAGGCCGGCGGAAGACCTTGCAGCTCGACGTGCGAGAGTCTCCGGGACATGGTGAGCGTCTCCGGGATGAGATCGCAAACGGCATCGCCCCGACAGGCCAGCTCCTCTAAGTTAACAGCATTTCATAGTACCAGAGGTACGTTATGTCAAGTGCCGTGAAGTTCAGACTGCTTCTCAGACGGGAGAGGACAGTCGATGAGAATGTGAAGTGAACGCACCGCAAATGCCCAAGGGAAGCCACAGGAAATGTACGCGGAAAATGAGGCCAGCTAGTGAATGGTGTCAAGCACAACGTGAATGTGTCTGGGAGAGAGCGCGGCGTATATATCCTTGGAAGCAGAGAGATGTTGAATTGGTCCTTGAATTGTAGATGAGGGACAATCTCCTGGGGGACGTGACTCTACCGGTGCCCTAGGCCTCGGCACCCGACGGATGTGTACCTCGCCTGTGCCTTCTTCCGCTTGAAGGGGTCTGTTTGGCGATGGAGGCTCGGCATTTTCCTAGGCGTCTGAGTTTCTATTTTGGTGTGTCCTGCCGCCCCACTCCACATCTACCACACGGGAGTCTCTTGTCCTCACTCTCTGACCTCTGTTACCTCCCCTACAAGTAAGCACAATTTGACATCAGTAAAACTTGAGCGTAAGTAAATGACAAATATTCCTGCCACACCACAACGGCTAGGGCGCGGGATCCCACTGCCACTGGTGTGAGTGACCGGCGCCGACGCGGCTGTGAGAGGCGGTACCACATGTAATAGGTCATGCTCTGGAGAAAGTGCTTCTCCGTGTATGACAACTTTTATTACAGACAAAATCGTTATTTAAATATTCTCGGCCAACCGATGGTCGTGATCAGTTCTATCTGGCCCGATTTGCTGCTCGTCTAGTATACCAGCAACTTATATGATCTCGCGCATGTATGACCTGATCCACACGTTCACCCCGTGGTCCCACGTTTCAACTAGTCAAAGGAAACTTCGCAGTAATAAATATACAAAGCAGGCTCCGCGTCCATGCGTTCAACGCTTCGTTCATGTTCATCGAAACCCAAAACATTCTTAGCGCGCCTGAGAAGGTCTCGATCGATAACTTCGCTATTGCGGTCTCCCGCAATTCCAATCTTTCAGGGTAGGCACTGTGCATGTACAGACACCAGGGGAATCTCGGTACGGTACATTTAGGAGGGGACAATGGTAATACAAGAGCTTGTCGACGTAACTAAGTCTCCGGCCATGGAACAAATCGTGCAGTCGTAGGCAAGAAGAGTCCAGAGAGTATCGTACATCGTATTTAAACTTCAACTCCATAGAATCAGCTACGTGCGCAAGTAACCTCAGCCACTAACCCGCATACGCGACCACGAAATGGGCATCGTCGGACACATCGCCCCGTCGGATGTTCGAGAGGACGAGGGAGCCCTTCCTATCGCCGAACGTGAAGCTGTACGTGTAGTTGGGATCTTTGTAAGTCGCGGTGATGCGGCCACTGGATTCGACGTTGACGTTCTGAAAGACGCCGTTGACGGCCGCGTTCACGTTCGCACGGCTCCTGGTCGGATCCTGGTTCCATCGATAGTAGAGCCCGAAGAATGCGTCTTTTGTGACGCCGTAGGGGACGACGATCGTCATCATCTCTCCCCGAGCGTACGGGACCCAATCGAGGTTTCCCGTATACACCATCGCGGAGCGAACGTTGGCGTGATTGGTGTGCATGGCGGTGAGGGAGAATGGTTCGCCAATCGGGGAGCCCGCTGGGTAGTCCATCGTGAGGGACAGCGTCTTGAGGTCGGGAGAGACGGTTCCCTCAAAGCTGCAGGGACCGAAGGAGAAGTGGATAAGGCAGTAGCCGTCGGAGGTTTTGGTAAGGCTGTGGATGTGGCCACACTGTCGAGATGTGAGTATACGGGGTGAATAGATGCGGAACGCATACGTACATTAGCAACGCTAGCTTTCTTGTTCAATTTCGGGTCATTCGACCACTGCCAGTAGGCAGTAACAGGATCAAGTAGCTCGAATCTGGCGGGGAATACGACAGTGATCGTCTCATTCGGGCCGTACTGGCAGTTGCCAAGGTTGCCGCTGTAGATGAACATGGTGCTGAAGATGCTGAGGGGTAGGAGTAGACGGGATTCGGGGTTGGGTAGAAAAGTTGCCGGTCGGCGACTGTTGTTGCCCGTAGGTTCGGCCAGGATTTTAAAAGTCCCAACGATATAAGGTTCGACAGCAGGCGCTGGACGAAACAGCGGCGTGAGACCTCAGAGATATGACTAGTGAGAAAAGGCCCATAGGAAGCATAGAAGAGGGTGTCATACGTCGGAGAGATGTCCACAGGTTCAGCAGAGAAACGGCGAAGTGCATGTCTGGGCACAGGGTGAGCGACGTTCTCCATGCAGATTCGCAGATACACCAAACTTACCACTGTGATCTCATCGATGAACGCGGTGCGGAATAGGCTTCAACCCATACTCAAGCTCAGGTGATTTCTTATAAGTGAGTCATGGGAGGTCAAAGTTTAATGCAACAGGATCAGCACGACTCACAAGGAGGATGGAGCCAGCGTGCTGTCAAAAGATGATCCTCAGGGAACGGTAGATATTCATAGATGACGGCTTCGCAGAAACCACCACGAGTCCCGAAAGCGTGGTGGATATCTGCACTCAACCTTCATGCTCGACGTTCTTTGAATTGGAATCTTGGTTTTATGATCGAAGAGAAAGGCACCGATCACCCGAATGGACTACACCTCGGGATGCAGACGTTATCCATCCAATCAGCTCTGAAGCCGGCCGGGCATCCACTCCAAAGCTTCAGAAGTAAGAAATCAGAGTTCAGAGATGTTTCTGAATATCGCAACACGTATACACGTGGGTCATACGCTTGGCGGGCGACTAATACATGGGACTGCAGCTGTGCGACCGCTATCCTCTCCCGCCCCATCTCCGGGTTCATCAGTCGCTTCGCCAGAAGCATCGACGGTGTGGCGCTGAACTGCTCTCAAAGCGGTGAACGTCTAGTACCTTCGAACGTACTGGCATCGGACAAGAACGTGAGGAATAAAAAGCTTGGGATAAAGTCGGATGCACGAATACCCTAGGACAAGGAGGCACTAAAGTTCGAGTACCCTTCTGCGTCCCCTAGTTACCCTACGCGAACGCGAAGCATCCGTTCTTCCCATGGTCCTGGTCGCAGCCGTCGCCCCCGCACTTCTGCATCCCATGCGCGTCGACGTACAAAAAGCGCACGTCGCCCGGCGGCGCTCCAGCCAGCATCTCGACGAACTTCACCTTGAAGTGGACGACGGTAGGAGTGGGGTGGCACCCGTTGAATGATTTCGCGCTGTTCGCCACATCGACGTTGCAGCGCAGCATCTCGACGTGCGCGGCTTCGAAGCCGAGGTATTTGGTGGGCATCTCCTTCACCATGAAGATCCCGGTGTCGGAGCCGTCGTCGAAACGGGCGATCAGCGCCTGGTATGAGGCGGTCACCCAGTGCTCGAAAGGGTTAGCCAGGACTGCGACCTACAGTAGCACATACCTTCTTGCAGCCAGCCGGAGACTTGCCACACGTAGCCCGCTCGAAGGAAATAGTGTGCGGCCCAAGGCTATCGCACGCCGACATCTTTATTGTGACAGGCTTCTCGTCCGCAGGGAACGTGAACTCGTAGGTGTAGAACGAGGCCTTGAAAACGCCCACACCGGTGCCGTCCTTCAACACCTCCACGGCGCTGAACGTCCCGACGTCGACCTGGTTCCTCTTCGCCACTCCCTTGGCGTCGACGGTCCACTGGTAGAAGAGCCCGACGGGCGCACCAAAGAAGTCCCCAGCAGGCAAGACTAGGGTGATCATCTCGTCCTTGGCGTACTGTGTGTATCTAGTTGAGTTCGCCGGTGTAGACGGCGGCGGTCGGCTCGCAGATGCAGTCAGAGTACGCCAGAGCTAAGGCGGTCGAGGTGTCCTGCTGGTCCGAGAGCGTGGCGGAGCAGCCATCGGCGGTGATGGTGAATTCGAATTCGAACGTGTAGACGTCGAGCGGGATGGTGAGACGGTACAGTTCACCCGTCTTGCAGACCCCGGTTATTATCCCGCACTACGGAGCAAAGAATGAATGTCAATGATTACCGAACAGGAAGATACAAGTGGAGCAACCATACCTGTGACCTTCTCCTTGCCGCAGTAGCGGCCAATCGACCATTGCCAATGAGCGGAGATGGGGTCATTCAAAGCAAAACCAGCAGGGGAGACGAGACAGTTGAGATTCTACTCGAATACAAATACGGTAGTGGAGAAAGACCGGTGAATAGTAGGTGAGCGCCGGAGCGCGAGCTCGAGGCGCCGTCCAAGTCAGTGTATGAAACGATGTGGGGTGGCTGAGTACATAGACGGCATCGACTTGGGTTTCACGCGCGGGATACAGGTTCATAATGGTCTTCCGAGCGAGCGTTCTCACTAGTACCATCTCCAGTTCCGCCTCTGGCAACTCCGAGCCATCCAAGACCGCAGCAGACCCCAACACGTCGATATAATCCATCAAGGGCCTGCCCGGCGCGGATGTCGCCATGCTCTCTGAGCTGGCCGGACTGGAGGGCGATAGCGGGGTCCACGATCGAGTTAGAGTCGATCTCGCTTGTGCGCCACCCTGACGACAGCGCAGACGTGAATGTCTCCGGCGAGTTCTCCGTCTCGATCTTCGGGCGCGGCGGGAGCGCAAGGGGCAGGGGTGTGCAGGAAGAGTCCAACTCTGCTGAAGGATGGCGCGGGACTCCGAGTGCGAGGGCCCCCTGGGGAATTCGTGCACAAGGACGAGGTGGAGGAGAAGTCCCAGACACGGGCGCAGGAGGCGGGTCTGAGTGGAAAGGGCCCCACCTCCAGCACCTGAACCGGAGCCTGAACTGGGCCTAAGCCTGAGCGTGTGAGCAGGACATCGGCGCGGACGATGGCGCGGTCGCGCCGATTCATCAAAAGCCAGGACCTCGGCAGGAGCATCCCAGGGGCCTGACGGACCTGACAACTCAGCAAAAGAGCAGGAATAAAAGGCGAAGGACAACGTCGGGCCCCTTCCTCCACCGGCGCCATCCGGTGCACGAAGCGAAAGACCGTTGCGTGCACTCTGACGCCATTGAAGGAGTAGAGGTCTTAGGAGACGGAGTGCCATCAGTGATTGTTATAGGAGGTCGCCAGATGCGGCATGTCAAGAAGTCGAAATGCACGATAGCGGGCCTGCCATAATGCGGGACGAGGACACCGCTGGAGAGACATACGAATGAGTAAAAATCGGCACCTATTACCTTGAGGACAACACGATTGACCATGGCAAGGGGGATATAACCCGCGAGCGTACGTGGACGCGACTTTAATGCAATATTTTTGACATGGACGGAGGGGCGTTTGCAGGGTCTCCACTCCACCACATGCGCAAAAGTGTGATTGAAATGAAAACACTCACCTGTCGCGACGCGCAGACGTCTCGCACGGTTGTGGCGGAATGATGGCTGGAGAGTACCGGGACACGAGGCCGAGAGGGAGGCGAAGGACGCGACGAAGAGGACAGACCAGCCGCCGTTGGGTGAGTGGAGGGGTTCGAGGACAGCGGGGTCGATGGCTCGGGGCAAAGAGGGGGGAGTCGGGCCGGACCGGATACTAAGTTAACGGGCGCTTTGACAGTAAGCCTCAGCGTTCATCCGACTCGGATATATGATATGAAGGTAAGCGTCTTTATGGATTCCAATGGCTTCCCAGTGAACACTGAAGATGGTCTCGAACAATGTGCAGCCCAACCAGGCAAGTCCTCATATGCGCCAATGACATCGACGCGCTCACCGAATTCAGAGTGATCGCGCAGATTAGAATCAGAATTCAGGCTACGCGGCGGCCGTCTCGCACCCTGTAGTACTAGTCAGTATCCACACACCCGACCTGCAGCTCGTGCGACCTATCAGGAACAAGAGCCTGCCGACGACGAATATCGTACCCGTACAGAGTCGCTCGAGAACCCCCAGGACAACTTAACCATTGCGGCGAACTGGAACTTCGTCTGCCTCGGGAGCGGGCGTCAAGTTTCCGAGTGAGCCCCAGGCCATCGAGACGCTCAGTGACCTGCCGTTCATCTTCATAGTGAATGCCAGAAGCGATGATCGCCCAAGGACCTTCAGCACGAATGCGAAGGTACAACTGCCGCGGGATGGATGGTCCCTATCTTGGTGATCGCTGCACTGTGCTCTGAAGTGGAAGTGCTGCAGAGTACGTCTTCGGGTACTAGTTTAACTCGTTGCATGATGCCGACCAGGCTCCAACCATCAGACTTTCCGTCCTTTTGAAGGACCAGTGCCTATCGAGCCACAGCTTCCATTCCAACACTCACCTCGTGGTCGTGTTCATGGGCTCGGAGGGTAGCATCGCGCCCGACAGCGAGTTGTCACCACGGCGACGCCGCCGGCTCAAGCGGCCGTGTCAATCCTCCTGAGAACTGCCCGACCCATCTATGCGAGGGTGCATCGGTTATCATTGGAAGCGGTAGCCCTCCAGTCACACAACATGGGTGCGAAGCATCGTGCTACATCGGCAGGCAAAGGCTGCGCCTCTGGCGCCCGGATGCATGAGCCAGCAAGCCCAGTAAAGCCTGGTCCTATTGAAATTTTAAACGGTCCCCTATGTCCTATTCCCCCATGCAGAGTGATCATTGGATTATGTGTCATAGAGAGATGACTGAAGACACACCCAGTCAGAGTGGAGAATTGTGTTTGAATCTTTCACGAACAGTTGTAACCTAGGTACCGTACAACAGGGTCGATGGGGTCGTATTCGAGGAGACAATGGCTGAGTAGAAGAACATACTACCGACATAACCATGCCACGACCATGAATGACGGAAGGGCGTAATCGTGCACAGGAAGATGAGAGAATATCGTACACCGTATCAATCTTCGACTTGATAGTACTGTACCATTCCGATCTATTCGACATTTCGCGCGTAACCACGCCCAAAGTCGGTCTAAATCTGACCCTCCAGTCCCAGGTCCGACCTGGCTTCGTGGAACTGGTCATCCGCGTCGACCCGGTTATCTGTCACAGCCTCTGTCAAATAGATGGAAATGGTACAGTATCAGCCACGTGGATAAAGAATCTTGACTGGCACTACTCACTGGATCCGGAGTATACAGCCGTGAGCTTGGTTGGGCAGGACGAATTGCCTCTTCGTCTGTTATGAATGCTAAACTCGACACTGGCATGCTTCGCATCGCAGAACGTAAACGTGTACGTGTACGTGCCATCCATGTAAGTGGCGGTGAGGGTGCCGTTGGTGCCTTGAACGATGGTCTGGAAAATACCGTCGATATGCATGTTCGCAGTCGTGGAGTTCCGCTGGTGTTCACTAAGGGACCAACGACCGTAAACCCCGAAGGAGGCACCTTTCGTAACCCCGCATGGAGTAACTAGCGTCAACGTCTCCGCACTGACGTCCTCGAGCCATTTGATTTGGCCCGTGTAAACGATTAGCGACTCGGAACCAGTTACGTTTTTCTTCGTGTTCGAGGCGGCGAGGACGACCTTTACCGGCCCGCAGATCGAGGTGCTCGACGAGTACTCCATCGTGAGGGTCAACTCCTTCAAGTCCTTGGAGAGTATTCCCTTGAAGTCGTAGGGACCTAAGGAGAAGTGGATAAGGGTCGTCGACGGCGAGACCTGGAAACCGTCTTCACTGAAGGTCTTGGTGACGCTGCTGATGTTGCCAGACTGCCGAGGAGTGAGCGTACCGGGAGATCGCATTCGAAAAAAATACGCACACAGGTAACACTAGCTTTCTCTTTCAAGGTCGGCTCCTTCGACCATTGCCAATAGGCACTGACGGGATCTCCGAGCTCGATATCCGTGGGGAAGACGACGGTGATCGTCTCATTCTGAGCGTACGCGTAGTTGCCAAGGTTGCCGCTGAAGATGAACATGATGCGGACGATGATACTGAGGAGTGCTCAGGCTCGCTGGGGAGTTGATATGGTTGGGCAAGTGGTGAACGGCAACTGCTGTTCTCTCTGCGTTTAGACAGGTTTTAAGGTATCCAGATACGCCCTTGATACAAGGTTCGAGGGCAAGAAAGGAGCTTTCCGGGGGCAGAGGGTAGACAAGGTTCTTCTCGGGTCCTCGCAGCGCATGTACAACAACTTCCCACAATGATCCTTTGGATAAAAATGACACGCAAGAAGGTGGAACAGGACGTGTCGGTTCCAGGTCGTATTTCATCTCCGAGCTCAGGTGAGACCAGGACGAACTGGGCCCTGTGGTCGGTGAGTCATGGGAGACCAAGGTTCGTTGCAAGAAGAACGTCGTGACTTACAAGGAGAGGGCCCTGAGATGGAGTGGGACCGCGAAGCATGAGAGACTGAATCTCCAGGGATCGAAGGCCTCTCGAAAACATGAGTCTCATAGCGTGGTGGATATATAACCGCACCCGACCTTGATGTTCAATGTTCTTTGAATTGCAGTTCTACTAGTAGTGCGATAATAGAGAGGGAATGCCAGAACTGCCCCAAAAGATGGTTTCCTCGATGCGATTATCTCGGAGGTCGGACAGGCATCCAGTCCTAGGATTTCGAAGGCTTCAGTGTTCATGCACGGATATAAATACGACAACATGTACACACGTGGGTCATACGCTGGAGGGACAGTCAATTCACTGCGCTCGGTAGCTTGTAGCAGTTTGCACTGCTCAACGAATGTCGCCAGAATATTGACCATATAATCGTCGGCGTTGACGAGGGACATGACAAAGTTAACTGCGCGTGGAGGCACTGTGGATCAGCCGAGAGGGCCCGGGAGAAGACTAAATGAGACGCCGCCAGGACCTGGGAGCAGACGCGCACGTTTCTCTTCTCCGCGTTGCATCAAAACCACAACCACAACACGCCCCGCCCAAATCGCGCAGCTCCTAGCGTGTCCGACCAGGGTCCTGGTCACGATGTCCCCGCCTGGACTTGGTGGCGGGTCCGTAGGGACAGCACTACTGGGACGTCCGTCGAGTTCCTGGGTGGAAGGGGCTGCGGGTGCGGGAGTTTCTGAGAGAATCGAATGCTGGGGCGATGAGGTACCTGCCCACTGGACTCGGGGGGTTGGCGCCTGGGGATGTAGACGACCCCAGTTATCATGCAACCCCCATTTTCTCGGCCTTTAGCCCTAGCGCTATGGCCTCAGGCGAAAGCCCGATGCGGAGGCACTAGGAAGGCTGGAAGTAGGGGGCCACTGCGGCGAGAACCTGAAGTTGGAGTTCAGCATCCGAACCTTGGCTTACACGGCGCCGTTCACTGACCCCTGGCGTTATCAGCGAATTCCCGAGACTTGACTTGGGCCCGTCTCGACTACGCCTATACGTACATGGGCTTGGGCGAGAGGCGCTGTAGTAGGGCTCGCACCTGCAAGCTCGGGCGCCCATGGGTCAAGCTTCAACAGCCACCGACTCCATGAGTCCAAGTGAAGGCGATTGGGCAGCGCAAGGAGGGCTCGTCCGAAGCCTTTTTCACAGCCATCATATTTCTACTGGCATAGGTGCTCGTAACAGTCAAAACCGGCGGTGAAATTTCAAATTCGATGCCGTTGGCAAACAAGTAGCTAGCCAACAAACGGTCTGGGTGTCGCTGTCGCCGGTATCAGCCAAAGGCGCCACGTCGTAGATGCGATGCCGTTTGCGCCCGTGGGCGTATCGTCCCGAGTCATAGTGATCTTCGTCACCGTCGCCTCGAGCCCTTCTCCAGCGCCAGCGCGATGATCATCGTCGAGGGGTGCCCAGGTCCACGACGAGCAGGCAGAATGGCGGCACGCATCACGTGCGAAGCGACACGGTCGAGCGGAGGACGAGCGCCTCGTTGAGCATGAAGAGGTTCGACAGCTGGTAGAGCGAGATGAGCGTGGCGGTCGGGGCGTGAGCGCGCGCGTGAGGGCCGCGGCGGAGGGAGAGGCGGTAAAATCGGCGAGGTAGTAGGCCAGGCGGCCGCCTAGACAGTAGAAGCTTGTGAGGGCGGAGAGGGGTCAGACGTAGAGGAAGAAAAAGCGGTATACGAGAGGGATTGTGCTGAGGTCTGCCCAGGGCATGTGCAAGTTGTGGATGCAGTCAACGTCACGGTGGACAGGCGGACAGGTGTCAACCTCTCGGCCCGCCCTTGCCGTCCAAAGGAGGAACTCAAACGCCCGACCCGATTTTGCCTGACCTGCTGGCTGCGACACTACTAATGGGATAGTCGAGCATAGTGGGAGATTTTGGAAGATGGCGCCATTTTATTTTGTGTTCATAAATTCTGACTATGTCCGGGCTCGGATGATCTCACCGTAGCCTTGGCATTGACGATTCCAGGGAGGTCCGTTCAACTTGGGCACTTAGCAATGAGAACTTCATTGTTGCGGGAGCATGGGATCGGACCGGCGGATAAGTCTGGGCACACGACTCTCAAGAACTTGGAATTTGAATGCAAGCACTCCAATTGAGCTTGTATGACAAATAGGTCGGGGCAGGCAGGCAGCCTTGCGTTAGTACTAGTAACCGGGAGCCATGCCGGTATAACCGAGACTTAGGTCACAGAGCTCTCAGGTAACTTAAACCGCTATCAACTTCTCTCTATCTCCAGACTCCGGCGAAACCCTCACTCCACGAGACAGAGGCGCCGCGACTTCAAATACAACGCAATGGTGGATGATGAAGATGAACCTGCCCCGGAGACACAAAAAAGCGGACGAGGCGGATGAAGAACCACTGTAGGACGTACACTAGTACTCCAACGTATTATCCCTGACCCTGACAGTCCCATGTCTCACCTAGCGGAGTAGGGAACAGCGTGATCGACGCTGATGCTTTCGGGTCGTCTTTGGGGTTCAATAGCTGATTGGCTTGATAATGCCTGCGTGTAATCGCTTCTTGTGGTACGCATCTTTTAACCTCGATCACAGAACTAGAATCACAATTCGGAGAAACTGAACATGAAGATCGAGCAGGGATGTTCACCGTGCTAAAGGAGTCGTGGTGGCTTCTGAGAAGCCGAGAATCTCCGCTGTTCCCTGAGGACTCGGACAAGGTCACTAAGTAGTGCTGCTCGATGATCATCCTGAGAATCTGCCCTTGTGACCCATGCTGATCTCTAAACCAACTGACCGCGCAGGAGAGAGTTAGAAATGCGCGTTGAGGGTGTTGGAGAACTCGCTCCGCCGGATCGTCCGCAGTACCACCTGAGCTCGGATTTGAGTTGAAACCTTGAACAGATGCTTCCTATTCCACCTCCTTACCCGCTAAATTAATGCACAGAATAACTCGGGTACGTTGGCTGTACGTGAAGGAAGCACATGCTCTCTACAATCTGCCCAGACAAAAGTCTCGCTGCTTCTTAACGAGACTAAACTAAGAGCGGCCATTCTACGACAACTGGCGGCACCTTAACTATCTCCTGTGTAATATTTCTAAGGTTTCATTCTACTCCGGTTCTCTCAGGGACTGCCAGTCTCGGACTGTTTATCGATGGCGTCTCGTAGGGCTTTAAATCCTAGCCCAACGAGCCGTCATCGACAGCCAACGACCGGTCTCGCAACCCAACTCCCTCTGACGAGCACCCCTCAGCATCTTCCTCACCGCCATGTTCATCTACAACGGCAAGCTCAACTGCCAGCACGCCTCTAACGAGACAATCACCGTCGTATTCCCTGCCGGTTTCGAGCTCAATGATCCTGTCAGTGCCTACTGGCAGTGGTCGACCGATCCGAACTTGGGCAACAAGGCTAGCGTGGAGAATGTGCGTGTGTTTATTCAGCGCGGCAGATTTATTACTCGCTCATCCTCCGTAGTCCAGCTTTATCCGTACCGTTACCAAGACCTCCAACGGTGGCGTCCGCCGCATCCACTTCTCCTTCGACTCGTCCAGTTTCTATGCAATCGTAAACCCCGACTTCCAAACCCTTTCCCTCACGATGCTAGACTCGACTGGCTTTGCGGGCTCTACGTTCGACCTCGCTGCATCGCACCTTAATGGGGCTACTGTCCATTCGGCGGTCGTGTACACGGGCAGCTTACAATGGTTCCAGCATGCGAAGGAGGAGATGATGACGCTTGTAGTCCCCTACAGTGTCTCAGAGGGCGCGTTCTTTGGGCTCTACTACCAGTGGACCCAGGGCCCTCCCCCCAACGGCTCCCCGAAGCAAAACGTCGCCATCAAGGGCAAGTTCCAACAGGTCAGTCCCGTCTCGAGTGACGGCCAAATCACCGCGACGTTCGAGGAGGGCGGGTTTAAATACCAATTTACGTTCAGCTCGGACAAGGGCGGATCGCTGTTGCTGTCGCACACACGACAGCTCTTGATGGGTATTCCCGAGGTCAGGTTTGCAGTCGCGTACAAGCCACAGTAGTCGAGATTACGAAGCAGATGTAGGAATTGGTACGAAAGCGCGATTCGGAGTTCGATGTATGATATGGCTTTTGGAGTCTCGTGCTGTATACGTTTCTTTTCACCGTTGGAAGAGATAGTTACGTTAGTTCAGTGAGGAATAGATGCATTGAGTAGCACGGATTACGTACCATGGCACTGTTACTGAGTAGGACACCTCTAGGGCAAAACGAGGTGGTCCGGAGGTCTAGTTTAGCGGCGTCACTGTCAGCGTACTTATTATGGTTCAGAAATTCAATGAGTGTGCCCTGGCATGCTGAGCGGCCTGCCTGTACTGTTGCTTGCTTCCGATTTTGCCATTCTATTAAACATTAATACCAGAAGATGAAACGCGGGGGAGAGTGAGTGAGATAGCAGACCGTATCAATGGCGCTGGTGAAAGAGTAGACGCCCGTCGGGTCAGAAGAGAGACGCCGAAATGCAAGCTTTCCTCTGCGCCGTCATCTGCTTCCCCACTTCGTCCCAGTACCGGTCGCGACTCCCAGCCATCCACAGTGCACCCTCTCTGCTTTGTCTTGAGATTTGACCTGCGATCTATTCGGATCGACATTCTGGAGTCCATGGCAAGTCTCGCTCATGCGTTTGGAGAAGAGGGACTCGAACGTGGCGGACTCGAGGAGTTTTGGAGCGGTGAGGTCTGGAAATTTAGAACATCGCGAGGGGCTATCCGAAGGACATGGAGTTCAGAGTCGTTTCAAGGTGAGTTGTCAGCCTGTACCGACTCTCACACGTTTCTCATAGCCCTGTTCCTCTCCCTTGGCCCGCTATTCCCTCCGCCTGCTATCCTTCAGCCCAGGCAAGATAGGTATGTAGATTCATCCCGGTCCCTATACCAGAAGGTACTCATGCCACGGCTCTCGTACCCTGCTTTCCATCTATCCCCTCCCTATGACCGCAATGGCAGATCCGAACTTTCATATGTCTAGGGTGAGGCATCATCTGGGGCTGATGTTGGACCTCGCAAGCTCTCGAACGCCTTAAAGGCTTTCCACGACAGTCACGAAATGTCAAGTAATCAATTCTCTCTCCTGCATCCCATGGCTGTGTGGCGCTGGGCATGTCGCCCTGGAGGGTACGCCCCTCTGATCTCGGTCTCAGTCTAGCTGTTTCCTCGGTCTCAACCCACCCAGGATCCCCCAGCTGCAGTCTGGCCGACTCTTACGCTCGTCCCTGTCCCTGAGATTCTGTCCCCGATCTCCGTGTACGTAGCCTGGAGTCGCTAGTTCTGCCCTTCATAAGGGAGGGCACTGTGTCTGCAAATACCACCCGAAGGTCCTAGTTTCTCCATCTCTCTACCATGGGCTGTATTCTTGTCTTTATCTTCGCGGTCATCGCCTTCGCTCACTGTGGCGCCGCGTTCAATGCTCCCACCATCCCGCTCAACTGGTCCACAGTATATCCTTGCGCGGTCGACGTTCCGTCCCGCGTCCTCGCTCACGTCGTTACGACGCAGTATACAGACAATACTCCCGCGACATGCATCGAGCGGTGCGACGCCGCGAACTACACGTACGCCGGTGTCGAGTACAGCGACGAATGCCACTGCGGGACCGGCCTCGTCGGCACGCCACAATCCGCCCCTACTTCGGACTGCGACTTGGCGTGCACGGGAGACGCGACGCTCTCCTGCGGAGGGTCGTGGCGCATCCAGGTTCGCGCACTTCCCTCGTAGTCTCGTCCACGAGCACATCCTGACACGGCGCGCTCTCTACAGATCTACAAGTCGCCCGCCCTCACCCCTGGAGCGTGGAGCTTGCAGGGATGCTTCGTCGACACCCCGATGACGCCCGCGTTCGCTGCGCCGGTGCACACGACGTTCGCGACGAACCTCGACCTCATCGACCAGTGCGTCAACTACTGCACGCACGTCGGCATGCCGTTCTCGGGCGTCGAGAACGCGACGGACTGCCAGTGCAGCTTCGGGTACGCGAGCGGGGCGGTCGGCGCACCGGAGAGCGAGTGCAACTCGACGTGTCCGCTCGCTCCGGGGGCTGGGAACGAGTATTGTGGAGGCGTGCAGAGGTTGATGGTGTATAAGTACCAGGGTTGATCGCGCGGCCGTGCCTCCGTCTTGACACACACAGAGACGAGTTCCCTTTGCTATGAGATGGTGGCCTGTGGACCATGCCGATTTCTTTCCGGGTCCTTCTGCAGCGGGCTGAGCCTTCGGTCGTACAGCGCGTCGACGTCGTATGGTGCCGAAGATATACTGTAGTATTTTATATCGCGTAAAAGAGAAGGCTGTATTCTCTCGAGTATGCTTCATGGCTCGGGCCTCAGGCTGCAAATTTCTAGGGCAACTTCGTATGACGGACACCCCGGTGCGTTTAACTCCATTCATTGAATAGGAAAGCCTATAACGCCATGCTAGTTTCAGCATATCCGAGGCTTCAGTTATTCTGAAGCAACGGGTGCTCTTCTGGACCAAGAAAGCGAGCATTTACGTTTATTTCTCTCCTCTAGGACATCAAGTCGGCGACCAAGGTCTGCGCCTTCGCCGAGCACGGCTTGATCATTGGTGATATAGTCGTAGCCCATAAGCATGTTACAAGAGCCGCTTATTGCATATATTGCTATCCTCCGAGTTAGAGTCTCAGTTCTTGCGCTCGCTCCACCGCAGTCTACGTTGAACAGATGGGTTGACCATTCAGCTCCTCATATCACCAGCTGCCATATAGTGCCGTACAGTGGAGTACTCACGTTTTTCCTCTAGAACGTCGACGACAAGTCCGCAACCAAGCTCTGGGCTTTGGCTGACCTCGGCTTGACGATGTAGTCGTACACTTCAACGTGCCTGCGCATGCGCGCGTCAGCCTGGACGGGGCGCTATCAATATTTCGATCGAGGACTTACGACACCAGGCTGTCTCTCGGACTGTACTCCAAGACCAGCGTATTTCCGTCTTCGTCCTTGGGCGGCATGATGTCGAAGACGTGTAGCAGCGCTGCGCAGTAGATGAACAGAGACGCGGCGGCGAAGTGACGCCCAGGACAGACTCTAAACGTCAAGACGTAAGGTAACTGTGGGAGGGGGACTCTGAAAAGCGTAACAGGAAGTACCTTCGTCCGAAGCCGAAGACGTAGTCTGCGGGGTCACGGGGCGGCAAGTTATCTCCCAGGAAGCGCTCCGGTCTGAACGCATCGGGGTCGGGATACTCGTCTGGATCCCTGGAGAACGCCCTGTGCATACGTACGTACCATAAGCGTGCAGAACTGTAAGACTCGAGGCGCAGGAGTCGGACTCACCAAAGGTTGACGTTGACGATGGTGCCCGCTGGGATGAAGTACCCGTTGCACTCGTCGTCTTCCACCGTCATATGGGGCACCCCCATGGGCAGACTAACGTGCCAGCGCGTCAGCTCCTTGACGAAGGCCCGCACGTAGGGGAGGCGGCCGTAGTCGGAAAACTCAGGGAGTCGGTCGGGCCCGACGACGGCGTCGAGCTCGGCCTGTGCCGCCTTCTGGCAGGCAGGGTGCATGGCCGCAGCGAGGAAGAAGACCTCCATCGCGGCCTGGGTCTGTGAAAGGATAGTACGGTAAATGCAGGAGCGCACGGTTGCGGCATGGCGACTTACTGTCTCCGAGCTCGCTGCAGGATCGGATGAAGGTCAGTGGAAACCTCGGAACGAAAGTTCTGCACATACCAAGAACGGTCGTTGCAGTAACGTGCTGGTTCATTTCCTTTGCGGCGGCTTCCTGGCCCTCGTCCGCGCCGCAATCGGCGAGAAGTCGAGTCATCATCGAGTCCATGGCGCGGCCCTCTCGCTGTGCAGCCAAGAACAGACGACTCAGCGCGTGGGCCCGTGAGGAACGGTCACGAACGGAAACTAGAAAACATCAAACTCACATTCGCTGCAGTAGACAGGGAATCGAGCTTGTCAAGTGCACCTTGCACCACACGCCGTCCGTCTTCGACTGTCCTCTTCATGTGCATCCCTGGGAGCCACGACGGGAGGTGTCGCAGGAACGGGAAGATCTCCAATGCATACCCTCCGGGGAGTAGCAGCGGCTCCACAAACTCGCGCAACGTCTCGATCATCTTCGCCATTTCGCATTCAGGGTCATCGGAGGCGGCGTCAATCCCATAAACCGATGCCATTGCCGAGTCAGTAACCAACCTGGAAAACTCGCCAGAGGGAGGGATGCTGTGAGGAACGAACGGTCGCCAGGATTGGACTCGGGGTGGCCACTCACATGCTTATGTTCTCCTGGATGTTATGCGGGGAGGTAAGAAGGCGCGAAAGGAGCCGACGGGCCGAGTGTAGCTGGATCGGCCGGTGGTTCGCGACGCGGTCGATGCCGAACGACAGGTGGAACGCGCGGCGGTGTTGACGCCACTGTAGGCCATACTGCTTGAGGACAAACAACGAGTCCAAGCCAGCCCTGGAGCGACCGTTGTCAGTGTTAGCGGAGATGGATCTGGGGAAGGTGCAACCACGGACAACTTGACGACAGCCGAGACGTAACGACCGGAGAAATTGGCAGACTTCTTGTCGAGAAGGTCGAAGGCCGCTTTGACAGAACCGATCACGACCATCGGTTGGCCGAGAAGATTGAAATACACGAGGTCGCCTGCAAGAGAGGTTATCATACACTATATTACCGTACAGGATGTCACGGTGGACGCACCGTATTTCTTGGTCAAGGCGGAGAACGCCGGACCAACGCGAGTCCGGGGAATGTCAAGAACGTTTCCAAGGATTGGGAAGGGCGTCGGACCTGGAGGCAGATGTCCCCTGCTGTTGTACCGACGGAGTTTCCGTACGGTGAGGAGAAGGAGGGCTGAGGCGGCAAGGAGGGCGGAGAGGAGGAGTATGTCCACAGCCATGGTGCCGGTGAGGGGGGAAGACGACGAGTTGGGTAGGGGTGCTAGGACCGGCCCAAACTCGTCAGTGCTACATATCCGCAGAGAAAGTCAATATACTCACAACGAACATATTTCGAACAGAGCAGCGCCGTCGTACAACGTAAAATAACCTCCCGCAGGCTTCAAATTCTGGCAGTGGCCTTGACGTACGCGGGCCTGTAGTCTCCACATTTGTCAGTGGCTCGTACATTTCGACAGAGCTCTGAATGGGACCATCGAACTCAGTCTATGCATGTCCATAACTGTGGTGTTGCATCAGCTATGGCATTTCAGCGTTAGTGGGCGACTCGCTCAGGTCGATCGTACGTCCTTGAAAGTCTACCGTTGGCAATGCATCGAAGTCGGTGCAAACCTTGCCCCCCTCTCGTCTCCATCTCTGCCCTCCTAAACACCTCCGGAAAAATTTGTCGCCAGAACCAAACGTCGCTCGAGGACGTCGATGATGCATGATGCTGGGTGAGTGCTAGAAAGCAGTGCCACGTAGTGCGAGTCAACTTTGGGAAGAGCGCCCACCGGGCCGGACTCCGTAGCCTCTACCATCCACGATTTCACGTTCGGTGGACTCCGCCACGAGCTTCCACCTCAGTACTAGTGGTAAGCACTTAGCCAATCTGGCATGAAGCTGAAGTAAGAGATACAAAAAAAATGTTCGTGGTGCGTTCCACGCATTATGCTTTAAGGACTACTTTCTCCCACAGGCTTACAGAACTTGAATTCCGCCACATCCGATGTGTTCCCAGTGGCTGGAAACTAGTACTTGAATGACGGTAAAGGGGTAGGCAGCCGGCGAGCCGCCGCTAGAGGCATATTAGAGTTCAAAACACTGGAAACGTCTCGTGCCACCAGTGCCTGTAACTCGAAGTCGAGGTTGAGTCAATCACCTGGCTTTGAAACCCTTCGCGCCGGACTCCTGCCTAGAATTGTGGCGACATCGGCCGCGAATCTGGGATGTTCAACCGCGCGGTATGTATCGCCATAAATATTAGCCTAACGATCATTATTCGGGGTACACATACTGATCCCGATGCCCCGACAGGTCTCGCGCCGGTCATCGTACCAACACCGCAAGGTAGTCGAGGAGCATTTGCTACAGGTCCTAATGTGCTCTCGTGCCCTCGTTTGGTCCAGCGATGACGCGCTTCCTGAGTGCGTGAAGGGATCTCTTGGGGCTTGGCCGCCCGAATCCGATAACGACTGCAGGCGGTTCAAGTCGGAGAAGTAATACTTTGAGAGGAAGGGTGCAGAGGTGGAGAATACGCGCCTGGTCCCGCTGTCCGAGGATGCTCCGGACGCCGGTGTGGCGCTCAGGCGGACTCGACCCGGAATCTTCCTGGGCGTCTGAGTGTCCATTTTGGTGTTGCCTGCCACCCAACTCGCCTATCGAATCGGATCTCGTAAACTGGGCTCTGCACCACCACCTGATCTCTACGTATTCAGCCCATCTAGTAGGTGTTCTTATCAGTCTCAAGAAGTGCCCTCCCTCCATGGCCACTCCTGTCCCAGTACGTATGTCGCTATCGTCCGGATCGGTCTTAATTAATAATGATTTATATCCTGTTGAATGCGTGTTCACTGTTAATACAGGTCATCCCTATTCCACCGCCAGTAGAAGGTACGGGTGGCATCCCCGTTCGTCATGTTCCAGGTCATCCTAAGTTACCTGTGGACGTCATCCAGGAGATTTTCCCTCATCTAGAGTTCAAGGACCGACTCAACGTCTCTCTTCTTTCCAAGCATATCTCTGTCGCTCTCCCTCCCAGACACATTCGCGTTGTGCTTGACACCATTCACCAGCTGACCTCATTCTCTGCGTACATTTCCCGTGACTTCTCTCGGGCATCTGCTCTGCGTTCACTTCACATTCTCGTCGACTGTCCTCTCCCATCTGAGAAGCAGTCTGAACTTCAGGATGCTCAACATAACGTATCTCTGATTCTAGAAAACGCTATCAACTTAGAGGAGCTGGTCTGTCGGGGCGACGCCGTTTGCGATTTTCTCCCAAAGACGCTTACCATGTCCCGGCGACTCTCTCACGTCGAGCTGCAAGGTCTCCCGCCCGCCTTGACTGGTGAAGAGCTAAACAAAGAGTTTTTCCCCTTCACACTCCAGAGCATCCGCATTACCCGCTGGCACCCTCATATCGTCCGCGCCCTACCTCTAGTCTGGGTCCTGCGCCAACTATCTCATCTCCCCTCCCTCCGCACTCTCACCATCGAGCACCACGTTTTCTCCATGTTCATGCTTCGAGTCGACGAACAGTCCGCGGCCGCAGCCCTCCCCGTGTTGCCCTCCATACACACCCTCAAACTCGTAGGCTACTACGCGCGGGGTGTCGTGCACCCGAAGTTCGTGCCGAAGCTCGCCCAGAGCCTCCCCAATCTGGCCACCCTACACTTGGACTGCACGGCCCTTCCCGGGGGCTCGCCCGAATACACCGTGGACCACCTCGTCCTCACCAACATTCCATGGTGGCTGAAACAGGACCTCACGCCCTGGAAAGTCCGGCGTCTGACCTACGTGCTCGGGCCCGACCGCGGCCGCAGCTGCTTCTCACTGGCGCACGGCCGGGTCGACCTCAGCACCGCGCTCTGCCTGAGTATCACCCAACCCGTCATCGCGGCACAGATCTGGGATGACATGGTGGAACACGCTGGGGACGTGCGCCTCTTCGAGCTGGAGAGCTCTGTCACCAGCTTCTCGGAGCTCGTCGCACCGCTCGTACGTCTCCCCAAGTCCAACGCCTATACTTGTTCTTGTTATCGTCTTTTCGCACGTTATCTGACCACCGGCCCCCCTGGTCCCAGATCGAACGCCGTCACTGTCCGACGGAGAGTCTCGCGCGTGTGCCGCTGACATGCATCAGCATCTCCACGCGCGAGCTGGGGATCCCTTGGGACTCGGACGGATCCTGGGAACAGGCGCGGAACGAGTTCCTCCGGGGCGCGAGCTCGTGCTTCCCTTCCCTCCGCTACGTCGCGGTCGCAACCCCGCACCGGCCTGCCCGTATTGCTCCCGCCCCCGCGTATCCTGGAGACGATATCCCCGTCTGGACCTGGTGGCGCGTTCATCGGGATAGCAGCGACTCGGTTGTGGAGATCAAGGAGATCCCTGTGTGGGAGGGACGACGGGTGCGGAAGTTTCTGCGGGATGCGAATGCTAGAGCGATGAGGGACTTTGGCGGTGCGTTTCTCCGGATCTAGGCCTTTGGCGGCTGATAACTAAGTACCGATTTGGGGCCGAGCAGGGACATTTGATGCACTCTACTGAATATCGTGTAGCTCAACCCTCTTTGGTAACGATATTGACCCTCATTTCTTCGCTTTACCCAACTGACCTCCACGTCGTACGATTCGGAAGGTCGGTCGCGCCGCGTGGCGGGTGGAGGATCCGCGCGGCCCGCGGGGGACATAGACAAATAGTGTCATTCGACTCCATCTGCTCGGCCTTTCACTTTGGCGCCATGACCTGGGCCGAAAGCCTCGGAACCATGGCTTGCACGGCGCTGTTCAATGACCTGAAGGCGTTTATCGAAACAATCCTGGGACCTCGTTTGTGGACTCAACTACGTATCCGGGCTTCGGCAAGAGTGAGCCCCGGAGACTCACGATAACGCTTAGATAGCCCCACGGACCAAGATTCCGAGAGGATCCTTTCCCGATGGCTGCGCGTGCAAGTCGTGGTATAGGATGTCGCTGGGCTGCTAAGGTTGTGCGACACCTGTGCAACCAGCAGAGGTCTGCATCCGGGATCAAGCCCGTGATGTAAGTAGCCCGCACCTTTTATTCCGCTTAAGCTCCCACTCGGAACTTGAAGGCGAGAATCAGCCTCACTATCTGTTTGCTCTTTGTTTGACTGACATTGCGCTCAGGCTGTCGTCTGTCTTTCAGATTCTCCTTTGGTGTGAGTGACGTTCTTGGGATTGTAGTGAGACCATTAATTTATTCACCATCAGCTCGAGAGGAGAGATACTATTACTCTTTGTTACCACTCCTCTCTCTGAACCCTTGAGCCTATCTGGAGAATTGACAACGAGCTTGAGCTTGATATCATGTCCTAGCAGATGCCCTACCCCACTCACAAAATCTTCCATTCATTACCATTCGCTAGGTCCAAGGCAAGCTTTCTTCCAGCGTAATTCAACACTACCGTTGCCTCACTGCCTCGCGATACAGGTGGGTTGCCCGTGCTGTCGTTCTGTTGTATAAAAATGACACATTGTCATAATCTGTGTTCCGGTTTGTGGCACATTATCGCAAGACTGGAATAAATGATGCTCATTTTCATGTTGAAGAATGGAGTGGCGTACAGGCAGGTCACAAACCTACTCCACCGCTCCATCTGGGCGATACTTACCTATCCTCTGGTCATCAAAACCTTGCCTTCAGGTTCCTATAAATCGTCTCAGACCTTTTCTGGGGGCGTTTATCTCCATCCTTCCTCTTCCCCCTCACGATTTCAAGTCGCTAGGCTGCATCTCCACCACCTCTTTACAAGTACACGATGACAGACAGCAAGGTCATCTACGTCCCGGATACGATGTCCCATTGGCCCTGGCCTCGTAAACTCAACCCGTTCTACGAAGAAGTCGAGGCCGAATCAATCGCCTGGCTAGCATCCTTTCACCCACTCACTCCGGAGTCCCAGAATGCGCACAACAGGGCGCACATAGGCCGTCTTGCGGCGTTGGTATACACTGATGCCCCACGCGGTAGGTGGTACCCCGAATATTATTCGTAGAATCTCACACTCAACATTTTTCCAGAACGTTTGCGGATCGGATCCGACCTCCTGCATGCCCTCTACGTCTACGACGAGTACACGGATAGAGAATCGAGCGCTGGGGTCCGAGAGATATCCGCCATTGTCCTTGACGCTCTACGGAATACCGACAAGCCCCGCCCTGAGGGCGAACTGGTGATTGGGGAGATCATTAGAGAGTACGTTGGTTATGGTGGTGTTATGTGTTCCGTTGCGGTGCTGATGGCCGAGTTGTATCTGATAGCGTTTGGGCCCGTGGACGGGCGATCACAACGCCAGAAGCGGAGAAGCACTTCATTGAGGCCATGGAAGTTTATCTCGAAGGCGTCGCGCATCAGGCGGAGGACCGGGATAACCATGTACTGCGCACCGTCGACACCTACATGGAGGCACGTCGCATGGACTCGGGTGTCCGTCCGTGCTTATCTCCTTGCGAGTTCCATCTGTCGATTCCGGACGAAGCATTCTACCACCCGGTTGTGAAGGAGCTCCGGGACGCAAGCATAGATCTCGTAGTTCTCGACAATGTGAGCAGCGGAGCCATCATCTCCACACACTTCGGTCTCACCTCTCTCGGCTACAGGATATGGCTTCGTACAACCGAGAGCAAGCAGTAGGAAACGCGAACTGGAACATCATAACCATCGTAATGCACCAGTACAAATTGGACTTGTACCAAATTGGACTTGTACCAGGCCACGGAGTGGGCCGCACAGTACCACAAGGTGGCGAAGGCCCGCTTTCTGAACGCACTTACCCAGATACCCTCGTTCAGTCTTGAGGTAGACAGGGCGTTGCAGGAATATGTGGCCGCTATCACGGGCTGGCCGCGCGGGAATAGATGCTGGTGTTTCGAGTCAGAGAGGTATTTTGGGACGAAGGGAGCTGGAGTCCAGAAGGCGGGGAAGGCGCCTCTTCTTGTGAAGCGAGCCATGGACCCGGAGACGAGGCGGGAGAAGGTTGAAGTGCAGCTGATTGACTAGCTCGAGCAAGTCTCATCCAATAGTCCAGACCCTAGGCCGCCAGTGTTTCACTGAAGCGATAACAGTATTGTATGAGTCACTGCCTGCTATTGTCTGAGTCTCCTAACGTCATATGCGTAGCGATAAAATTTTTTACGCACTCCATTTATGCAAAAGTACTTTGTACTAGTAGACCGGGATCGTTCGAAAATTTCAAGTTACCTGAGAACGCGCGCATAGTTTTCCTCTGTCAGCGGAGGGCTGCCAGTACATACCAACGATGACCCACGCGCCTTCACGTCATCGATGGTCAAGAATATCGTCGCCGAACTGGGAGGGTACACACGGCCGCTCGGCGGCGTGACAAATGTGAGCGACCTGCCGTCGGGCGAAATGCTGCCCTCCATGAACACGAGGCGGGCGCTGGAGTGGAATGCGTGGCTCGAGAACCCCAGGTCCATCAACGAGACTGTAAGAAAGACCATCCAAGCCCTAGTCAGCATTGCGCGAGCACAACACCTTCAGAGGCACGATGACGTACTCTGCACCTTAGCGTTGCGGTTGTGAAGCGCCGCCGGGACCGAGATGGGCACCGTCACGCGGCTGTTGAAGGGGATCTTCGCTGGGGCACTCAGGATCTTCGGGCGGTCGACGAACATGAATGGGGGGTCGAGCGTCTGGACGCGCAGCTCGCTCGCGAACTTGATCCCCGCTGCAGGTGCGACGAATTGCGCGTTCGGGTTGCTGCCCGCGATGAGGAAGTTGCCCTGCGGCGTGAGCGTGATGCTCGAGTGGTACACGCGCGCGATGTCCGTCGTCGGCAGGCCCTTGTTGCTGATCCGCTGCCCGAGTGGGAGCGTGGGGGTGTAGAGCGAGGGCGTGAGGACGGCGTGGTCAGCGTTCGAGCCCCCGATCGCGTCGGAGACCTGCGCGATCGCGGCGAAGCCCGTACGCGCGCCGTTGGCGATGAGCACTTGGCCGTTGGGGAGGTGGACGAGCTCGGGCATGGTGCGGCCTTCGAGCATGTGCTCAACCTCCCAGCCCTTCGCGATGCCCTCCGGCGTGAGCGTGATGCGGGAGCACTGGGAGGTCGCGGGAAACTGCGACGAGAGATTCACCGGTTGGATCGTGGGATCGTGGGATCGATGGCAGTACCACCACACACGAGCACCTCAGGGATGAAGTCGGGAGGAGACAAAGGCAGGAGGATCGCGGAACCGTCGATGGGGTTCGTCACACGGACGTTGTGCTGAATGTCCGGCAGTATTGTCTCGGTGTTCGCCTTTACATCGAAGATGATTGACTGGTTGTTCGCCACCATGAACACCTTCCCGTCCGGCACGCCATCGGGAGGGATCGTAAGTACGGTTCGAGCGATAGTATAGGAGAAAAGGGACATACCGCGGAACAGGTTCGCAGGGAGGCTCCGTTTCAAGAACTCAAACGGCCGTGGGGCACTGTCCTTGGGTGGGAAGAACTCGAAACTGAGGGCGGGATCAATGTTGTAGAAGGCCGCGTCTTAGGGGAAAAGCAGGAGTCGCGCAGGTGGCTGACAACCGTGACAAGACCATCATCCGCGCTGTCGACATCTACACGGAAGCGCGTTGGAGGGACTCCGTCGTGGACGCGTCCTTCTTCCCAGACGAGACGTAGTACCACAATGGCGTAAAGCAGCTCCGGCAAGCCAGCTTGACAACGTGAGTGAAGACGCGATGCTCAAGCCAAACGCTCCTCCAGCCCGACCGCTGATTCGGAGCTGCGATAGGACGTCGTGTCGAACAACAGGAAGCAGCCGACCGGCCACGAGACGTGGGACATCCTCCCCGTCGTCATGTGCCCGTCCGACTAGAGATATTCTGAGCTCAGATATGGAGTGGATCGCGAGGCATTACAAGAAGGTCGAGGCACGTTTCCTCGACGATCTCGCGCACCCGCTCCTGTGCCACCCTGAGGTCGATACCGCGATCCGGGGGGGGACGTCGACGACTCTCTTGCGGCGTAGCTGCACAGAAAACGGTGGCAGAAGGTCGTATCGGAGAGGTTTGTCGGCAAGAAGAGTGAGGAGGAGAGGCGCAGAGAACGAGCAGGGTCCGAGGCACATGATGGGCCGGTCCCGCCTCCCAGATAACTTTCCTCTGGTGAGCCCGCATTCAGGGAATACCTAACCATCCCTCAAGTGTCGGGGTGAGCGTGCATAATGCTCCTTGCCAATCCGCTTAAATGAAGTTCACCATTACAAGGAATAAGATTGGATGGATGGGGAGGTGGTCGAGGCATGAGGACCCCAGTCCCTATCGCTTCTGCTCCTCCCGGCAGCCCGCTTTAGCCCACTCGTCATCGACTCCTCGGTAGTCTTCTGGCAATCCTTGCGTGACGTGCTGTTTGCGGAGGCAAATGTAGTAGTTGATACAATAGCACGTACCTACGCATCCCCCATGGAACTTGGCATTCCGCAAACCCGTCCTCCGAGCGAGGGACCAATTGGCGGAGACTGCGAGACACCGAGACCGTGACGATTGTAGGCCATGACAACTTTTCCGAAGGTGTTCGAGTGAGAATTAAGCCGGTCAATATGTATAGGAAGATGTTGAATAGATATGGTAGATCATCAGAGAGAGGGCAGGGTGAGTGGGGAAGACGATAGGAAAATAAATGAGTCGGCGACGCCGTGTGACATCGGCGAGATCGCCCAGAATAGAAACCTAGACGCCAATAACCGTCCCGGGCCGAAGCCGCCTGAGCGTCACCCAATCAGATCTCGTCGAACTTGGCTCTGCACCACCACCCCGGATACTCAGTACTCCGTACCCATGATCAACCCAGAACTCTACGCACCACCAACTTGAGGCACTGTAACGTGTCGCAACATATAAACATAATCGCACCCGTCATCTGATCGCTCATCTAGGGCTACTTCAATGCTGCCGAAGCATGATCAGGCTGGGAGCCGTGCCACGTCTCCTCGAGCTGGAACCGGATCCGATGCTGAACGTGGACTTTTTGTGAGTTGTACTACCAGTGCATATGTGAGAAGCATCCTAAATTTCGTCAATTTGAGTTAGAAAGATGCTCCACAAGAGCACCGAGACGCGTGACGAATCTTCGCCACCGGCTTTATGAAACAAGGCGCCAAGGATACCCTTTGTCCGATTGCTGTGCGTGCCAGTTGCAATTTGTGAGCAAGAAGCGGAGGGGATATGAGACCTTTGGTTTTTATAAAGTCCGTTGCAGTCCCAGGGCCTACGACCAAGCTCATGACGTACGTACTTGCCCACATTTTCTGTCTCTCGTGGATGAGGGTTCAAACGTTCATTGCCGGATGCCTTCGTCTGCTCTTAACGTAAGTGACGGTCTCAATGTTAGGTCGGCCCCTCAGTTGACCAAAAATCTTCCCTTCATCGCTATTTACTGTCATCTGCCCGGAAAATTGGCTGTCCGTGCCAGCGTCTCGCCATGGAAATATGCCGTATTGCTGCCCATGTCCCGTTCCTGTGAAATAGTTTCACGGAATGGAAGCAACGACTCGGACTGGAAGTGTTGATCTGGAAGACGAGTATGACGTATAGGTAGACCACAAACTTACGCTGGATACTTTGATATACAGGCTCACCTTGGGGTCGTCCCTACCATTGAGCTCCCCTTCGACGATCCTAGAGCCTTCAAAACCTGCTGTCTCGTCATCTGCCGCTCTCCTTCCTCTCCACCCTCACGATATTACCGCGCTTACAATGGCTGAGAACAAAGACAAGGTTGTCTACGTTCCGGACACGATGTCCGACTGGCCTTGGCCCGCCAAACTTAATCCGTTTTGCGACGAAGTCGACGCCGAGGTCATCGCCTGGATTTAATCCCTCCAGCTCTACACTCCGGAATCTTTGCATGCGCACAACAAGACCCGCGCCGGCCTTCTTGCAGCATATATGTACCCAGATGTCCCCCGTGGTGCGTTCTACCGCTCCTGTGGTATACCTATACCAGTGGATGTTTGTTCTTGATCGGTTTTCCCTCAGACCGTCTGCGAGTCGGCGCAGACATCGTGCACGTGTTGTTCGTCATCGACGAATATACCGACAGGGAATCCAGCGCTGGTGTGCACGAGATATGCGATATCATCCTCGACGCTCTCCGCAATCCCGACAAACCACGTCCTGAAGGAGAGACCTCGATAGGCGAAATGGCCCGGCAGTGAGTCCACGTTCTGGGGGTGAGGTGTGGACCCGTGCTGATGGTCACGATGGGGCTTATACTAGGTTCTGGGCCCGCGGACGGGTGCTCGCAACGGCGGAGGCGGAGAAGCACCTTCTAGAGGCCTTTGCAGATTATTTGGACGGAACTGCACAACTGGCGGAGGATAGGGACAAGCGGGCCATACGCACCATCGACGCCTACATGGAGGCTCGTCGCATGGACTCCGGCGTGCGCGTATGTTTCTCGCCCAACGAGCTGCAATTGTCCATCCCGGACGAGGCCTTCTACCATCCTGTCGTGAAGGAGCTCCGGGACGCCAGCGTCGACCTGGTGGTCCTCGACAATGTGAGCGAATTCAGGACCTTTACAGGTGTCTTGTGTTTGACGCTTCGAGCTTACTCATGTCTGCGTTGCAGGACGTTGCCTCATACAACAGAGAGCAAGCATCATGTTATGAGCACTGGAATATCCTCTCCGTCGTGATGCACCAGTTCCACTTCGACCTATACCACGCTACAGAATGGGTCGCCGAGTACCACAAGACGGTGGAAGCGCGTTTTCTTGATGCCCTTACACGCTTGCCCTCTTTCAATCCGAAAGTCGATGCGGCGCTGCAGGTGTACGTCGCTGGGAAGTTGGCGGCTTCGCCAAGCGCGAATGATTCCTGGAAATTTGAGTCGGAGAGGTATTTTGGGAAGAACGGGGCCGAGGTCCGGAAGACGAAGCAAGTTATGGACCCAGAGATGAAGCGGGAGAGCGTTCGGGTGCTGCTATTCGAGGACTTCGTCGAGGCGGCTTGATGTAGGCTCTGCCGGACATGTATGGTGTACATGTACAGACGCTCCCCACGCCACAACATCGACGTGGCAAAAAGGCAACTCAGACGCCGGTTCCACCATTTTTCTTGCCTCTGCCAGTGACTCCGGAGTCTTCCACTGGGTGCATATCAGGATATTTTGCCTGAAATATGGTAAAGAATACGGTAAAGATAATCTGAATAGCTTCACAATCCTTTGCTGCAAAGACCGTATAGCCTTATTGAAGTGAATCACAGTCCTATCGCAGGATGTGCCACTCTTTAAGGTTGGTCTACAAAGGGCTTTACGATAGTTATGACAAAGGATTGTAAAGGTATTTAGACTATTTTCACAGTGTTCTTTACCGTAATGGAAGGTATATTACCTTGATATGTACCTCGTGTTCACCTTTTTATCGAACGTCTCCTCGCCCCCTTCAAATTCAATTAGCCCGAGCGATCGATCGCGGTGCTGGCGAGTCCGATGAGGTACTGCAGGCTCCGAGTCGTCACGAACATGCCTACTTGCCAACGACTAGTAGTAGTATACATGTATGTGGCCATTTAACCTTAAATTCCAGTGTCGTTTGCTAAGGACACTATTACAGGTTTGCCGCTAGCCTAGCCTTCACTATACGGTCACTGGCATCTCTGCACGTGAACGCAGCTTCGCAGAGAGGACGCGGGATCTGCCAGGAGCCGGCATGGCGCGACTACCTGCAGTCCACAAGCAGGTACTTCCCATCCTTCAGGTACGTCACTGTCACAACGCCACAACCGCCTGCCGATAAGGCTGCACCAATCGCGGCATATTCTGGGAACGGTCCCCCGTTTGGACATGGTGGTGCATGGAGCGATGCAGCGGCGGCCTAGACGCTTCAAGGGGACAGTTCTCATCAGGAGAGGACATTCAATCCGAGTCGATAACGCATGGCCTTTGAGGTGTTACCGTACCTAGTCACCTTTACCATGTCCCCGATTTTGGGATGAAAGTGGTAACTCAGACAACCGCTCGAATTCAATTGGAACTCAATTTTTCCACTTCGCCCTCTTACGTGTCAAGGTCATTCGGCGTGTCAGGTTCATTCGACAGGATTACGTCCCGGCAAGCTTCACGATAGGAATATCCTCCAACTAAGGAAGGATACTCCCTTTCCAGACGAACGCCGGATGGCGCATGACAGAACGGGCGCCCTCTTAAGGTCGAGACCGAGGTGAGTGACCCATGTCTTCTCATCCCAACCGTGCCCCCTTTTGCTACTAGCCTTCATCGGTCGCAACGACCTCCTCAGCACCACCATGTATATCTACAACGGCAAACTCGACTACGACTGGTATGCGAAGAACGAATGTTTTACACTCGTCTTCCCTGCCGGTTTCGCGCTACATGACCCCATTTGCGCGCACTGGCAATGGTCGACGGACACAAATGGGCGCGACAATGTCAACCAATCCCAGGTATGGTCGTTCCTCATCATTCCTCATATCTTTCGGGTCCCGAATCTATGCCAACTTCAACCTGTCCTGCCCTACGTAGCCTGGGTTGATTACTGAAGTCTCCAAGACCATCGAGCAGTACAGTCTTACCGCCATTATCGACTACTACACGTTCGAAATCACTCTTGCCTCGAACCGTCGCTCTGTCACACTCGTGCTGACCAGACCGAGCAAGGGACGGTCCAGCCAGGCGACCCTGGCTTTATCCTACGCCGACAACATCCAGTTCCCGACTACCGTCACCTACACCGGCAAACTCAACTACTACCAGTACGCGACAAACGAGATGATCACCCTGATCCTGCCCGCCGGGATCTCGTCCGATGCGCCCGTCGGGCTGTACTACCAGTTCACCAAGGATGACAACGGCGTGGCAAAAAGGAATGGGGCCGAAGTTGGCACGCTCTCCGACATGACGAATGGGACAGACGGCACCGTCATAGCCTTCTTCAGGTCTTCTTACTATCACTACCAATTTACATTCTCGGCGGACGAAAACACGGTCTCGACCATCATGGTGGATCCCAGTTCCACTCCTCCTCAGCCTACTATTGCGTTGGAGAGGGCGCCTTCCACCAAGGCGAGGCCACCCATAGGCGTCAAGAAAGTATGTCTTTGCGTCAGACGTGGGCCTTTGAACGAGACGTCACTGACCTCGAGTACTAGGCATTGATCATTCGCTTCGATACCGGCAGCGATGACGGCATCTTCATGGTTAGAGATATGCTCACGAGGGACCTTGGATTCGACACGGCAGACGTGGAGATGATGTTCTTCGATATCGACGAGCGAGACAAAAAATCGCGCACCGGTCCCCAAGACCCACCCACCGCCACAAGGTTCAGGGACAAGTTCATTTGGCACCTGCTGTCCGGAGCGCGATCGGGAGATGTGCGCTTCTTGTACGTCGATGCGCATGGGACCGTGTGGCCAGATGAGCATTCCGGGGAGGTCGACAACGAAGACGAAGGCTGGACTCTGGCGAAGGATGATAAAGGAAAGGGGAAGGAGGTGGTCTACGACGACTGGCTCAGCAAGACTATTCGAGAGGTGCGTGGCGGCGGCTATTATGGCGACCAACACGTGGCTCTAACCTCGTGTTTTCAGCACCTCAAACCTGGGGTCAATCTCACCATCCTTACCTCGTCGTGCATGGGCGGCGGGATGCTCGACCCCCACACGCCTGGACTCCTCCTCGCTGGCTGCCACGAAACGCAGTTCAACGTGAAAGCCCTGAGAGTACCCGTCGTCGACGACCCGGACCGCACGCAAATCGTCGACCCATGGATATATGCCGTCACCAAGATGATAAACCGAAGAGTGAAGAGGAAGGGCGGGGTACCGACCTACACGGAGCTGTTCAACGAGGCGAAGAGGTACATCTCCAGCATCTTGAACGACAGCCGGTTTGACCGGAGGCAATACCTCGGACCGAGCCCCGACGAAACGAAACCCGTTCCGCGCAACATGAACTCCGAGCCCATCACCAGCCACCAGGATCCACAGTTGATCTTCTACGACGGGTTCATCAACGCAGACGCTGAGCGGTTCCTTTTCCCCATAGCAGCCCCCACCGGTAGTGATGCTAGTCAGGACGCCTCGACTCGGAGGTACCCCCTTGACGAACTATAATGTGTTGCGGGTGAGTCGACCCTACTACACCACCAATCTACGAGATCACCAAGGGTTGCTTCCAGTAGAGATTGTGCGTTTGGCGCACACCGTGATAAGCATGGGCGGCGATGGATGACTTAGTAAACAATTATAGATTGTCCGAGGATGTTGCATGCATACGCGCAGAGTTCGAGCAGACCCCATGTTCAGCATAACATCCGATAGCATTGCAAATACGATAGCACATTAGAGAACATACACGACGGAACAAAACATTTCCAACGTCGACGGCCGTGGACGGCCGCCACTTCCTGGACCTCAGGCCTCAGTGACTCACTAGCAGCACCGTAGCCTGCGAGCCCGTTCAAGCCGCCCACTGATATCATCAGTACTCATTCCAAGCCGTCCGCTGCCCGACTCTCGGCTCCTCAAGCAACGGCTCCGCCCGTCACTCCTGCATTCCGCATATGCCCGCGCGCCGACGTCAACTCAGACCCCACACCCCCGCCTTCTTCACGCCCTCGACAAGCGCGTCCACGTTCCCCAACATCGTCCCCAAGATCTCCTTCTTCTCCGCCATCGTCTTCGCGCCCCGGTTCGCCCCCACCCTCCCAGAGCCTGAGCCCGTGCCGGTCGGGGCGCTCGCGCTCCTCGACGCCGCGAGCGGCGACTCAACCACGGCAGCTGCAGCAGCGGACGAAGGCGAGGAAAAGTCCGCGAGGCTCTGCGCGCGCCGGTGCATCTGCACCTTCGCGGACGCGGGCTTGGGCGTGTCGAGGATCTCCGTGTGCGCTCCGCGCAGCCGGTCCCGGCGCGGGCCGGGGACGGACGCCGGACCGGAGCCCGGTTTGGGGTTGGGGTTGGGGTTGGGGTTGGGCGGGGTGCGGAGCGAGGCGGACTCGACGGACGAGATGGACGAGATGCTGGACACGGACAGCCCGCGCGAGTGCGACGAGTGCGAGCGAGAGTGGGAGGTGAGCGGCGTGCTGGGACGCGTGCGCGGGGTGCCGGAGCCAGCGCTGCTCTGCCTCGCGTCGCCCGCGCCCGTGTCTGTGGGGGTGCCAGAGGAGCGCAGCTGGGAGGTGCTGCCAGTGCCGCGGTGGTCGGGGTGTTTCGGGCGGAGGCCGCTGGGGCCGCGGCTGAGGTGCGAGAGCTGCGGCTTCTTGGGGCTGAGGGGGACGTAGTCGACTTCCTTCTTCAGGATGAGGAGCTTCGAGCGGGGCTGGCCGCGGCCGAGCGCGCTCGCGTCGCCCGCGGTTCGGTTGGAAGGTGGGGTCACGTTGCGCGTGGACAGCGTGAGACCAGGAATGACGGACTTGAGCTTCAAGGGTGGCTTTTCTGGGGTTTCGGTGGAGGCTTGGGGTTTGGGGGATATTGGGGTTTCGTGAAGGGACGCGGAGGTCCCGGTCGTGGAAGTTGAGAGAACAGAGAAAGCAGAGGAGCCTGAAGAAGACCTCGACGAAGGCGTTGTCGTAAACCCTGACGCCACGGAAAGCGATGAAGTAGACCGATGAGTGGGACGCGTGGGTGGGGTGTCAGGAATCGTGAGGTTTGACACAACGGCATCGATCGATGCCTCGGGGGGAGCTGTCTCGTCCAGGAGATAGAAGTAGAGGAACTCCAGACACTTCATCCTACATAAGTTCCTCAGGTCAGATGGGACATAACCGACGAGACCATATACACTGACCTCACTTCGCGCGGGGTACCGGCCCGCTTCAAGATTTTGACGACAACTTGAACGCCGTTCAAGTCTTCGAAAACGCGCAAAGCGGGACTAGAATCCACCAGAACGCAGAGCAAGGTGTCGAGTACGACTGAGGCCAGAGGCACGTCACAAGACTTCAATGGTGGAGCAGAGGACGGGTCATTCCTAGGCGATGTGGGGGTACTGGATGTTGTAGGAGGATTGAGATGGCGGGACACGAGCAGAAGGTCGAGCAGAACTTCTAACGGGTATCTGCGCCCAAGGAACTGTTTGCTCGGCTTGTGTACCAACGCAACACCTTGGATGATAGTCATTCCTTGCGCCAGTTGTGACGAGAGTGTCATAACCTCGCATTTAGTAACGTCTAGTAGACGCATTTAGTTCGTGCAAGAGCCCGGCATGAAATTTGGCGACTTACTGTCCGTAGAGCCTCTAGTGAGAGCCTTGTCCAGCAACGCCGACGCAACAGATGTCCAAGAGATGATTCGTGACGACACTAAGGGGAAGGTAGGCTATATGCTGGTCACATATGAGGAACAAAACGTACCATTGCATTGAAACGTGTCCTGCAACGCATTGAAGTATCCAGGTAGTCCCACAGCCCTGGGGTCCGCCGTCTCCGCAAGTACGTGTTCAATGGCGACTAGGGCATCACCCTTGCTTGTCGTTGAGGTCCTCGTGGAAGCCAGCTATGGCAGATGAGCAAAGAGAACACATCAGAGCGCATACAAACTCACATCGTCGAGGGCGTCCTGAAGGATGACATGCATCGGCGCGGTGTTTGCGTATGAGCCCTCCCCATCTGGATTCATCGCGTGAGTGGTTGCGAACTGAGTGGTATGGAGATTGTGCGGTGTATCCGTCAACACATGGAGTCGAAGGAGGCGGGCAAGCCCAGGCCCCGAGGAAGAGTGGCCGGAGAGGGGGGAAGGGGGTCTCCGTCGTGAGGGTTGTCGCTGTGGCTGGCGACGAGCAGGACACGAACAGTATCCAACCGTCGCTTCCATAAATGGTAACGAACCTTAATTCAGGGTCACGTAAGCAAGCGCGCGACTTGCGCGTTTCGATCAGGTGATCGCGATGGTTGTCTCTTCGCAGAACGCGAGGCGACAAAATAAGCCTACCGTAACACTGAGAGCGCGTCATTCCATGTAAATAAAGGGCTCACACTAAGGGGGCTTCATGGGCAGACTGAAAGGACGCTTGCGAGAAGGTGCACTTCGTCCTTTGAAGGAGGAGAACGCAGTCTGCCGCCATGGAGCTACTGCCAGTGGCCAACCATGTGATAGATAGATAGATAGATAAATTCAGGGATTATAGTGGCATGTAGGCCGTCTCGGCCGAAGGTGCCACTGTCACTATCCTAACTACAGTACGGTACGGTTGCACTGAGGAACTACCGATACAGAAAGTAAGCGAACGGGGGGCTAAGTGATACATGGTGACATGGGGCGCAGGTGTTACAGGGAGATCGGGATGGAAGCGCGGTCCGGGGCACTGGTGCTCTGAGCCAACCATGTGGCCGCAAGGTACTGTAAGTTCATGAATTATTCAACCCCCACGCTGAACCGACAGCTGAAGAAGCCACGTACAGAGGGCGAAGTTGGTGGAGATTAATATTGGGGGGAGGAGGTGAGGATGCTTTGGCCTCCATGACTTTTCGGCTGAGGGTTTACGATGACAAATTCTTAGTAAGTAAGACTAATCAAGGCCCGGGCCGGGTGGGCCGGTCTTCCGAATGGCTTCCGCCCAAGGCGCGCTGCGGAAGGCCTGAGTCCGATGGTCGTCTTCTAACGCCGCATAAGTGCTCTCATCTCACGCTCACGGACACGCCCTGCCTCCTACTACCCACCACTACGGTCTACTATCACTACTATGTCGCCTATCCGAACAGTGAGTCCGTCTCCTAGCTTCATGAGGCGCATATATCCACCATGCTGACTATATGCGTAGCAATGGACTCGCCTGATCCGATTCATTGCAGCTGAGACCGCTCAGGTGCATATCGGTGAACCTGTGGATCCCAAGCTTGACGGTATGGACCTTTGCTTGAATCCACTCGAGAGCACGAGGATAACGCGCAGTATGTAGTCGGCCTTGCCATTCACCAGAGGAGACCCGTGAAGGCGTACGAGATCGTCGGCTCTGCGCTCGACCCCGCCGCTCAAGTCACGAAGAACGTCCTGACTGTCAGGCAGCTGCTTGCACCGCTCGCCCGGGAGGAGGTTAAGCTCGTGCGTTGTTTGGGTCTCAACTATGAGGATCACGCCGTACGTCCTTCTCCATTCTCACCAGATTCAATACTGACGGAACCCGATGCCTCAGGCCGAGGCGAACCTGGCCAAACCTGCGTGCGTGTCTTTCCTTTGCCTGTCGCTATTTCATGTTCCAAATTCTTCGAAGTCCCTTCCTACGTCATGCTGGCAAGATCCTAAGCCGTTCGTCTGACTTTTCAGACGGTCGGTTGTGGGTATATGCGTGTTCTTTTGCGGTATCTCCAGCAGGCCCCCGTTCTCGGAGGTGCTGGGTATGGTGCCATTGCCGCACAACGTTCGGGGCGCTGAAATCTATTTTAACCGGTTTTCTCCGCGCATACAACCTGCTACGAGATGTACCGACAAATGAGACCCGTGAACCGGCGAATAGCTGCTCGCGCGTGCAGTATACTCATTGTCCGGAGTGACGCGCATATACCCTCCCTCGTACGTTCTTAATCCCGCCTGGTCGCGGGCGCGCTGACGAAGGCGTCACCTTAGCTCGATCCCCCGAGCACATGACAGATAGATTCAATGACCACGAGTCTCTTTGAACGCTCCCATGACCATCTCAGCTAATGGCAACGTTTCGCAGCTATCCCGTCCTCTTCTACAAGCCAGTGACTTCCCTGATTGGCCCCGAAGTCCCCGTCACCATCCCACAGCATGTCCAACCCGTCGAGAAGCACCTGCCTGACTATGAAGTAGAGTTCACCATTGTGATCGGCAAGCCGGCGAAGAACGTGTCTGAGGCTGAGGCCCTCGATTATGTCCTTGCGTACACTGCTGGGAATGACGTTGGTCCCCCTTACCCCTTAGGCTCTCGTCGCAAACTTACGGGTCGCATTATAGATCTCATTTAGGTATCACCAAATGGCCGTTTCACAGTGGAACTTCTCCAAGGGCTACGGTACGACCGCTTCCACTTGCACGTTCGCACAAAAGGCTCACCAGCTATTCATAGACAACACGACTCCCATCGGCCCTTGCCTCGTCGCCGCCCACGCGATCCCTAACCCACAGAACGTGCCTCTAAAGACGGTCGTCAATGGGAAGACCCTGCAAGACGGTACCACTGCGTACGACACATTTCCCTTTCTGCGTCCATCCGTGTCTCACCGCTCTCGCCACGTACTCAGCGACCAAATATTCAACATCCGCCAGACCATCGCCTTCCTCTCACAGGGCACGACCCTCCTCCCCGGCTCCATCATCATGACCGGCACCCCCAAGGGCGTCGGCTTCGTCAAGAAGCCCCCAGTATACCTCAAGGACGGCGACGACATGAGCATCTGGATCGGGGGCGGCATCGGCACGCTCGTGAACCCGGTGGTCGAAGAGGGCGGGAACGCGACGGCGAAGCTTTAGACTGTAGGTCCAGCTCCACTCCGTTCCAACCACCCTATCCCCGACCGGCAGCGAGCGAGCCCTGTGGGCCCGGCCACGCCAGGGGTGGGTTCGCCCGCCACGCCCTGGCTGACCCCGGCTCTGCGAATCGAAGGTAGCCGCTGAGTGATCTTGTCTATTTGTATGCTTGAATACACTGAGTGCCATCGGATTACGACGCCTGCCAAGCCGTTGAACTCTGCGCGAGCTCTTTTCGCGTACAAATGGGCGTTTGAGGCATTTTGAGCTTCGAGCCTGGGACGACGGGGAAGACTGTCAGTAGGTCCCATTCAATGAGCACCCAAGCTGGCCCCTTGTGCCCTACGCAGTCTCGCACGAGCAACCGCTACCGCGCTCTAATTAGTGTCTTCGACGCCACGGCGGCCGCTGCACGTCTCGTCATGGGTGCCACTATGCTGTCCAACTCTCTCCAGCGAAGTGCAACGTTCAGCCTGTAGCATGGACTCTTTACTTCTTGGGTGTAGCGCATGACCTGGATCCGTGTCTTCCGGCTGCAGACAGGGTGAAGTTGCCCGTAACCGTAACCCGAACGGTAAGTTCTAGCTGCACCTCCTCGACCATGGGCGAAATCGATATAAAAGCGTTCCCGCAGGGATTTCAGCTCGCCAGTTCGAGCGAACTCGGCGACTCCACTCCACAGCTTGCCCAGGATGAAGCTATCTCTGTCTCCTCTTGTTCTCTTCTTCGCGCATCTGGCTTCCGCCGCGACCGATGCCCCGGCGTGGCGGTTCAACCTCAAGGCCGAGTCCTCAGGCATCGTCGCGCTGGAGTCCGTGATCGTCAACCCGAACCTCGCCCTCTTCTTCGACCGTGCGTCGGACGACCCGCTCCAGATCAACGGCCACTCCGCGTGGGGCGCGCTCTTCAACCTCCAGACGGCCGAGGTCACGCCCCTCAACGTCGTCACGAACTCGTTCTGCGCTAGCGGCGCCTTCCTCAGCAACGGTACACTGGTCAGTCCATCCATCATATCACGAACGGTTTGTTCGACAGCTGACTTGAGCCATAGGCAAGCATCGGGGGAGACCAGACCGGATTCCCCGGAAACCCGATCATCCAGCCCGGAAACCAAGCTATCCGGCTGTTCGACCCCTGCGCTTCGCCCACTGGCGAGGGCTGCACGCTTTTCGAGGATCCGAACCTTATCCTCCTCGAGAAGCGGTGGTACCCGTCGGCTACGCGTATCTTCGACGGGAGCCTGATCATCGTCGGAGGGATGCACGTTGAAGCCGTGTTCTACAACGTCGATCCCGCGAACAGCATCGAGTTCTTCCCCCGTAAGGAGCAGACGGCGCGCCCATCTCCGTTCCTGGAGAGGAGTCTCCCCGCGAATCTGTTCCCTCGGTCGGTATTTCACTCATGATGGGTCGCAAATCGATGCTCATGCTCATTCCACGTTGATGCAGTCTCTTCGCCCTCCCCGACGGCAAGGTCTTCATGGTCGCCAACAACCGATCGGTGATCTATGACGTGGAGACAGACACCGAAACCCCACTTCCCGACATCCCGAACGGCGTACGGGTCTCGAACCCGACCGATGGCTCTGCCATCCTCCTCCCACTCTCGCCGCCGGATTTCACTCCCGAGGTCTTGGTATGTGGAGGCTCTGCCATCGACGATCGCATCCCGTCCGAGGACTTGTCTAGTCAAATTCCGTCCAGTTCCCAATGCTCGCGGATCACGCTCACGCCCGAAGGTATCGCCAAGGGCTGGGAAGTCGACCACATGCTCTCGAACCGAACCTTGCACGAGCTCCTCCACCTCCCCAACGGCCAGATCCTCGTCGCGAACGGCGCCGGGTCCGGCTTTGCAGGCTTCAACAGCGTCCAGGACACGATCGGGAACTCCAACTCCGACCACGCCGTGCTCGTGCCCGAGCTCTACACCCCGTCCGCCGCGCTCGGGCGCCGGTTTAGCAACGCGGGGATGCCCAACTCCGGCATCGCGCGCGTGTACCACTCGACGATCACGCTCACGCCGCAGGGCAACTTCCTCATCGCGGGGAGCAACCCGAACAACGCGAGCAACGTCACGGGCACGGGGGTCACGTTCCCGAGCGAGTTCCGCGTGCAGACTCTCGACCCGCCGTTCATGTTCGTCGAGCGGCCCAAGATCCTCAGTGCGCCGCAGAAGCTCGCGTTCAACAGCAAGGTCACGGTGCCGATCTCCCTTCCCGGGTCCCTCACCGGCGACAACGCGAAGGTCCAAGGTATGTGTGCCCCGGAACTCTGCGAGGACGGGCCGGCTTGCTGAAAGACGTCGTTCAGTATCGCTCATGGACCTCGGTTTCTCCACCCACGGTTTCCACGTTGGCGCACGGCTTGTCTTCATGGACGCGACTATCTCAAAGGACAAAAAGTCGCTGACGTTCGTCACGCCTCCGAGCGGGCGGGTGTATCCGCCTGGGCCTGCCACCATCTTCCTGACCATCGACGACGTGTCGAGCGAGGGGGTTGCGGTCATGATGGGCAGTGGGAACGCACCCCCGACTCTCGAATGATCGCCCTGCGGAGTGCTTATTCCTGCCTTTATGGCGTGGGAGAGGGTGATGATTCTAGGTGGAACGAACGGAACTTGCTTGGCTATAAACCGCTGCATGTTCTTGCTCTCTGTGAGTCGAAGGTAGCCGCTGAGTTATTCTGCCTATTTTTGTGCTTGAATACACTGAGTCTCACTAGCCTCGATAAGACGTCGGAGTTTCCTAAGCTCCCTGCTCTCCGCCTAGGTATAAGCGGGCGTGTCAGGCATTCTGAGATTCCAGATGCTTTCGATAATGGCTCTATGTCAATCCCTTGTATTCAACGCGGGTTCACACGATGAGATGTTAGTGCTCGCGGCCTAGTCCCATCGATCCCAGGCGTTCTTGGGCCATTGAAGGGCCTAGTTTCACATTTTTCTTCGTGGCTGACATCGACATATTCTGGTGGGGCTGACGGCGATACAACTGCTAGGGCTAACATCGAGTTACTTTCCGATCGATACGCAATTCCTCAGGAAAGTCTTGTGCACCGACAACTCGTACCTCGCCGAAGATGAAGCGATCGATCCTCTCCCTCCTCCCGTTTCTGGCAACCCTGACACACACCGCATCTCCGCCAGCCCTTCCGGCGTGGCAGTTCAACCTCAAGGCCGAGTCGTCGGGCGTCGTTGCGGTCGAGTCCGTGGTCGTCAGCCCAAACTTCGCCATCTTCTTCAATCGCGCGTCCAACGACCCGCTGCAGATCAATGGTCACTCCGCATGGGGAGCGCTCTTCAACCTCAAGACGGCCGAAGTCACTGCTCTCGACGTTGCCACCAACTCGTTCTGTGCAGGTGGTGCCTTCCTCAGCAATGGTACAATGGTGAGTTCTTCTCTCATACCTCATTCGACTACCCACTGGATACTTGTCCCCAATCGCAGGCGAGCATTGGCGGGGACGAGCTTGGATTTCCCGGTAACCCCGCCATCAAGCCCGGAAATCAGGCCATTCGACTGTTCGCGCCTTGCGCTTCGCCCACCGGCGACGGTTGTACCGTCTTCGAAGACCCAAACCTCATTCTCCTTGAGAAGCGATGGTACCCGTCGGCCATACGTATCTTCGATGGGAGCCTGATCATCGTCGGAGGGATGCATGTAGAGTCCACGTTCAACAACATCGACCCGGAGAACAGTATCGAGTTCTTCCCTCGCAAGGAACAGACTGTCCGCCCGTCGCCGTTCCTTGTGAGGAGTCTCCCCGCGAACCTGTTCCCTCGGTAAGCACTCCACACTTGATATGTTTTGAGATTGATGCTTATTCTCATCGTATGTCGTGCCAGACTCTTCGCGCTCCCCGATGGCAAGGTCTTCATGATTGCCAATGACCAGTCGATCATCTATGACGTCGAGACAGGCACCGAAACCCCGCTTCCTGACATCCCGAATGGTGTGCGCATCACGAATCCCATCGACGGCTCTGCCATTCTCCTCCCACTCTCCCCGCCCGATTTTACCCCCGAGGTCCTGGTTTGTGGAGGCTCCGACATTGACGACCGTATCCCGGCCGAGCAACTTTCCAGTCAGTTCCCGGCAAGTTCCCAATGTTCCCGGATCACGCTCACGCCCGAGGGTATCACCAAGGGCTGGGAAGTCGACCACATGCTCTCGAACCGCACTCTCCACGAACTCGTCCATCTACCCAACGGCCAGATTCTTGTTGCGAACGGGGCCGCGACTGGCTTTGCAGGCATCGCGTCAGTCCGAGACCCGGTCGGAAATTCCAACGCCGACCATGCCGTTCTTGTGCCCGAGCTCTACACGCCATCAGCGGAGCTCGGAGGGCGCTTCAGCAATGCAGGAATGCCTAGCGCAGAAATCGCGCGCGTGTATCACTCGTCCATCACGCTCACGCCTCAAGGCAACTTCCTCATCGCCGGGAGCAATCCGAACCGTGAGAGCAATATCACGGGCCCGGGGGTCAAGTTCCCGAGCGAGTTCCGCGTACAGACCCTCGACCCGCCATACATGTTTGTCGAAAGGCCCAAGATCCTCAGCACTCCAGAGAGGCTCGCCTTCGACAGCGAGGTTACGGTTCCTATCTTCCTTCCGGACTTCCTTAGCCATGACGATGCCAAAATCCAAGGTATGCGAACCGCATAAGCTCATGAGAAGATGAGACGGCTTGCTGATGCGGAACGTTGTCCTTGGCAGTATCGCTTATGGACCTCGGCTTCTCCACACATGGTTTCCACGCCGGCGCACGGCTTGTCTTCATGGACGCGACTATCTCGAAGGACAAGAAGTCGCTGACGTTCGTCACGCCTCCGAATGGGCGAGTGTACCCGCCTGGGCCGGCGACGGTCTTCTTGACAGTCGACGATGTGTCGAGTGAGGGTGCTTGGGTGATGATGGGCAGTGGGAACGCCCCACCAACGCTGGAGTGACGGACCGGAGTGCTTATTCCTGCGTCTGTGGCATGAGAGGTGGGACAGTTCGAGAATGGACAGACGGAATTTCCTTGGCTCCGTCCGTGAAGTTTGCTGCCTGCATGCACGAATGAAACTTCGTCCTTGCGAGAATAGCATGCGTCATGCTTGCCTCGGCATCAAAGGGTGAGAGGGAGGACTTCTCACCAGGGCGGGGTGCCTCCACGGTATGAACCTCCGAATATGGCTGCCGACCGCTCACTTATCGCACGCTCCTCCTCCCCTGGCAGGCAGCGTGGAGGACGAAGGGGATCAGAACACCTCCACCCCTGAACACGGATGTAAGGGTCAAAGTCTCCAGCTCATCGTCACAAATACACTGTTAACGCCTAGTTTCTCCCTAACTAGCGTGGGTGGTGAACTTCGCCCATGTGTATACTGGTGCGACAAGATGAGCAACAATGTCGTCACGGGTGCGGTTCCAATGCTGAATGCGCTGAGTACGTTCTCAACCGCCTTCAGGGATCTAATGAATTGGTTTAATACCACACGGCACAGATGCACCCGATGAATCCTGCCTCTCACCCTCGGTATCGGTCAGCGCACTCCCTGAAATACCATCGGCCGCCATTCCGATGGCGTCCGCTATATAAGCAAGTGGCCGCGATTCCCAATCCGTGGACCGAGCGTGTCGGCGACTCAACGATACATCTTCACGATGAAGTGGTCACTTCTCTCCCTCCTCCCTCTCTTCGTTTCCTTCGCTTCCGCTGCTCCATCTGCCCCCGAGGCACCGAAGTGGGAGTTCAACCTCAAGAAGGAGACGTCCGGGATTGTCGCACTCGAGTCGATCGTAGTCTCGCCTACGTTGGTTGTCTTCTTCGACCGTGCGTCGAATGACCCCCTTCAAATCAACAACCACTCCGCCTGGGGTGCTCTCTGGAACCTTGAGACGAGCACTGTGACGCCTCTCGATGTCCTGACGAACTCGTTCTGCGCTAGTGGGGCACTGCTCAGTAACGGCACCATGGTGAGTGAGGTTCAGTCTCCTCGTAACCGCAATCCCAAAGAATGTTTTTAATAGGCCAGTGTCGGTGGTGACCCCCGCGGATTTGTCGGCAACCCCGCCATCCAACCGGGGAACCAAGCTATCCGCATTTTCGAGCCGTGTGCCTCGCCGACTGGCGCGGGTTGCACACTCTTCGAGGACCCGGCCACTCTTCATCTTTTGGCCAAACGGTGGTACCCATCCTCGATCCGTATTTTCGACGGCAGTCTCTTGATTGTCGGCGGGACGCACGTGAACGCCAATTTCTACAACGTCGACCCCGAGAATAGCTTCGAGTTCTTCCCACCCAAGGAGTCGACGGTCCGCCCGTCCGCATTCCTGGAGAGGAGTCTCCCCGCAAACTTATTCCCTCGGTGTGTGCACATTTCCCATAAGTTTTGGCGGGTCCACGCTAACCCTGATCCGCGATATTAGTATTTTCGCCTTGCCGGATGGTAAGGTCTTCATGGTCGCAAACAACCAGTCGATCATCTACGATATTGAGGCCAATACGGAAACCATCCTTCCCGACATCCCGAACAACGTGCGCGTCACGAACCCCATCGACGGATCTGCCATTCTCCTCCCGCTTTCGCCTCCTGACTACACACCAGAGGTGCTCGTGTGTGGAGGTACCCAGACCGATCCCATCGACCCCTCCCTTCTCTCCTCGCAGACTCCGGCCACTTCGCAGTGCTCACGGATCATGCTCACACCTGAGGGAATCGCCAAGGGATGGCAGGTCGAGCACATGCTCGAGGGTCGCACGATGCCAGAGCTCGTTCACATCCCCAACGGCCAAGTGCTCATCACGAACGGCGGCGGGTCCGGCTTCGCAGCCATCTCACAGGTCCCGGACCCCGTCGGGAACTCGAACGCGGACCACCCCGTCCTCGTTCCCTCGATCTACACGCCCGACCTCCCCCTCGGCCGGCGCATCAGCAACGCTGGCATGCCCAACTCGACGATCGCCCGGCTCTATCACTCGAGTGTCACGCTAACGCCCCAGGGTAACTTCCTCATCGCTGGCAACAACCCGAACGGCGACGTGAACTTGACCGTCCCCTTCTCGTCCGAGTTCCGCGTCCAAACCCTCGACCCGCCCTTCGTGCAGCTCAACCGCCCCACGATCCTAAGCACACCCAAGAACCTCAAGTTCAACAGCAGGGTGACCGTCCCGATCGACCTCCCGCTCGAGCTGACCGGCCCTGGCGCGAAGCTCCAAGGTCTGCGACATACCTCCGCGTTTAAGCTGACCATTAGCTGACCGGTGACCTTTGACGTACAGTTGCCCTCATGGACCTCGGGTTCTCAAGCCACGCTTTCCACTCGAGCGCACGTCTTGTCTTCATGGACGCCACGATCTCGGCCAACAGGAAGTCGTTGACGTTCGTCACGCCTCCCAACGGTCGCGTCTTCCCGCCGGGACCTGCGACGATCTTCCTCACCATCAACGACGTGACGAGCCCTGGCGCATGGGTCATGATGGGCAGCGGTAACTCTCCCCCGACCCTGGAGTAAGCACACGTTAGTGTTGTGTTTCGACGGTCCAACTTCCTGCTCTTCCTCCTTGGTCTCGGGTAACCCGGTGAATTTTGTAACATTATCTTGAACAATACACGGCTTTTTGTTTTATGTACATAAGATACAATGGGCGTCCCCATGCAGCGAAATATTTCTCGTCGCACAGCGCGCCAAAGGCCGCAAAGACAAGATGAAGAATGAACAGTCCATAATACGAGCTCATAAAATACAAGAGGCCAGCAGACGCGCTGTTATACACAAAAGTGATCCCGCAAGATACAATGACTTCCAAAAACCACCCGCGGCCATCGAACGTCTATGTCGCATGAACTTACCCTCGCAAAGCATGAAGCATAGCAGATAGCATAGCATAGATCCAAGAAATCCCCTGCCCCTATGTCTCTACCTCTACAGCCACTCAGAACCGCGACGACTGGAACGCCATGTTCTGCGCCGCCATCTGCTGGCGCATCAGCTGGTCCATCATCGCCAGCTCCTCCTGGCTGAAGTCGACCTGCATCGCCGGCGCCCTTGCTGGGGCTTGCTGCTGCACGGGCGACGGCACGGGCGGTTGTGCGGGCTGGCGCATCGTCTGCGGGTCGAACGGCGGCGCATCGATGTCTGCGAAGCCCGCGTCCGGCCCGACACGGGGGCCCGCCGAGAACTCTGGGAAGTCGAACGCCATGTGCATGAACGGCCGGTTCGACAACGGCTGCCCGCCGATCAGCCCGAGATCCATCCCCATCCCGACACTCCCCAGCGCCGCGAACTCCATGTCGACGTCCTCCGACATCCGCGCGAGCTGCGAGAAGTCGAACGGCACCTGCCCGCCGTTGTACCCCGCAGCGGGGTTCGCCGACGTCGTGGGCGACGCGGAGGGGTGGTGTGCAACGCCACCCATGAGCGGGAAGCCCTCCTGCGGGTTCCAGTCCGGCGAGTACGAGTGGGCCGCAGCGGTCGACCGGCACTGATCCCGGAGCGCATCGAGGTTCGCGATCGTCGTGGCAAGCGAGAAGATATCCGCGCCGTCGTTTGCCCCACCGTCGGCCGACGCGGGGTACTGAGGGTATTCACCCTCGCGATCCGGGCTGACGAGATCCTTCGGCTCCAGCGTGCGCATGAGCAGGCGGGGCCGGAGCTGGTCGTGGAGGAGGTTTGACAGGATGCTCGCGACGTGGTTTGCGCACTCGAAAGACTGGCCGGCCATGAGCAGGTAGCGGATGCACTGCTCTGCTTGCGAGAGGGCACTGGAGAGCGCGACGCGGCCGAGGCGAGGACCAGACGTTGCCTGCACGGCAGAAAGGACGAACGACGTGCCAGCACAGTAGGCAACCTGCATGAGCGTGATCGGAATGTAGCGCAGCGTGTACTTCTCGTGCCAGATACCAAGGAGGAGCATGATGTTGTCGCTAGCCCGATTCCGGAGCTACGCGTCCAACGTTAGCGTTGTACGGCAACCAGAACTCAGTCTGCCTACCTTAACATGGTCGATGTCAGGACCGACGCTGCCCGACTTCGGGCGACGGTAGAATGGGCGGTGAAGAAGAAGCAGTAACCACCAGTACGCAAGATGAAGCATAAGACGATGAGGCAGAGCATTCGGCCGGCTAGCCGCAGTCAAGTCGACCTCTGGAGGCAGCGAATCTTTCCAGTTGTTAAGTTGTATACTGAATGAGATCGTTAGCTCCAGGCTCAAAGACATTTGCGGAGAGCGAGGACTTACTCAAGCTCGCTGACGGTCTGCAGTGTGCTCTCGCGTTTTGAACCGGGACCAAGACCATTCCTGCAGCAATTGTCATCTTAACCACCCCATGAACGAGATTATGAAGTCACCCACAAGAAATCGAAGATCCTCCTCGCGATGAACATCAAGTTACAGCTCGCTTCGAAGCACTTGACGACGTTGCTCGGCTGCGGCGGCATCTTACTCGGGCCCCAAAACCACGACGTCGAGTCGATCTCGCCACCGATGTACGGAACGGGGAACTGCGCTTCCTTCGGTTGCGGGATGACGCAGCACTCGCGCCCGACGTAGAGCGACCAGAGGATATCCTGCGTGAAGATCGTCCAATACGACCAGTTGCGATCGAGCATGTCCTCCTGGGTGATCAGCCCAGACTTGACCCATGGCGAGCAGTCCGTTTTCAGACCGACTGTGGAGCCGAGACGTGGTTAGACTGCGATCACGATCTCACGCATGAGAAATGGGAAGTGGGGCTTACGAGATTGGCTCATGCGACCCGCCATGCCTACACGAAGGTGGTGTTAGCCTGCCCCAAGATTCGCACGGATCTGACACCGACGTACCAAGATACAGGTACGCCAGACTCTGCTCCCCGCACACAGAATGGAAGATCGCGAGGATCGATAGTGCGGTGATGATCGCAATCGTCGGCTTCTCGCAGTCGCCTTCAATGTACTTCTTCGCCTTATTCGCAAACATCCGTCTGCACCGAATGTCCTTCAGCACCGGGTCGTCTGCGTAGGAACACGCGAGTGCGAGCGTGGCGTTGTGGAGCATCGGGCTGTAATGTGCGGTGCGGGGAGTAGGCGTCGAAGGGGGAAGGCTGAGCGCGCGGTGCATGTCGCGCAAGAAGAGCTCTGGGATGAGTCGGAAGCCCCAGCAAAGGTTGAATTTGCAGAGGATGTCGAGCAGCCGGTCGTGTTCGGCTCGCGAGAGCGGCACTTCGGGCGGAAGATGGCGTGACCAGTCGAAGTACGCGGAGGAGTGTGACACAGAGGAAGGCTCGGGAGAGGATGATTTTTTGGTTTCGGAGCTGGCGGGGGAGATTCGTTGCGCGCCGAGGCGCCAGATGGAGGTGGGCCCATGGTATTCGAGGTCGGTCTCCTGGAGCTGAAAGAGGCAGTCAGCCATCGAGTTCTTGACAAGGGCAACACGGACGTCCACAACCACGAATGCATGTACGAAGAGAAGCAATAGGCAGAACGGCACAAATGGCATGGGCAAATATGGTTGAAGTACGCGGTGCGCCGGGGAGCCTGAGAAATACCGGGCGCATCATCATAGTACGATCAGCTCGACTGCGACATCGGAAATCGTCTATGTTTAGCCACATCGCATGGTTGACCAGGGTGATAGAGGGTGCAACTAAGCAGCTCATGTAACCCAGCGTCGCGGTAGGCGCATAAGGTGCCTCACGTTCGCGGATATTCGTTACTGACCAACACCTGCGAAAGGATAAACCATACGTTTGGCTTGCGCGTGACCACCTTCGGCGCCCCAGCCGTACACAGAAAGAACTTGACTCGACAGCCTCGCTGCGAAGGTGAGGGTCCGTTACGGATGGGAATCAGAGGACTCTTCTAGAGCTCGCTGATATCAGTCACATCGCGTGGCAGACTCAGCACAAAGTGTCCGTCTAGGCAACTTCCAGACGATTCCACGACATCCGGAGCTCAGGTAATTACTTCCGGTAGACCTCCTTGCAAAGCACCAGAGGGCCTCTCCCCGGGAAGTTCTGCGAATGTTGATTTCATCCAAATCTTGGCATAACTCCTCAAATGTTCACAAGGACACCAACTGCATCAGAAGCAAAGATTTGCCTCAGATTGAGGATTGACCCTATTGTCCTCAGAGGAGAGATGCGATGTGGGGGACGTAACTTCGAGGCAGGACGTGTACGAATGTCCACAGGAGCCGATGAAGGTCTGACGATGCCCGCTACGGGGATTTTGGTCGACATAAATCATGGAGCTCTGTTGGGAACTTTGACAAAGGGGGCCCCACGAAGGATATCGAGTATCATGGCGGGCAAGGCCCGATGGTCCACGCAACAAAACCCTTGGGAAACGTTGTCGCCACTTAACCTGTCCCTCGCATTTCTCGGAGGACAAACGGGACAACAAAGAAGTGGGAGAAATTCAAAAGACACGTTAAGTGACCCAAGGATTTCCCCAAAGTTACCCTGCAAGAACCATCAGGCTTTTCCCGTCGTGTATTGGGCAATGTAAACTTCCCACACAGGGATCGCAGCTCGCGCCACTACGGGAGACTTCATGCGGATCACCTACGTCGTGCAGCACTCGCATGATGGAAAATCAATGAAAAATAGAAATCCCAGGCGAGAGCTGGGCACTCCGCCGCATGTGCAGAGTCTCCACCACGCATGAGTGCATGGCATCGTAGACAAGGGGCACGTCTCTGCACATCTACTCGCCGTGATCAACCTTGGTCACATACGACAAGGTCTGCGTGACCGTCCCATAGGACCATTGAAAGGTGGCGAAAGGTGGCGCAAAGATGCGTTCCCAGAAGAAAAAAGAAAGAGCGAACGATGGTTTTAGACGTCAGGAAAAGAAACAAGGAAGAAGCGCGCAAGATGCGTCCCATGGCCATGTGCTCGCAGGGTCGGCGCTCGGGGACTCAACTCCGCAGACGCCATATACAAAAGACTGACTGCGACCAGTCGCTTCAGGTCGCTTCCTTTGAACCAAGCCATCAACTCAGCTTACCCCGGACTCCGTCCACCCGCCCCCAACGCCAACGCCCTTGCGTCATGATAGAATGTCGGAAGTTGCAATGAAGGAGGCCGCAAATAAACGTATCTTCGCACGTGCGGTCGGAAATTGACTACGCGCATCATGCGAAGTTCGTGCGAAGAACAGAATTTGGTTATACGGGCTCGCTCGGCCCACTGGGGTAGGCCGCGCTAGTCCGATACCCCACCATTGGCCCTGAGCCTAACGGTGACGGAGGACGTCGGAGGCGACACTATCGGTGATGTATGCGCTTGGTATACGCGAAACAATACGCTAAAGCAGGAGGATACCAAGGTGACGCAAAGGGACGCCAAAGGGCGAACTAGGACGAATGTGGAGAGACGACGGGAATGGAAAAGGGAGACTCACCACAAGATGCCGGGTGGGCGCTATGAGACGCTCGATGTCGGAGTCGCCGGTCGAGCTCGACCCCTCGTTGTCGGAGGAGGGTTCGGGGTCTGAGGATTCGTGGCGGGGGGGTATGGACACCCCAACTCCTGCATCTTGACTGTCTGCAGGAGAGGGGGCGGAAGGGGGACCGCCATGTTGCTTCCGACAGAACTCGAGGTCGGATTGGAGATCCTTCACCTTCGCCTCGAGCGCACGGATGTAGTTCTCGAGAGATTCAAAGTGTTGTTGCGTACGGGCCTTTTTTGCGGTCTCCTTCCCCCATGTGCACTGCGGGGGATGAATGCCAGCAAGAAAAGGACGCATATACGCGGGGGGGATGATGTGGGCGAACGAGGGAAGACACGAGTCGACTGTTGACGCACCTCCGAAGCCCGACCCGCCTTCTCACAAGGTCCACATACTGGAGCTCTGCCATCGCATTTACTCTTCCTATATGCGGGGTGATGAGGGTCGGAGAGGTGGGAGATGAACGAGGCAAACAAGAAAAAACGCACCTCTTCCTGCAATGACTGCAAGCTTGTTTTGCGTAGGTCCCGCGGCCTGATGGGACGAGAGACTCGGGCCTCGCACGTTGCTTGCCATCCTTCATGCTGCATACAGACGGTGTGGGGGACGGAACAGAGGAAATGAAATGCGGGGTAGACGGCAAAAAGACGGAAAAGAGAGACGAGTCCAAGTCCAAGTCCACTTCAGATGCTTACCTCTCATAAGCACCGCTCGCTTACCCCTGTGTACATGATAAGATAACTCCCTGCCACCATCACAATCTCCCACCAAGAATCCTCCTCCGAAGCGGGACCCCGGACTTCCGCAAGCGTCTCGCCGACGTCTGGGACCCCAGTCCAGCCCTCGCTCTCATTCTCCCACACACGACGACTAGCGCGATGCCCAGCGACGAACATCACGGCGCATACATAATGCCAAATGGTGCAAAGAAGCACGCAAACGCCCGCAAAAGTTGTTTCTCGCAAGATGGCCTCGGGCCGCGACGCCTTTTCTTCCTCCACCTCCACCATCCATCGCCGGGGAGCCCTCGTCCATGCCCGCTCTCCCGACATCCCGGCGGCCTCCGCCCCAAAGTTCCGCTGGCAAGGAGATCATGGACGACGATGGGCTCGAGAAGTCTAGGCCCGAGTCCCCCAGCGACGCCAAGCGGCCAATATGGAAACGCGTCCTTGTTGGCGATGCAAACCAGGGCAACGAAACCAAACGGGCAATGCAAAGTCGCCATCTGACCATGATAGGTGAGCGCCCCTCCTTACGCTCGACGTTCACCTCGCCACCAGTCCTGATCGGCTATCCTATGTGTACAACTGTCCTGCGACTTCCATTTCAAATATATAGCTCTTGGTGGCACTATTGGCACCGGGATCTTCCTGAGTGCTGGATCGGTCCGTATCGAACACTTCTCATTTGTCATTTTGCTGAATATTCCATATTGTAGGCCGTAGCCCTTGCTGGACCCGGAAGCGCACTCTTGTCCTACTTTACGGTCGGTTTGTTCTGCTATGGCGTCGTCATTTCTCTGTACGTGCAATTCGGACCCGTTAAAAGAGCTCCATTGACCCGCAAAAACTTTTCAGTGGAGAAATGGCCGCATACATTCCGGTTACAGGCTCATTTGCCGAATTTGGGACCCGTTTCGTCTCTCCCGCACTTGGTTTTACGCTCGGTAAGCCCTTATCGTTCCTACTCATCGATGGCGGCCATGGCCTAGATTGATGTACCATTTCAGGTTGGAACTACTGGTTACAATGGTTAGTGAACCATATGCCGCTGTCTTCCCGACTCCCCCTCTCTAACATTGGCTGATGCCGCGCATTGTAGGAGCTTGACAATTCGTACGTTCACAAATTGGTGTCTCGTGAGTCGTGACGCACACTTAGATTGGAATCTCTGGTATAGCGAGCGAGTTGACCGCTGCGGCTGTCATTTTGCAGGTATGTACACCTACACGTCGGGCATAGCAGGTGTTTCGGCATCAGCAAAAGTGAAAAAGTCTCCTTCGGGAATGCGGGAATTGCCTGAAACATGAGTTGATGCATTGGATTGTGACATATGGCACTGCCGCGCAATACCCGCAATCCTTGCGATCCTGCCAATGCCCAATGCTGGCGAGATATTACGTGAATTGCACGGGATTTTGAGGGAGGGCATGGTCCTCTTCTGGTTTGCACTACCACATACCAAATCTCAGATAGTGCATAGTCTTTTCAGCATTGGCTTACCACACAATCCGGCAGGATACTTTTCCACTTTTGCTGATGGGGGCAAGGGAAACTGTCATTTCCTTCGCGTTGTCCCCAAGATGTCACTGAGTGTCAGATTAAGTTTGTCTACGTTCGGCCACGTCGCGTGGCAGATGTTGCAAGACGTATTACAGCAGATTCACGAAGGCTTGACGCGTGTCGAAAATCTTTGACACGTTTGAATCTTCCGACGTCAGGCGCTCGCTGAACCATCGCAAACTGGTGTGGTTCTCAGTTTTCGGTGTGGCATGTTTGGCACCCCTCCCGAAATGGGCTGTCCGAAGCTCTCCTGACGTCAGCGGTCCTCAATTTGGGTGCGTTCCGCACCATTTCGGGCAGGGGACTAAACATACCACACCGGCGGGGACTGGCCCGGTAGACGTCTATGACTTGGAAGATTGGGTTGGAAGATTGCTTGGAAGATTGGGATACGTCAACCATTTTTGAATTTGTTGCCATCCAGAGCGTTTTGGCCTATGTGAGGATGCAGGACGTGCGCCTTTGAAAATTCAGGTCTGCAATATGGCATGTCCCCGTAAAATAGTCTGTAGTTGGTCTTCCGCCACGGACTTGTTTACAGGACTGTTCGGGATCGAAATCTCGGAGAAGTCCAGATAAACCATTATAAGGTCATTTTTACCTCTTGTCCGTGGTGTTTACGAGATTCAGGTCCTGCACCAGCGTCGCGACCATGACTTGGAGACCAATCAATCGTTACGGACACAATTACGCGCTGGGCCTGGAGTACTCCATGGCGCAGAACCTGGCGTTGCCTGTCGTGCTTGGGAAACCCAGGAAATTTGATGTTTCCTGGATGCCTAAGCACCTTGGAAATGACAAAGGAACTTGAAGGTTCCGCGCAAGTTTCCACATTGTTTGCCAACACTCGAGACGCCCACCTTGCCTGTCATGTTAGTCATTCCAGCATATCAAGGAACACCCTAACGCCTTGACAGTATTGGGGCCCAAATATCAAGCCATGGCAGTATGCGCTGATGATCATCTTCCCGATATTCATTATGCAGCTCATCCACGTGCGTGTATACGGTACGTGCAAATATGCTAATCCTGGCTGCTTATTCGTCGCTTGTGGATAAAGATTTACCCCCTGTCACCAGGTGAATCGGAATACTGGTTTGCCATGATCAAAATAATTATGATCATCGTCTTCATCTTCGTGGGCCTCATCTACGACTGGGGCGGTGTCCATGGTCACCCGGGCCCGGTGAGTTCCTTCCACCTCTCCCATTCTGCCCTCGCGCCACCGTACGTCACCATCCAAGGTTCTAACCTTCTTTGACACTCCGTCTCGCCCCACACAGGGTCTCGCCAACTTCCACGGAGGTCAGGCGTTCATCGGGGGCTTTGGGAACTTCGCACAGACGTTCGTCTTCGCCTTCTACTCCTATGGTGGCGTCGAGCTGGTCACGCTCGCGGCAGGGGAGAGTGCGAGCCCGCACAAGTCCGTGCCTCGCGCCGTCCGCGCGACGTTCCTGCGCATCCTCATCTTCTACATCCTCACCATCCTCACGATCGGCCTGTGCATTAATAACCAGGACCCCACGCTCCTCACGGCTGCAGACGGTAAGATGCCCATGCTCATGCCGCAGAATGGAGAACCTCGCTGACTGGAGGTTCTGTTGGAAGACTCGAGCGTCGCCGCGTCGCCGCTGACAGTCGTCTTCGTGCGCGCGGGGTTCGGAGCGGCCGTACACGTCGTTAACGCGGTGCTGCTCACCGCCGTGCTGTCCGCGACGAACTCGTGTTTCTACGCAAGCTCGCGCATGCTGCTCGCCCTCGCGCGCCACGGCCAGGCGCCCCGCGTCTTCGGCTGGGTCAACGCCCGCGGCGTCCCCATCCCTTCTCTCGTGTGCGTCTCTTGTCTCTTCGAATTCTCCCCTTCCCTCCCCATCCCCGCCTTCCTTCTCTCCGCGTCTATCCGATGCTTACTTCCCCTCTTTCGCCCTCTTCTAGGCTCTCGCTCGCCATCTCCTTCATCTCGTTCCTGACGACGATCTGGGGCGAGGGCGTCGTCTTCACGTGGCTCATCAACCTCACCGGCATCTCCGCGCTCCTCGTCTGGGGCACCATCGGCGCCATCTCCCTCCGCTTTCGCGCCGCATGGAAGGCGCAAGGCCGCGCGATCGAGGACCTGCCGTACGTGCAGCCGCTCTACCCGCTCCTGCCGCTCCTCACGGTCGGCCTCGCGGTCGCCATGCTCGCCGCGGAGGGGTATGCGGCCGTGGTCGAGCAGCCGTTCGATTGGAGGGTGCGTCCTCGTTTTACGTGTTACGTTTACGTTACCCGCGCGAGTGCGGCGGCTGACGCTGGGCGTACTACAGCACATCATTGCGACATACATTGGTGTTGCGGTGTTCGTCGCGACCTACATCGGCTGGACGGCATACGAGCTTCTGTGGCTCCGGAAGCGCGAGCACTTCGTGCCGCTCATGGACGTCGACCTCGACACGGACGCGGTGTGGCAGCCCGGCGACGGCGAGCGGGTGCGCGCGGAAGACCAGGCCGCGCGCGAGAAGCGCGACGCACAGGACCTCGCGAACGGGCGGCGCTGGAGGGTGTGGGCGCGCAGCATCTTGCGCCATATCGCGTGAGGGAGGAGGGCAGTTGGTCATGACATTAAAAGGCGACGCCAGGTATTTAATCTTAAGGTAGCTTATCCAAGGATTATGTACTATCACTGTCCGAGTCAATAGGGATGCAGGGGGTATCACCAACAGCCATGTGTACTACCTCAACTACCACGCCCACCACCGCTCCTCAGGTTGCAGGCCCCGCCGCTGCTCCCTCCGCTCCCTTCGCTTTCTGGGAACCCGCATTGAGGCGCCGCAGCGTCCCGATCATCCGCAACCACGCCGTCACGGACGACGTGACGGTCTTGCCCTTCGGCCCCGTCCACTCGCTAAGCGTCCCATCCGCTACCCCGTCGCGTAGCTCCGCGAGGTACTTGGCCGTTGTGGGGCCCTTGAACCCCGTGAGGCGCACGAGCTCGCCCAGGAGCTCCGCGTCGCTCTTGCAGTGGCCCCGCGCGACGACCGCGTCGTGCACTCCCAAGAACGTCTGCCCGCGCCCGTTCGAGGTCAGCACGTACGGCGAGACGAAGAAGCGGTATGGTCGGGCAATGAACACTACGCGCGGGTTCGTGAGGACCAGCGCGGCTGCGGCGTCGGATGATGGACACGGGACGGTGGGGTGCGAGAGGTCGAGGCCTATGCGCGGCGAGCGGAAGATGCGCAGCTTCCCGTCGACGAGCGCGTCTTTGCCGAGCCCGGGTGGGCAGGTCGGCGCATGGGTTGGGGGAGCGCGGACGAGGTACATAGTTGAGAGACGTTCGGGGACGACGCCAGTCGAGGCGGAGAGCTTCTTGAGCTGCGCGGCGGTGTCGAGGACGGACAAGGACGGGGAGTCGGAGGGGGCGGAGGGGGGCGGGAAGGCGGAGATGTCCCCGGTCCAGTTGACGGAGACGAGCTCGGCGATCTCTCGGGCGCCGCTGAGGCGGAGGACTTCGTCGACGAGGAGCGAGGGCCCCGAGATGACCTTGCCGTCGCTGACGCGGCGGGCGGAGCGGAAGAGCGCACCTCCGCGGATGATGTCGCTGCCCTCGTCGATGGGCGGGTCGGGTGTGGGGAAGAACTTGGAGGTCAGCGCTGGGGGTGCTCGTCCGAGTGTTACGTCCAGTCCTTTGCGGGTCCCACCTCGGTATCCGTTGTGGGTTACCGTTGTGGGTAAACCCTCCTCGAGCGAGCGCGAGGGCGGCCTGTGAAAGTACCTTGGATCGCTTGGTCAGAGACGTCGATGGTCGCACATGATGGAAGCAGGCTTACCAACGCCCACGCTGGGCCTGTTCGGGGCTGGCGTGCGTGAAGGGGTCTTCGTGACAGCCAGTCTTGTACAGGTAGAACTCGATCTCGAGAAGTTCGAGTTGGTCTGTGCCCTTCTTACTCTTAACCTCTATTCGATAGTTGTGCAGCAGCTCGGTGGCGATCTTCCTAAACCGAGCCTGAATGGCAGACATAGAATCTACCCCACTTAGATCCAGAAGGTCTATCAGCTCGCCGCTAGCACCGTCGGCATCAGACGGCGTTTCAGAGTCCTGGCGGACCGCCGAACTGCTCGCAGTCTGGATGGGCGGCTCAACGTCAGCCGCCTTCGACTTTGGCTTTGGCTTTGGCTGGGGAGGTGGTCCTGACAAAATAGGCATGTCCAGGGCGCGTCCGATCTCAAAGGTGGAGAAGTCGCTCTTTGGCGAAATCCTTGGGACCTTCGAGGGTGGCAAGGCAACCTCATCGAGGCCAGACCAGTCCAGGGGCTGGTGTGGGGCAGGTGGAGTGAAGTCATCGTCGCGGGGTCGTTTGCTATATCAGCAAATCAGTACCGAAATGCAATGAAAGAGACTTTATGTCTTTACCTGGTGGACATGATACTAATGGAATATTCGGCGCGAACCGGCAGGAGAGATGTCGTGCGAAGTCTGTTAGCGAACGTCATTGCAACTTGTCAGCCCTAGTTGGAGGGCCGAGAGCTCCTGAACTAACCGTGAAGATTCGTAAGAAAGGTTCCAGGAGATAGGAAGGTGAGATTACTGTTTGAGAGGCTGACTTTCCACGTCGAAGAAGGTCGAAGAGAGCCGCACAGCATGTGCTAAGCCGTGGTGGCGCTTCGGCGAGGTTCATAATTAATCCGGTAAACCAGACGCCCAACCCCCAGAGGTGGCAACATGAATTTCAACTCGCTTGGTCAAACGGGATAGATTACATGGATTGTGTTCGTCATGCACCATTATAAATATCCGTTGTCTGGCCAATCTAACTCCCTCTGTCTAGTAATCGCCTATACAACCGCCCTCATTGGTGGAGGCAAATAAGCGGAGCCTTTACCTGCTTCCCAATGCCTGGCGCACTCTACAACTTCGCCAACTCCTCCTCCATCGAAAAGACCTTGATCGAGTCTTCGCAAACCTGGCCTTTCCGCGGCAGAAGGGGCACCAGCCCCGTCCTCAGGTATTCGGGCCCTCTGTCGCCAAAGTACCGGCCGCTCGCGAAGGACCAGTCCCAGACCGCGCGGCGGACGTTGCCGACGTGATCGAGATACATCTGCAGCTGCGCGTCGATCTCGGGGCTAAATGAAGGCACGGCCGCGAGGTGCGCGTCGAAGCTTGCCGTAAGCTCGTCGTTCCGCTTCTCCAGCCACCGCACCGCGCCGTCGAGGCTGAGCTCGAAGGTGTGCATCACGACGGTGACGAGGTTGAACCCGCCGATGCCGGTTGCTTGCTCGCGGTTGTACGAGGTCAGGTCCTGGAGGAGGCATGGCACAGGCATCAGCGGCTGCGTCTCCGTTACACTCGAGGGGACTCGGACTCACGTTGTCGATCATGGTCAGCTCGCACCCGATCCTCATGGCCTCGCAAACCGTGGGGTTGGAGAATACGGCCTCGGGTATGGAGAAGTAGAGCCCGCCGACAGCTTGTGTCGGGAGGACTCCGACGTCCTTGATGCGAATTGCGACATATTCCTCGAGGGTGAGCTCCGGCGAGCCTCTATCCCGCCACTCCGCGACCTCTACGACACTGCTGAGGTACTCGGTGAAGACCTCGACAAACCACTCGGCCCCCAGCGGCGTTGCGAAGCTCAGCGCGCGTTCCCAGAACCTAGACCGGGACGGCGACATGCATATGGGTGGAGGGCGCTCCTAAAAAGTCATGAATGACGTACTGGCGGACCATCTCGGCGAGGATAACCTCCCCCTCTGGGCGCGGCTTTGTCGGATTCCGAATGGCATCGATACAAGCCCCCATCATCTCGCGCACAACGTGGCTGGGTTGGACATCGGTATACTCGTCGATGATGAAGAACAGGTTGAGAAGATCGAGGCCGGTGCGAAGGTGTTCTGGCATGCATATCAGTGTCCCGTCAGCGTATCGTACGGTAGACCACTCCGAAAGAAGCGTACCTCGCGGGGCATCCGGCAGAAGTAGGCCGGAAAAGAGACCGAAGTTGCAGAGGTCGAAGGCGTGCTGAGACTTGGGATTGAACGGGGTGAACGAGCGGAACCAAGCGTTCCCCTCGGCGGTGACCTCTTCGCGCTGTGGATTAAGCCTTCCTTTCCACTGCCAGTGGGCGAGGAGATCGGGCATGGGCAGGTAGGACAGGATGGTCATGGAGAAGGCGAATCAGCAGGTACGAGAGCTCGGGAGCTGTGTAGCGAGACGGGGAGACACAATGAGGCTGGAAAGCCGGAGGTCGGTGTTACATTGTGATGTAAGATGCAGGGCCTATATGTCGCCTCGACCCCTCCGCTATCTTGCTTGCGAGTCGCCTCGGAAATACGGTGTATCCTGCCACCGAAAGTTCATGAGGAAGCAGAGCGATACGATAGACCGGCGCAGAGCTCAGCAAGGGTTGAGACATACCGATATGAGCCGACGTCTTCGCAACCGAAGTGGCGGAGGCGCAATGCCCTGGGCCGTAGGTAACATATCGGCATGCTCATGAATAGGAGATGTAGTTTCGCCGGGGGTTTCTGGGAACTCATCCATTCTTGTTGCCATCGGGTTGTCGACACTGACCTCGTCTCCGCTCAAGTCAAATGGAACTCAATCAGATTGACTATGTACCTTCGAGGAAGCACGAACTGAGCTGCCAGATTTCCGGAACAGGATTGGCTAGGATTAAACGTTAAACGATTAAACAAGTTGTATGACTCTTCCAATTGGCTAAGATGGCGAAGACGCCCGCGAACACGCGTTCACTTCGGGACTCGAGCCTCGAGCCTGACCTGTAAACGTCAAATAGGCATATTGAAGAATGGTTTCATAAACGCCGTGACGGCCGACACACCTCGCTAATGAACGCATGTTCGAAATCGAAAGCTTTACTTTGGCGAGAGGGGGGCGCGCCGGCGCCGGAATTGGCAAAGCAGGCATCGCCCATCGCTCCCGTTAATTTCCGGGTGCCCTCAGCGTCCACAGAAACTGACATCTCCGACTTGGAAGAAGTGGCGGTTTTGCGCTAATAAACCGAGCGCATCGAGGGAGCACTCCCGCAATCGCTTCAAGTTCCAGCCTCAAAGCTCTGCCGTCCCCACGAACCCCTTGGAAAAGTGGTCCTTAATTCAATTCAGCACTAGATCGTGACTGCCACAGCTGGGAACCCCCGTGGCCAACCCGTGGGCAGGTTACAGTAAGCATGGATCGACGCAGGATCGACACGAGGACCCATCTGACAGCCATTGACTGGGGAAATTGACGTGCGGGCGGCACTCCAGGACCCCAGCACTAGTACTCAGCAGCGCCAGACTCCTGTTCTAGCATGCCGCTCGCGAGGGACATCCGATAGCGTCTAGAACGTATTCCGCCCCAACGGCGCACTGTGGCACACCGACGGCTTCCCGGTGACCGCTCCTGAGAATGTGCTCTGAAGGCATGATCGCGTCGCAGCCAACGCTGTGTTGCCTTGTGTTGCCCATCGGGGACGAACCGGAACACTACTAGCAGCACGAGTACTAGTCCTCATATGTACCCCAGAGGCCCAAGATCGCAGTCGTTGCGCCTCACCCGCGCCGTGTTTGGAGTCAAGTCGGCCACGCACCTCAGGCTGAGCGTCGATATGACAGCTGATCATGGAAGGGTGAAATCGGGGTATGGTTCTTCCGGGAGAGGTGCCAGGAAAACTAGGCGTTCCTTGGCGGCTTTCTCGCGACGTCCGCATTAGTGTGTGAGCGCATCACTGCATGGAGACCGCCTCTTGTTTCTGGGTTTGGGGTAGTAGCCGTGACTGCGCCAAAATGGCTCTAAGAAGTCAGCACGGAAAGATGCAGGCCGGGAGAACATCAAAAGTCTATTTCCCCGCGGATAGAAGAGTGGAGGTTGGAAATTAGAATACCAGCTGACCGCAACTAGATGTCCGCTTACCATGTATACAGTAACGCCTCCGACAGTAAGCACTTCGCACCTGGTGGGCCGCAAGAAGTGAGGAGGCCGCTGATGCCGGGGAGGACTCGGACTCGGACTCGGATGAAAACGGGGGTGGTTGGAAGTAGCCGGGACTTCCCGTGGGAGTTCTGCCACGCAACTGTGCAATCCCCGGGCGGCTTATTCCGACCGCACCAACTCCCATGACCTCGCCGAGCGGCTTCGTACGGTTCGACTCGGACTGAGCCAGGATTTTCAGGCAACCACTGAGGTTTAATCGACCAGATAATATGGTTAGTCTTAATATCTGCCCTCGGAGTACCTGTGTGTAATTTTTTGACCGATAGACGACTCTGTGACGAGCCTTGGCCTCTATCGGCAAACGTTGTGGGTGACTTGCAACAAACCAAATAACAGGGCTTACAAGTGATACGCACAGCTCTGTACAATGTAGCCTACAGGCAACGGCAGTGAGTGAGTTCACGCTCTTTCTGGGCTGTCCTGCATAATTGGCTTACGAACGACGCACATTCTTTCAAGACCTAAGGATTCCCCATGGCTGGGAAGTGCCAAGACATACTGGAAGCAACTGGGGCCCTGTCCAGACACAAAATCCGTGTCGGTTGTACCCATCCATTGGTCCACGTCTCACGACATTGGATGCGTGGATAGCTATTTTGAAGCACTTGGGCCGGTTTGCGAGATATTCGCTCACCAATGCGCTTCTCGCCGAGTCATGCGCGTCCTTCGTATTCAGCAGTACACTTCGCTCTGCGCGGATGCCGCGAATGCGCCAACGCCGACAACGACTTTGTGGATACTTCCCGCACCGGTAGGCACTGGACCTCCTCACGTTCGTGCACGCCACCTCACACACATACAGCGTTGGGGAAAATAGGGCCGACAATGACGACTTAAAAGCTGCCCCCTCGCCTTCCAGATGGCGACGGGAGCCAATCCTCCATTCGTCTATCCCCTTAACGAAAAGCAACCGTCATGAAGTGGTCGTCTCTCTCTGTTCTCCCTCTGCTCGCCGCTCTATGTAGGGCAGCGCCTTCTGCGCCTGGATGGTCTTTCAACCTCAAGAAAACGACATCGGGGATCGTCGCTCTCGAGTCCATCGTCGTCTCGCCCACCCTAGTCGTCTTCTTCGACCGCGCGTCCAACGACCCTTTGCAGATCAACAACCACTCAGCGTGGGGCGCGCTTTGGAATCTCGAGACGGACACGGTGACGCCGCTCAACCTCCTGACTAACTCGTTCTGTGCAAGTGGTGCCCTGCTCAGTAACGGTACCATGGTATGTGCTCCCTGTTCCTCGCAGGACTGTGAGCGCCTTATCGAGACTCCCACGCAGGTCAGCGTCGGTGGGGATCCCAACGGCTTTGTAGGCAACCCAGGTATTCAACCTGGGCAGCAGGCTATCCGGATCTTCGAACCCTGTGCCTCACCCACCGGGGAGGGTTGCACCGTCTTCGAGGACCCGGTCAACCTTCACCTTCTCGAGAAGCGTTGGTACCCATCGTCAGCGCGCATTTTCGACGGCAGTCTCCTGATTGTCGGCGGTATGCACGAAGACGCGGCGTTCTATAACATCGATCCCGCACTCAGTTTCGAGTTCTTCCCACCCAAGGACAGTGCCCCACGGCCGTCCGAGTTCTTGAAACGGAGCCTCCCCGCGAACCTGTTCCCGCGGTATGTCCCGTCGCTCCCATACTATCACTCGAAGCGCACTCATGATCCCTTCCGACAGCGTGTTCGCCCTCCCCGACGGCAAGGTATTCATGGTGGCGAACAACCAGTCCATCATCTACGACGTCGAGGCGAACACCGAGACAATACTCCCGGACATCCCGAATAACGTCCGTGTGACGAACCCCATGGATGGTTCCGCGATCCTCCTGCCGCTTTCCCCTCCCAACTTTATCCCCGAGGTGCTCGTGTGCGGAGGCACGGCCGTCGATCCCGCGATCCAACCCGCCAACCTCTCATCGCAGTTCCCCGCGACCTCCCAGTGCTCCCGCATCACGCTCACGCCCGAGGGCATCGCGAAGGGCTGGGAGGTTGAGCACATGCTCGAGGGCCGCACCATGCCGGAGCTCGTCCACCTCCCCAACGGCCAAGTCCTCATCGCGAACGGTGCGCGCACAGGATTTGCGGCCATCGCGCAGGTCCCCGACGCGATCGGGGGCTCGAACGCTGACCACGCCGTCCTGACGCCTTCGCTCTACACCCCCACGCTCCCGCTCGGGCAGCGCATCAGCAACAAGGGCCTGCCGACGACGGACATCGCGCGCGTGTACCACTCGAGCATCACGCTCACGCCGCAGGGCAACTTCCTGATCGCGGGCAGCAACCCGAACGCGCAATTCGTCGCACCTGCAGCGGGGATCAAGTTCGCGAGCGAGTTGCGTGTCCAGACGCTCGACCCCCCGTTCATGTTCGTCGACCGCCCGAAGATCCTGAGCGCGCCCGCGAAGGTCCCCTTCAACAGCCGCGTGACGGTGCCCATCTCGGTCCCGGCGGCGCTGCGCAGCCGCAACGCCAAAGTACAGAGTGCGTCCCTTCTCTTTCTGAGGTGTTTTGTCGCGCGGAGCTGACCAGAACGTGGACATATGTACAGTCTCGCTGATGGACCTGGGTTTCTCGAGCCACGCGTTCCACTCGAGCGCCCGCCTGGTCTTCATGGAGGGCAGCATCTCGCCCGACGGCAGGTCGCTCACGTTCTTCACGCCGCCGAACGGCCGTGTGTACCCTCCCGGTCCTGCGACGATCTTCCTAACCATCGATGACGTCTCGAGCGAGGGAGCATGGGTCATCGTTGGCAGCGGTAAGCCTCCGCCGACTCTTGAGTGAGAGGACTCGGGACTCCGGGGCGAAGATGGCTAGGCAGTCGTTTGACTTCTCGTATCAACTGAAAGAAGATGTAGGATAGTAAGTATGTACACATGCATGTTGCAGATCAGCGATTGAGAATCTATGAAATGTTGGTTATACAGAGCGGCGTGCTGTTCACATCCATCGCCCAAGGTACATTGCTATTATGTAACTGGCAGAAGAGATGCGGCATCGGAGGAAGCGGAGTGCAGCATAGCAAGTGCTCGACATCGGGACTGCGATATCTGGATGTTTGTAACCCACTGCGCATGGAAACGGCAAGTATGCAGCATGAGTGAGGGTTGTGCGTGATTTTTCGGTAACACTTCACTCTCATTTGCGTCAAAACAGAGATATTGTCCGTTACATGAAGCAGCATGATGACTCGCGGAAACGCAGGCGGATGAGGAAGTCCAAGGCAGCGGGATCGAAGGACTCCCGAAAGGAGCTTGAGCTCTCCAGTGTTTGGATTTCGTCTGTGGCGGAAGAAGGGAAAAATTTGCCCTTTTACTATAGATGAGACCGGCACGTGTTTTGAGAAGGCTTGAACATGTCTCGTCACATTTGCTCCGCTAATTTCGAATGTTAAAAGTGCATTTACAAGTCTAGTCTAGATCACCATTCCCAGGGTGTCAGAGAACAACTAGTACGTTCCCATACATCTAATACTCTTCTGGGACACCCAGGCGAGTCAGGCCACCGCGAGAATGGTCTCGGATTGGACATCATCGAGTTCCTCAATCAGCTGGACCTGAACCCTCTCCCGCCGCATCTCGGGGTTCGTCGATCTCTTGGCCAGAAGCGGGACCCTCCGCGTCTTCTGGACTTCGGCTCCCTTCTTCCCGAAGTATCGCTCCGACTCGAACCTCCAGCAGTCGTTGCCGCGTGGCCAGGCCGCCACGCAGGTTATGTACTCCCGGAGCGCCGCGTCGACGTCAGGGCTGAACGATGGCATGCGCGCGAGGGCGTCGAAGAAACGCGCCTCGACTTCCTTGTGGTACTGCGCTACCCACTCCGTGGCGTGGTACAGGTCCAGCCCGAACTGGTGCATCGCGATCGACAGGATGTTCCACGTCTCGCGACCAGTTGCTCGTTCCCGGTTGTATGACGCGATGTCCTAATGGAACGAAGAAAGGGCGTAAGCTAGAGACATAACGGTGGGGACCACAAACGTCGGGCTTGAACCTGGCTCACATTATCAAGAATGACTAGATCGTTGCTGGCGTTCTGAAGCTCCTTCACGACCGGGTGGTAGAAAGCCTCGTCCGGGATTGACAGGTGCAGCTCTCCGGGCATGAAGCATGCGTCAATGGCGGAGTCCTTCCTGCGCACCTGCATGTAGGCTTCGATACTGCAGATTGAATGCTTGTCGCCATCGTCTACTTGCTGTATGACACCCTGCAAGTAGTATGCCATGGCCTCGATAAAATGTTTCTCTGCCTGAGGTGTAGAGATGGCGCGACCACGAGCCCAGAAACTGTCATGTACGTTGGTATTAGTACGTGTATTTCAGCGAATTATGAACGTGCTCAAGGTTAACCTACTCCCGGACGATTTCGCCTATGATGACCTCGCCGTTGGGCCGGGGCTTGTCGGTATTGTTCAGCGCGTCGAGGACGATGTCAGATATCTCATGGGCGCCAGCAGTGGTTTCCATGTCCGTGTACTCGTCGATAACGAAGAGGAGATGCATAATGTTGAACATAGTGGGGGATGCCCACTATGGGGGACGCACTACACGCAGTGTGCACACATACTCACCTGGCTAGTGAGAGGTAGAGGCTTTGTATATCGAGTGAGGAGAAGAGCGAGAAGAGATCTCATTCAGCTCTGTAGGAGCTGTCTTATATACTACGTAGCGTACATGATTATATAAGTGTCCGTGTGATCACAGACTTGTGATCACAGTCACAGTCCATGCGGTTCCTGGGCAGCTGTCCAGTATAGTTGCCATATAGGGCACTCTGGAAGCGCCTAGAGAGTGTACTAGCACAGGCGTGCTACAAAAGGCAGTCTGGCGCTTAAAGCCCCAGATTCGGAGTTCGCTCCGGTGTTCCGGCAAACCTTACTTTGCTGAGACACCGGCATCAAACTCGGACCTCCGGTCCGAAGCCGTGGACTCTTACGAGCGCCACGTTCAACACTCCCCCTCGCTAAGTACGCACTCGCAAGTACGCAAGCGGACATGGCGCTCTAAGCAGCCTTAGGGAAATGCAAGCCAAGATAGGGACGGAAGTGGTGGAACTTCACAGTGCCCAAATTCTTGGTAAAGATATCAGCGGGATTATTAGTCCCTTCGACATAGAATATGTCGGTAATGCCTCGATCGTACACTTCACGGATGTAATGGTAGCGGATGTCAATGTGCTTGGACCTTGACTCCGTGACAGGGTTTTGTCCAATGTGAATGGAGCCTTGATTGTCTCCAGACAGTGGTACACGACCGATATGATAGCCGAGTTCAGCAAGCAAGTTGTGAACCCAGACTACTTGGCGACTACAGTCGCTCATTGCCATATACTCAGCCTCGGTGGAGGAGAGGGCAATGGTCTTCTGTGCACGTGAAACCCACGAGAATGCACAGTTCGCTAACTTTAGCATAAAGCCGGTTTGCGAGCGTCGAGTGTATGGGTCTGAAGCCCAATCACTATCAGTCCCAGCTATTAAGCCGAGCTGAGAATCGCCATTATAAACCAAGGCGTAGTTCTTGGTTCCGACGAGGTAGCGGCAGATGTGAAGTGCCTTGCTAAGGTGATCCTCGGTCGGGTTCGCGGCATGCTGTGCCAGTTTGGTCACAGCGAAAGCCAAATCCGGTCTCGTACCCAACATGAGGTAGAGTAGAGAGCCAATGACTTTCTGGTACCTAGAGCGAAGCTCCGGTGTAGCTTGTCCTGTGTTGGGTGCAGGTATGTAACCCGCAGGGAGTGGAGTTAAAGCTGGTCGCGCGTTCGTCATGCCGCAGCGGTCCAATACTTTCTCCAAATATGCGCGCTGATCTAAAAAGATCTTTCGACCTATACGAGTAATGCGCATGCGCAGAAACTCTTTGGCATCGCCAAGATCGTGGCATTCCCATTTCTTCATGAAGCGAGCTTTGAGTAGAGCTACAAGCTTCTTGTCACGCCCACAGAAAAGCGCATCGTCAACGTAGACGATTACAACTACAAGTTCACCATCAGAGTGGCGTTTGTAGATGTACAATCCTGCATCGTTGGTGAGTCGTTTGTAACCCATCAACTTCATGGACTCAGACAAGGTGCGCCACCACGCTAATCCTGCCTGCTTAAGCCCATATAGAGCACGCTTCAATCTGAAGACTTTGTGCTCAGAGCCAGGGATGCGAAATCCTTCTGGCTGCTCCAGGTAGATCTCCTCATCCAGTTTGCCATACAGGTAGGCGCTGCACACATCGAGTCCTGAGATGTGCCAGTCCTCGAGTGCTGCAAGGGCCATGATGAGACGGACTGTCTCAAAGCGTACGACTGGAGAGAATATCTTGTCGAAGTCTTCACCTTCGACCTGGGAGAAGCCTTTCGCTACAAGTCTGGCTTTCTTACGACCGTCAGTTTTGACGTCGAATACCCAGCGGTTTTTCACGACCTTACGTCCTTTTGGACGGTCGACCAAGTCGTAGACGTCGCGCCTGCGAAGGGCCTCTAGTTCTTCGCGGCAAGCGGTAAACCACTCCTTTCGCTCAGCATTTGGTAGGCTGGCAATGTCACGGTAAGTCCACTCACGCACATTGGCAGGTGGTACTTTCTCCCCCTCATCTGGTGGGATCGCTTTCGCGATTAGGAATTGGATGAGACTAGCTCCCCCTTCCCGGCATAGTTGTGCCACATCAGTTCTAGCAGCACGCAAGACACCTTCGACTTCATCTGACGAGTGACCTGACGACTCCTCTTCAGATTCATCTTCATCATCTGACGAGTCTTCTTCTTCCTCGTCGTCATCATCATCATCGCCATCATCGGGGTCTGAGCGATCAGGACTAGGAGCGGGAGACTCAGGTTGAGGTAGGACAAATGCAGGTATTGGGTCTGAACCCATGTCCTCCTCTTCCTCATCGTCGCTACTACTAGACAAGATTACAGGGGTTGGTTCCCTGTGCGTGCGCATCGAAGGTGGAATTGGAACAGGTGGATCGCGTTCAGCAGATCTCTGGCGTGATTGTGGAAGTGATCGGGTATAACTAGGTCCGGGAACCTGTTCATCCCTTGATGGAGGTGCAGTCCGAGAGCGACTCGGTTTCTCACCAACCATTTGCTTCCACGATCCCCGTTTCTCAATGTCCTTAGAAATGTCTGTAGGGTGTCGTGATTCACCATAGACATTGCCTTCGCGAACTGGTACTTTCCGCTCTCTCGCAGACCGTCGCGGTTCTTCCGCGCCTGGCCTGTCAACCGGAGGAGGTTGCGGCAGCATAGGGTGTTGCACTTCTGGTACGTCCTCTCTGCGCTGTGCGCGAGGTTGAGGAGGTACAGGGGGTACGAGCCGGAGCTGGTGCAGGTGCGACGTCTCGCGCCTTACCCTTGCCCTTTGTGGAAGGTTTTGTGGGAGGACGGCGTGGCTCATCGCCGTCATCAGGGAGTAAAGAAGGAGTAGTTGCCTGGTCCACAGGTTCAACTGGTTCGGGCACACTCTGCTGCCCTTGTCGCTTCTTTTCATGTGAGCATTTTGGAAACAAACTTTCATCAAATAACGCTTGTGCAGCAGTAAAGATGACGTTGTTTGGCAAGCGCATAAACTTATGGTTGTGGTTACCGGCACCGACACCAAGATAAATCATCAGCTCCGACTTGGGCGATAATTTGTTCTTGCGAACTTCGGGTGGCAAAAAGACATATGCTCCACAGCCGAAAACGCGTAGGTGACTGATGTCTGGCTTGGTACCATTCAAAAGTTCGTATGGCGTCCGCCATTCAAGGCGGCGCGTGGGGGTCCTGTTGTGCAGGTGCGCTGCGTGTTCGAAGGAGAATTCCCACCAAGATTGAGGGATGCAGGCATCATGCCGCATGGCCTCACTCTTGTCCATGAGCGTACGAATGATTCGCTCTGCGCGGCCATTCTGTTGATGAATATGAGGCGCGCTAGGAATGATCTCGATGCCTTTGTCTTTGAGCATGTTGGTGAAGGCATGCGATTTGAGTTCGCCTCCAGAATCTGATTTTCCACTTGATTACTTTCGCACCATACTGCGTCTCGACATATGAGAACCATTGTCGCGTAGACTGCAGTGCATTGTCTTTGGTGCGAAGGCTAATCGACCATGTATATGACGAGTAGTCATCATAGAGTAGGATTTCGTGCTGGTACTTGTGGTACGACGGCACAGGGAAACTTTTCAGATCAACATGGATCAGCTCAAAGGGTTTGGATGCACGCCGATAGTCAATCGGGTGAGATTGCGATGGCATTTTGCCTTCAGCACATCCACGGCAAATCGAGTCCTTTTTGGGAGTCTCAACAATCGGACACTTCTCAGTGTGTTTCCGAAGATGTCTCAACACATCGTCTGAAGGATGACCTAAGCGACGGTGGAGAGTTTCATGATCTACGCCTGTGAGCGCAACCATGTTTCGCGCCTGTACAGGCTGCGCATAAATCACATAGATAGTGTCACCAACTTCACGTGGTTTGAAAGAAACAACACATTCATGGTTGCTGTAGAGCGAGATCTTGGCGGTAGTAGCACGCGCCGACATCCCACTTCGCAAAAGAGCACCCATAGATATGAGTTTGTTGGTGAGATTTGGGACTAAGGCAACGTTTGTCAGCCTTAAAGTTCCGCCTGTCTCCAATAGCAGGAAGACAGTGCCTTCGCCAGTCATATAAGTCATGCCATCTGCAGTGTTGAGCGGGCGTTTGGCCTTGTAATAGCGAAAATTAGCAAAGTCACCCATAGAATAGGTGAAGTGCATTGATGCTCCTGAGTCGAGCATCCAGATACTATCATCATGATTGACGATTGACTTCGCTTTCCCCTTACACTTCGCACATGCTGCATACATAGAGCGGTGAACACATGTATTATCTTCTGTAGCTACTGATAATACAGGCGCAGCTACAGGTACGCACGATACATCTACACGACGAGAGGATCCTGCGACACTAGTCACTGCCAATTGAGGCGTGCAGTCAGCATACAACTCATGGTGTAGCGGGGAATGGACTAACCATTGACAATCGAAGAACTCCTCGATGTCGTCGTCCTGCTCATCTTCACTGCTGAGCCCGAGGGATGCGGTTTCCTCCATGTCCTCGTCCTCGACGACCGCGCCTATGCGCTCCCTGAGGTGCGGCCTGATGCGCTCCTTGAGGGTGCGTCGGCGACGCTTGGCTGCGTGCTCCTCGCCATCCGTGTCCTCGCCGCTGTCCACCTCGACGATCCTGACGCTGCTGCCCGCGAAGGGCGTTGGGCTGCGCGATACATTCGGGCTGGTGGTGCGGGAGTCCTCGCTGTACGTCGCGGAGGATTCCGGTGATGAGCGCGTTGAGTGCAGCTCTGTCGTCGGCGTTAGGACGGGGTCCTTGCTGCGGTTGTCGGCCACGACGAGCATCTCGAGCCTGCGGATGCGCTCGGTCGTTGGCTCGACACCCAGCTCCTTCGCGAGGGTGAAGGCACGCCTGAGCGCAGGGTACTGGTGGTTCGCACCGGTTTCCGCGCGGACGGGCTTGTGCAGGAGGGCGCGGGGGTCCCGCGACTGTGGCAGCGTGTCCATCTCGCCCTTGGTGATCACAGGGAATGTGTCAGCGACGTGGGCGATGTGGGCGTGCTGGTGCGCACCTTGGTGCTGCTGGGAACGGCCACGTCCTCCGCGCCTGCCACGATGGCCTTGCTGCTGCTGCCCCTGAGGGCGCTGCTGCTGGTGCTGCTGCCCATACGGGCGCTGCTGGTGCTGCTGCCCATACGGGCGCTGCTGCTGCTGGCAGAAAGTGGGGTCTTGCAGCTTGCACTTGACCGCACTGATCTTGTTCGCGCTGTCGCGCGGCTTCTGCTGGTGGCGCCCCTGGCGCTGCTCCCAGTACATGATGACGCGGTTGCGCACCTCGTCAAAGGTAACCAGTTGGACGGCAGGGGTAGTCTGCGTCGCAGTGAGGCCCGAGGTGTAAACCTGGATGATCGGGTCCATCGCTGATGGGAGCTTCGAGAGGAGGATCATCCCCTTGATGTGCTCAGCGACGGTGAACTGATTGGTCTCGAGGGTCTGGAAGTGAGCGCGGAGCTTGTCCATTGCAGGAATGGGGTTAGAGTCGCTGGGGATAGAGATGCCCATGGCGGCGCGGAAGTCCTGGTAGACGACCGGAATGCCGGGCTTCCCGTAGGTGTCCTTGAGGTAGTCCCAGACCTGCTTTGCAGTGGTCTTGGAGTCGATCGCAGTGCCAATGCTGTCATCGACACGGAGGCGAATGCTGCCATGAGCGGCAGTGTCGTCCTCGTTCCATGCGTCGACCTTGTCCTGGTTCGAAGGGGTAGCAACCAGGGTCGGGCAGGTCTTCGTCATAGGCTGCATCCAGCGGCCTGTAGTCTGAAGGAATGCCTGCATCTTCGGCGCCCACTGAAGGTAGTTGGGGCCGGTGAGGACAGGGACGAAGCTTGTCAGGCCGTTCGACATGGTGATCGATAAGGTGATTGAAGTCTGGCCAGAAGAGCTGGTCAGTCACCATTCACAGCGACAATGCTGAGGAGAGAATGCCGGAAGCGTATACCGGCATAGGTTCCCCCTCTGTGGCATGGCAGGCAGCAATCAACAAGATTGCGCCACATCCAAGCCACCATCGTGCATGGTCGGCAGCGTATGATCGCGCCAGATCCAATACACGGAGTGTCTGCCATCACGGCGACAAGAGGTTGGCCAGGTGAGCTGGTGCGGAGTGGAATGCAGCCAGCAACGAGCGGCGCAGTATCCACAACGTCGACCAGGGCTCATAACCTGTTGAACATAGTGGGGGATGCCCACTATGGGGGACGCACTACACGCAGTGTGCACACATACTCACCTGGCTAGTGAGAGGTAGAGGCTTTGTATATCGAGTGAGGAGAAGAGCGAGAAGAGATCTCATTCAGCTCTGTAGGAGCTGTCTTATATACTACGTAGCGTACATGATTATATAAGTGTCCGTGTGATCACAGACTTGTGATCACAGTCACAGTCCATGCGGTTCCTGGGCAGCTGTCCAGTATAGTTGCCATATAGGGCACTCTGGAAGCGCCTAGAGAGTGTACTAGCACAGGCGTGCTACAAAAGGCAGTCTGGCGCTTAAAGCCCCAGATTCGGAGTTCGCTCCGGTGTTCCGGCAAACCTTACTTTGCTGAGACACCGGCATCAAACTCGGACCTCCGGTCCGAAGCCGTGGACTCTTACGAGCGCCACGTTCAACACATAAAGTCATTAGCGATACGGAGACGGTCTGGAAAGATCCCCGTGAGCACACCAGAAAAACACCTCGCTTGGACGACACCTACCACGCGGAGCGTCACTCCATACAAGCGCGGCAAGGCGTCCAAAGTCGCCCTGGTTATGTGCGCGTTGAGAGTCCTGAGTGTAAGGCTTGAAGGACTCTAGCCAGGCAATAGACTCTGCCTCGACTTCTTCATATAACGGGTTGAGTTTTCGGGGCCAGGGCCAGTCGGACATAGTGTCCGGAATGTGCAGGACGTTCTCCGAGTTCATGACCACGGTGAACGCACTTGAAAATAGTTTTGCGAAAGTGTTAGAGCATGGGAGGGAAAGAGGGGACATAGACTAACCAGATGACCGTGACTGATCTTGGAGGCTGTAGGATCCCGAAGCGATATGGAGTCGACGGCCCCAGGTGGGGGGTATTTATGAATATCGGGCGGCGGGGCATATGTTCTACCTGTTTCTTGTTTGGTACCTGTTGTAGGTTTGACCCGAGTGTCAACGCACATGCATGTGTCAGATGAGGTAGACTGGGCGACATCGGGCCCCCACCACCATACCACTGCCGTCCGAGTCGATGTGAGGAGCCCACCTGCCATCTCCCTGTCTAACGTAGGCTCTGGTGGAGCAAGATCCGAGACTTGGAAAACAAATCCCGCTTGTTGTAAGTATACAAATACATGTTGGTGGGGCTACGGGAAGACATAAGTATGTGACTGCAAGTCAAGTTAGTAGCTAACCACTAAATGTTAGAAAAACCTTCACACTCGAACTACGGTACACTATACTCGGGTAGGGCGGAAGGCGGTGGTATCGGGCGCGCGCTACGGGAGGTACGCAGGACCACCGGGACCGCGTCGCAACCGCTCTCCCGCGCGACCGGTGGGCCGAGCTCATTGGCAAGCCAGGGCGAAAGGCCGGAGGCTCGGGAGGCTGAGGGCGAGGATCGACCCAGTGGGAGGGATTGAAAGATGATGAATGGGGCAGGCGGTGGTGGCATCGCGCGCGGAGAGGTTGGAATCGCGCTGCCCGGAAAGGCAAGCAAATTGGACGTCTAGGAAGGAATTAAGCGCCGATAGAGAGAGGGCGGTAGCGAGTCCGACGCGGAGAGGCGTGGCGGCGAGCGGATCGCCAATGAGAGTGCAGCAATGGCCCGAGAAGGGTGGAGCAGAGGAGGGAGTGAGCGCAAGGCAGCGCGGAGCGAGTGGGCGGCGGTGGCCCCGAGGGGAGTGGCGTGGAGGATGCCTCCGAGTAGGAGGCTCCGGGCGAGCGGATCACCGAGTGAGGCTTGGAAGGGCCACCTACTTAGAAGTAGACGAGGTCAGAGGATCACGCGAGTGCTGGGAGGCTGTGCGGGTCTTGATGAGGAATTGCCACTCATCCGGATCCATCAGCATACTATGTAGAGGTCATCCATTGTCTTAGCGTCCGCACCCCGCAGAAACTCGCGCACCCGCCGTCCCTCCCACACCGGGATCTCTCTGATCTCCACGACCGAGTCGCTGCTATCCCGACGAACGCGCCACCAAGTCCAGACGGGGATATCGTCTCCAGGATACGGGGGAGCAGGAGCGATATGGTCGGGGCGGCGTGGGGTTGCGACCCCGACGTAGCGGAGGGAAGGGAAGCACGAGCTCGCGCCCCGGAGGAACTCGTTTCGCGCCCGTTCCCAGGATCCTTCCGAGTCCCAAGGGATCCCCAGCTCGCGCGTGGAGATGCTGATGCATGTCAGCGGCACACGCGCAAGACTCTCCGTCGGACCGTGACGGCGTTCGATCTGGGACCAAGGGGGGCTGGGGGTCAGCTAACGTGCGAAAAGACGAAGGCCAGGCGTTGGACTCGGGGAGACGTACGAGCGGTGCGACGAGCTCCGAGAAGCTGGTGACGGAGCTCTCTAGCTCGAGGAGGCGCACGTCCCCAGCGTGTGCTACCATGTCATCCCAGATCTGCGCCGCGATGACGGGTTGGGTGATACTTAGGCAGAGCGCGGTGCTGAGGTCGACCTGGCCGTGAGCCAGGGAGAAGTCGCTGCGGCCACTGTCGGGCTCGAGCACGTAGGTCAGGCGCCGGACTTTCCAGGGCGTGAGGTCCTGTTTCAGCCACCATGGAATGTTGGTGAGGATGAGGTGGTCCACGGTGTATTCGGGGGAGCCCCCGGGAAGGGACGTGGAATATAAGTGTAGGGTGGTAAGGCTGGGGAGGCTCTGAGCGAGCTTCGGCACGAACTTGGGGTGCACGACGCCCCGCGAACACCCCACAAGTTTGAGGGTGTGCACGAAGGGTAGGATGGGAAGCGCTATTGTCGAGGACTTTTCCGTAGGTTGTTGGGGGTGGTCGTCATCTCGAAGCATGAACAAGGAGAAACCGTGGTGCTCGATGGTGAGGGCGTTGAGGGAGGGTAGATGGGACACTTGGCGCAGAATGCAGGCTAGAGGTAGGGAGCGGACAGTATGAGGATAACAGCGGGTGACGTGAATACTCCGGAGTGTGAGAGGGAAGAAGTCTTTTTTTGGCTCCTTTCCGGCCAAGGCGGGCGGGAGACCTTGCAGCGCGACGTGTGAGAGTCGCAGGGACATGGTAAGCATTTGCGGGATGAGATCGCAAATGGCATCGCCCCGACAGACAAGCTCCTCTAAGTTGATCGCGCTTTCTAGAGTCAGAGAGATGTAATGTCGAGAATCCTGAAGTTCAAATTGCTTCTCAGATGGGAGGGGATAGTCAATGAGAATATGAAGTAAACGGAGGGCGGATGCCCGAGGGGGATCACGGGAAATGTACGCGGCAAAGGAGGCGAGTCGAGGAATGGTGTCCAGCACAATGTTAGTGTACCTTGGAGGAAGAGCTGCGAATATATCCTTGGAAAGAAGAGAGATGCTGAGACGGTCCTCAAATTGTAGATGACGGACGACCTCCTGAAAGATATCGACTAGTGCCCTAGGAAGCTGACGGACGCCCACAGCCCTTGTGCCTTCTCCTGCTAGGGAAAACGAGGTAATCTGTAACGTTACCATATATTTAGCTGGGTATCCATCGTTTAAACTGATTCGGATGATAAATATACGTACCGGGATAGTAGTACTACTAGACTCGATCATGAACGGATAGCAACTTGAAACGACCGAGGTCTTCAACTCAGGCTTGTGACTCGGTATACCGGCACTGGATGGGCTCATTATATCTAGCCTGTATATTTCGATATGTTACAGTGGCCAAGTGTCGTGCGTAAGAGTGAGGACTTCGGGTGGTGAGGGTGGTGGTGGTGAGTCAAGGTTCGAACGAGATCCGATTGGGATAAGGCCGACTCGGCCCGGAATGGTTCCTGGGCGTCTGAGTTTCCATTTTTGTCGAACTCAGCCTGGGGCTCTGCGCATGCCTCCGCCATCTCCGACCTGTCCCCCCCCTCTGATCTCTCATATTGCAAGAAAAATGCCCCTGTAACAAATTATACATGAAGTGATTACGCGATGGTTGCGAAGATCCAGGAGGCTTCCTCCCTGGACTCCGACACCCAGTGGATGTTCAAGTTCGAAGACTTAACCCGCGCCACATGTGAGCCTGTCAAGCGGTGAGTACGCAGCATGGATTTATGTTGGGCACGGTTTTTAGTGCCATAGCATTCTCCGTCGTGTAGAAACGCAGACGATGCTGGGCGTTGTGTTACAAATGCTGATAAAGGATAAATATAATGACTCGCGTACACTCTGGACCGATGACTACACCCACACCCAGACGAAAGCCAGGTTAAGAATGTGTGGAGTGCAGAAACCTCGTGTCGGCTCTAAGAGTATTCGAGGGGGAATGCAGACATGTTGCATTCCATGGCTGCTCGCCGGGGACTGTGATCATCGCGCACGAGTATGCGAGGCTGCATAGACAGTTGCTCGCCTTCCGTGCGCCCGAGGATAGCGTGCTGCTGCGAGCACGGTAGCTTGATACACTTATCTATGGACGGGATCGAGGCTTGATTGGATCGTCGTGTGCACAAGTGTGGCCGACGTGGACGTGAGCGTGGTCGGGTACGAAGGGATGCCTCTGCCGAAGTCGGCACCCAGTACGACTCGGAGTCGTTCTATTTCATGCTCTGTGGAGTGGGACAAAAACACCTGTTCAGCCCCAAAGATCCTATCAGATACACGTCAAATGTACGTAGAACGACCACAGGCACTGTGTACGTACGGTCAAGGTTATCCACGGTCTTAGCATCCGCGTCCCGCAGAAACTCCCGTATCCGTCGTCCCTCCCACACAGGGATCTCCCTGATCTCCGCAACTGAGTCACTGGTATCCCGATGGATGCGCCACCAAGTCCAGACAGAGACATCGTCTTCGGGATACGAGGGAGCGGGAGCGATATGGGCGGGCCGGTGTGGGGTTGCGACCGCGACGTAGCGGAGGGAAGGGAAATACGTGCTCGCGGCCTGCAAGAAGTCGTCGCGCGCCTGCTCCCAGGATTCTTCCGAGTCCCAAGGAACACCTAGCTCGCGTGTGGAGATGCTGATGCATGTGAGTGGTACATCTGCAGGACTATCCGTCGCATGGCGGTCAATCTACAGCTCAGACGCTCGGAGGTTAGCACGCGTGTATGGACAAGCGCGGGAGTTGGAGATACGTACGAGCGGTGCGACGAGCTCCGAGAAGCTGGTGGCGGAGCTCTCCAGCTCGAGGAGGCGCACGTCCCAAGTATCAGAAACCAAGTCGGCCCAGATGCGCGGTGCGATGACTGGTGCCGTTATGCTGATGCAGAGCGTGCGGCTGAGGTCGACTCGGCAGTGCGGGATGGAGAAGTCGCGGCGGTCATGGCCATCGGCGCTGCGCACGTACGTAAAGCGTCGGAATTTCCAGGGCACGGGGTCGCCCTCGACCCTAGGCCTGTAGGGGAGGTCGGTGAGCGCGAGGTGGTCCACGGCGTACTCGGGGCAGCCCCTGTGTGTAGGGAGCGCCGTGCGGTGGAGGTGGAGGGTGGTCAGGTTGGGGATGCTCTGTGCGAGCTTCGGGACGAACTGGGGGTGCACGATGCCCAGCGAGCAGCCTCGGAGTTTGAGAGTGCGTACGGCCGGTAGTACGGGGAGGGCGGCTATGGTCGAGGGCTTTTGTGTAGGTTGTTGGGGGTCGTCGTCGACATCGCGAAGCATGATTGAGGAGAAACCATGGTGCTCGACGGTGAGAGCGTCGAGGAGGGGCAGATGAGATATTTGGCGCAGAATCCAGGCTAGAGGTAGAGAGTGGACGATGTGAGGATACCAGCGGGTGACGTGAATACTCCGGAGTGTGAGAGGGAAGAAGTCTTTGGCCGGCTCCTTTCTGGTCAAGGCGGGCGGGAGACCTTGTATCTCGACGTGCGAGAGTCGTCGGGACGTGGTAAGTGTTTGCGGGACGAATTCGCAAGCGGCGTCGCCCCGACAGACGAGCTCCTCTAAGTTGATTGCGTCTTTTAGAATAGACAATGTGTGACGCCGAGCTTCCAGGAGTGCAGATTCCCTCTCAGACGGAAGGGGGTGGTCGACATGAATGTGAAGCGATCGGAGGGCAGATGCCCTAACAGAAGAATCACGAGAAATGTGCGCCGCCAAAGAGGCGAGCCGGGGAATCGTGTCCACCACAACGTGAGTGTGTCTCGGAGGAAGAGCTGCGTAGATATCCTTCGAGAGTAGAGAGATGTTGAGACGGTCCTCGAACTGTAGATGAGGGACAATCTCCTGGAAGATGTCCACCGGTACCCTCGGACTTGGAACTGGACGGACTCGCCCCTCGCCTGTCCCTTCTGCCGTTGGCAGGGAAAGGGAGACAACCTAATATATCAGAATAAGTTCACCAGGAGATACATCCTTGAAACCGATCGGGGTGATAAAAATACGTACTGGGATCTGAATGGTGGACATGAACATATGGCAAGTCAGCGCAAAGGTCTTGCCAATACGGCCACCTGACTGGTATGCTGGATGAGTTCGGTATTTTGCGATATATATCTCAGCGACGGGATGTGGGGCGTAGAGGTGGGGATTCGGGTGTGGTGGTGCACAGCCAAGGACCTTTTGGCGAGATCTGATTGGACGCCGCTCAAGCCCGCTCGCCTCGGAGTCTTCATGGGCGTTTAGACTTCCATTTTCGCTACATCCCGCCGGCGTTTATTCGACGTTGACGAGCTGGGCTGGCCCAGTTGGGCCCCTTCGCCTCCGTAACGATCCTGCAATCTCTTGCGCTCACCCTCTCATGTAGGAGTCCACTGGGGTAGAAACAAGTTGTACTCCAGTATTTTACGAAACCCCCCAACAACCATGTATACACCCGACATAACTGTCCACCTCCGATAGTACTTGATCAACTCCTTACAGTACTATCTAAGTAAGTATCACGTTTCCTTTCTCTTTCGTCAAAAAAAGGTATTCCTTTCACTGCGTCCTAGTCGTGATTACGCTGACACTGAAGGCGGGTGGGTTGTAAGTGAACGTCTTGCCGGTGGCGATGTTGCTCGACTGCGGCACCACGGTCAGCGGCGCCTCGGGCGTGTTGCTCGCCGTTGCACCGCCAGTAAGAAGTTGCAGCGTGCCCGCACGGGAGACGGTGCCGAATTGTGTCAGGTCGAACGTGATGCTCGCAGACGCGTTGCCGGCGTTAGCGACCTGTCGGGGCGCAGTTGTCAATCAACCGCTCGGAAAGAGAGGGGGACGAGAAGGAGGAAGGAGAAGGGTGGTATTACTATTATTTACCTTGATGAAAGTCTCGCCGGAGCCCGACGAACGGGTGACGCTCCAGTGCAGCGTACCGCCGTTCGTGGGAAGCGTGCTCGTGAGGTATTCGTCGCCCACGTTGGTGGCGAATAGCTGCACGGCGCCAGGGATCTCAGGTAAGCACGACGATACGCAGAGCCGAATGGCGGCTTCCGCCACGCACCTTCTGAACGTAGTAGCTGGTCGACTTGATCACTGAACCAGCGCTGGATCGCCATAGGTCAGCAAGATGTTCCAGGTTTCTGGCAAAGGGTGGCGCGTACTCGAAGGAGATTAGGTCCGGCCTCTGCCAGCGAAAGCCTCAAGTTAGATTATAGAAGCCCCTAGGGGAGAATAAACGAAGACGCGCCCATTGGGTACCGTTAATATGCTACATAACGGGAAATCAGCTCCCCATTGGGTGGCATGCGAGTTGCGAGAGTCTCACCTGCAATAACGGCGCGTAGGAAGCGGCGAATACAATGTCGCTGTTGCGTTCTAGGCCCGTCATGAAGGCGGCTTCTCCAGAAGAGCCTGGTCAGGGATCCCGCGTGAGATTCAACGTCCGTCTTCACGCTGATTCGTCGGACAGGAACGCACCGGCTACAGTTGGCCAATCGATTCCGCTGGAACCGTCGGAGGTAACCGCGTACTCGCCCTGACGAAGTCGTCCACTGGTCAGTATCGGATACGCGCGCAGAGAACGTCCGGAATACCTCGAAGTAGGTCATCCCATTCCGCTGAAACGACGCTCAATTGTCGCCATACTGTGATCGATCGCGGGTGGACGAGCGCAGCTCACCGCGAATGAATCGTAAAAGAACGCGTTCTCGTAGAACCACGCTGCGGGCCAATCAGCTTCAGACGGCCGCGCCTCGCAGGCATTTGTGCGCCGCTTCTAGACCCGCGCGCTCACCTGGCGTCTGATATACGTGGATGTCATAGGACGGCGCGGGGGGCGAGAGGACGGGGTCTCCCACCCCCGAGGCGCGCACGTCCGACGTCGCGAGGAACCCTGCCCGACGCGTCAGGTGATCGGAATGAAGAAGAGCCCGCACCGTGCACGACGATAGACATCGTCGATCGAATTCGAAGCGACGCACGGATTTGGGGGAACGCGGCGGACAGGTTCCCGAAGAAGTCGTGCCAGCGGTACGGGTATCTATTGCGAACGCTGCCGTGAGCATGGACAGTGTGTCACTTGAGCTGGGTTCGGGGCGCCCACGTAGAAGCCGCGAAGAAGTCCTATACATGATCGAAGGAGGGCGAAAGAGAAACGAAGATCAGATGCGTATGGCCCGATACGGTTCCGATGGGGGCGGCACCGAAGGCGAGCGTCGCCGTTCTGATTGGGCGGGAGGAGAGGGGGGACGCACCTCGTTTCCGATCTCGACGAAGCGCAGTTTGAAGGGGTCAGGGTGCCCGAGCGAGGCACGGAGGGCCGCTATGCCGCCGCCACACAATCGCGGGTGAAGTACACAATTGACGGTCTAGGCCAATGGGATGCTTACCTGGCGCGCTCGTCTCAGGGTCTCCAATGACGAAGTTAATCTATGTGCAGGGTCAGGCGAACAACAATGTGCGGGGTCAGCGCTTGCCGACTGAGGCTTCCTCGACCCCAGGAAAGGGCACACTGACCTGGTCCTTCGCCTGCTGGATAAACCCTGCGAGGTTGGTCTCGGGTTCGCTGGTACCCCCCAGCGAGTACCCTGAAACGGCCGGAAAGAGGCGAGTGTGAGTTATAGTGCAGGGTACATTCAATACCAGGCAAAAGGAACACCAGAAGGAGGTACTCGCCTGACCAAACGGCCATGATTGGCTCCATGCCCACATCTTCGAAAAACTGAAGATACTCCATCATTCCGAGGCCGCTGCGCAGGAAAAAGAAACGCGGATGATAAGTGCAAAAAAGTCGATCGGCGGAAAGGAGGCACACACTCCGTGTTGATGTAGCCCCAGTCTCCTGGCCGACCGGGACGGTCGAGCAAGGATCCGACCGTAGCGTTCCATTGCCACCTCGTAGCGGTAGATTGTCCCTGCATACGGCTTAATTCGGACTGCACCGACAGTCGGAGTGAAGAGGGAGCTGACCTCCTAAAATACATGGTTTGTACCCGAACGCACAGTAGGCAAGCAGGAGCGACTTGTTAGAGGACATACCAAGTTGTTCCCACCTGGGAAGCGGAAGAACGCTGGCCCCATCTCCGCCAGAGTCTACCAGAACCAGCTCGTCCTCAATTTCCTCCCAAGCCTAGGAAGTGCAACCCACTCACCTCGGCGATGTCGATGCGCAATCCGTTCGGCCGGTCCTTGAACGTCGGCGGGAAGAGCGACAGCATGGCGAAGTTGATCGTCTGCCCCGCCGCCTCCGCTCCGTCGACCGAGATGAAGAAGCTGTTGTTGACGTCGGGAGCCGAGCTGGCCGGCTTGAGCTCGAGGTTGACCTGCGTCCAGCTGGTCGTGCTTCCGTGCACCTCGGTAGAGGCATGCGCGAGGACGGTGCCGCCGTTCGCGCGGAGTCCCACCGTGAGCGTGCCAGAGAAGGACGACGAGGCCGGGAAGCGGTAGTAGAACGACGCCTTGTAGGTCCAGGACGAGTCTACTTTGATGCCTGGATCGCGACCGATCAGTCATCTCGTGGAAGGCGACGACCGATGACGGTGACATCGTACCCCAGAATCCCGAGTTCGTGAAACCCACATCCCCAGAGGAACCGCTGGGAACAGAAAACTGTAGCGAGTTTGGCAGGGATTTCGAGACTGGGACTGGATCCGCGATAACAGTAAGGTGAGCACCGTTCAGGGCGCTCCACGCCGTCAAAGCGTTGGATGTGTCTAGGAAAACGGATGAGACAATACTTGCTCGGTCTCTAACAAGCTCTTCCAGACGTACTCGGGGTGACCTGCTGGAAAGCCCTATTTTGCAACACTATTGACGAGACTGATCAACGCTTGAAACTTATCCCCAGCCCGGCCGAAAGCTTACGTTCGGCGTAGAGACCTCCATCGCCACTCTACCCGATGACGGGGGTTGGCGTTGATGGCAACTTTACAGGTAGGTCTTGCGATGACTTACATGCTGTTGGCAGCACAGCATAGTCAGTGAGGCGTTTCTATGGTCAGGAAAGGGAAACTCACGTTAATATCCTAAAAACACGTGACGTTCAGCTACGTCAGAGGATGCGTGGAGTGAATCGAAACGGGATGCTCACTTCGAACATTTGTCCATCTGCAAAGAAAATACGGTCAGTGGAACATGCTAAAAACATGTATGTGGGAAATGAAGACCGACAGAGCGTCGACGGGACAGAGTGACTAGCCGTCTTGTTCACCGTAACCGTGACGGCTGCCACCCGGGCTGCGAGGGCGGCAAACACGAGGTTCTTCAGGATTCGAAGCGACATCGGATGTAATCAAGGTAAGTTTCAAGGAGGCAGCGAAGTGAGCTGTGAAGAGCACGACTCCAGCTGCATCCTGCGTTTTATCGTCATAAGCGGCCCGCCTGAGGCGTCGACGGGCCTGCTGAAGTGAATATACGGAGAAAAGACCACTCGCACTACCGGCGGAACCGTGGAGAAGAGCGGGCTGGTTGACGTACCGCGCGGAGAGGAAGCAGGCTTTCGTCACCATCATCGGCGACGAAGTGTGCTCGTGACGGTTCTGAGGCCCCGATTCCACTTCTCTTCATGAGCGGGCCGTAGCAGAAGTCGTGAAGTAGCACATGCAGATTGTTGCTGGTCCCCAAGGCACAGAAATCGAAGGAATAATCGAACCCAGAGACAACAGCGGTTATTCTGTCGATGCAGGTAAAGTTTCAAAGGGTACTATCTGCGCCATAAAAAGCGAAAGAGCACGGTGGTCCTTGCGAGGACTGAGCAATAGCAGCAACGGAGAAGATAAAGACGGGGACCCGGAGCGTCAGGTGCCGGTCATCCCCCGTGTTGGAAGCGTGGACAACCCGATGCCGATGCTTCCTGTGTCGTGCCGACAGGAGCCGGCGGCACATGCGCTGCCTCTGTACGGCATCAGACCACAAATGTCTCCGAAATCCCAGGACGAAATGGCGACTCACCATATGGCTCTGCTGGCAAGCAACGCAGTACGTGTGACGTGTCCGGGATTTCAGTGTCTGGCGTAAGGAATAATTACTCGGAGAATGACGAATGCGGTGCACACTGATATGTGTCTCTGATTGCACAAACGTAGCGAGGAAGCCATCTGGAGATTTAATTCGCAAGGAAGATGGTGGTACGGAGGAGAGTTGGGCTTTTCGGCGTCTGAGTTGCCATTTCCGTCAATTCCGTTTAGCGCCAAGGGCGTCTACAGGCGGCCAGCTCCGCGTTCGCCGCCAGGCCTCCATCCACCATCTCTTGTCCTCGCCCTCTCATGCCACCTAGCAAACTCAAACTTAAGCGTACACCGGCAGAGCAAGCAGAACATGACCTACGGAAGGCGAGGAAAGCTGCACGCAAGGCGGCCAAGCTGAAGCGTCGTCGAGCTGACTCGGATGGCGACGACGATCACTACGAACGATACCCCCACAGGCGCAAGCGGCATCACACCGACGACACGGCGCCTTTAGACGATACCGGCGACAGCGACGCCGAGTATGGACCCCAACCTGCCCCATCGACGTCGGGGAGCCACCGCGCGCACAAGCCGGACTACGACTACATCCGGGCGCAAGTGGAGGAGGAGCGGTTCCAGGACAAGCTGTGGGGCGCGATGGGGGACGACGAGCGGCTCGACTCGGTGGAGGCGTCGCTCAACGCGTACGCGCATGTCCCGCGGCGGTGGCGAGGGGGCGGGATGGAGCGGATGGACGACGAGATGGATGTGGACCCGCGGTACATGGAGGACGAGGACTACGCGGAGTGGATACGGGCGGGGATGTGGAGGTGAGTGCGATCAGCCTTCCCTATCTGTGTCGCGACTGATGGGTGGGTCGCCGTAGGAAGAAGCACGCCGCCGAACACGAGGAGCGGATGCGGAAGCAGGCAGAGCATGAGGCACGCAAGGCGAGGGAGAAGGCGATCAGAGAGGAGACGAGGCGGCTGGAGCGCGCTGAAGAGGAGGAGCGGAGGAAACGGAGGCTGAGGCGAGAGCGGTTGCGGGCGGTGGAGATGCGAGAGCTGTACGAGACAAGGTGGAAGACACTCCTCGCACCCGGAATACCCACCGCGTCCAGCGAGCCTACCCTCGGCCTCGCAGACATTCCTTGGCCGGTATATCAGATGTACAGCGACAAGACTCGCTTGTCATCGTCCCTCCGCCTCGAGGACCTCACCGTCGACGCAATCTCCGCTTTCCTCCTCCCCTCCTCCGTCGACGACGATCGCGATCCGGACATGTCGAAGAAGGAGCGTCGTGAACGGCTGCGGGATGCCATGCTCCGACTTCATCCCGACAAATTCGAAGGCCGGGTAATGCCTCGCGTACGAGCTGACGAGAAGGACGTCGTGCGAGAGGCGGTCGGGGTCGTCGCACGGACGCTAAACACGCTGATGGCGCAGACGAAATAGATGCGTCCTTCGTACGTCGAGACTAGGTATGTATGTGTTTGCAGCTCGGAGCATCGTCCTGGATTATTGACCTCCGTGCAATCCACGCAGATGTATCGCTAGATTTTTATGAATGGACATCACGTTTTCAAGCGTCTTATGTTCTGCAGGCTGGGCACAGCCCGACGAATCCCGAGTTTTCCGAGCCCAAGTCCTTATCCTCGACGTCTCACGTGCGCTCCCTCATCTTACCCGAGGACATTTCACATTGACACTGGGCGTATAGGATTCGATGTCTCTCGGATCCGGCATCGTAGTCCTCCTGCGAGCCGCTTGGCCGGGACTCTTACCCGGTACGACGTGATTCGGAGCCCGGAAGACCCCGGGTGAGCACGTTTGCCCTTAACTTGAGAAGCCACTTCGCGACACTTTCGACTGCTGCGTCTATAGTCGATTCTGTATGTGTCTCGCAGGTCCTCATGGGTGCTTCCTGTCGCCCACTCTGCTTATTCCTCATGTGAACTTCACAACCGGCCCTGGGTGAGTTAGCATAGCAGTCTCAGTTCAGTGTCGTCTCTTGGATTACAATATCGGCCGGCACCCACTCGTCCTTCAGCGCTCCATTATCATTCATCGTATGTCGGTACCCTCTGCGTCCTGAATCGCAAACGTGCTAGAGACAACCCGCCAGGCAGCTTGCCCTGTCGTCTAACTGCCTCGCTGATCCAGTCTGCCCGAACACCAATGCCTCGCTCGTTTTCAATTCCAAACCTCCTAGAGACTTGGAGGGTATTACAACTTCAACTTCCCAGCGATGAGCGACCCTCGTCGAGTCGAGGATGGAACTCAAGGAGCGGCAAGGATGGAATCACCTCCAAGTCTGGGAGAAGGGGCCTGTCAGTCACACCCTGGTAAGTCCATTGCCTTTAGGCTTTGCGTGGTCTCATCTTCAACGCCCTGTCACACAGCCCTGCCAGTGCGCACTTGACTTACACTTGTGCGTTCATAACAGGTCCTCATCCTAAGAGTGCACAATGTCCTTCGCTCTTTCTCGATGATTTATTCGTTACCACTATTTGCCCTGCATAATGACGGCGTCACCGCCGAGTACTTATTGCTGATATTTCAAAACGAAACGTGGACGAAGGGTACACACCCACAGCGTCTCCGTGCTCGTTCGGCCGCTCCTCTCCGGCGGCGACATCGAGACGCTCCTTCGGCTCGCTTCCTGGTGCTCAGAGAATGAGTTCAGTCTCTAGCGTATAGAGGACGCAATGGACGCTGAATGCTCTCTGATCCCGTCTCAATACGAACTTGACATTCGAAACTGGGTCCTGTACAAGGGCGGTACATCCACATAACAAATCCATACGTCGTATCGTACATGAGTCGAGCTATCAACAAGTCATAAATATGTCATCGCAGGGAAACGTATGTAGGAACTGTCCAGAAACTGATATATAACAGAAGTATCGGTATCATACGTAAAGAGACCGGAAGTAGTGCCAAATAACATCACTGGGAATCTATGCTAGTCAATCCTGGTCGTCCGAAACAAGATCACGGATGCGTCGAAAGAAAACTGTCCCGGCAATGGTTCCACAGCATAGCACCTCCCCATCAGGCGAGATGGCGACTTGCACCACTGAGGTTCCACCGCCGGAGACCGTTGCAATGCAGGTCCAGTCCCTAATCCTCCACAAGAGCGCCCCCTTATCATCGGATACGGACACAACGTACCGCCCACACGGCGAAAAGCACGCCGAGCGAGGAACGCGGTGGGCGAGGAAGTGGATACGTGTCTCCGATATGGACGCCAGCAAGGCTCCGGTGGATGCATCCCAAACTTTCACTGCGCCGGATCCATCGTCGTCCAGGATGCCCTGTGAATACTCGATCTCCAAGTTTGATGAGTGCGACAGCACCATTCTGCCATCTCCCGAGAAAGCTACGGCATCTATCCACCTCTTCAAGTTCCGGCCATCCTGTTCTTTCAACACCATCAGCAAAAGTGCGAAAATGTCCTGCACGATTGTGTACTCAGACAAAGCTGACGAGGCCATACAATATTTGAAAATTGTGATATGAGCATGCAAACCTCAAGAGCACCCCGCCATACCCCGAAATCCCATGCAATATCCCCAATATATCGTGAGGATCGCGAGGATCGCGAGGATTGTGAGTATTGCACTGTAGCGCCATCTCTCAAATTCCCATGCCTAAATCCGCGTCCAGGCAATACTTGCAATCCTGGAGAACATTTCCGCACTTTTGCTGATGACGAAGAGCTGGTGTCCAGTTTTCGCATTCCAGATCCGGACTGTAGAATCCTTGGATCCGGTAACGATGCGCGTGCTTCCCGGGTTGAAGGCAGCGGCACAAACCTGGCGCTTGTGACCTTTGAGTCGTAGATGCGACATACCTGATTGAACGGACCAGATGAAGCAGTTGACTCCGCGACCGGCGACAATCCATCGACCATCCGTGGAAAACGCCAGCAGCACCAAATAACCGTGGCCCAAGACATGTACAGGCTTGAACGTGGCTGTTTTCCAGATACATACGACACCGTCGCGTTGGGGGATTACGGCTGCTATCCAGCTCCCATCGGGGGACCACACACACCGGTGATTCGGTATGTTGTTGTCGAGGGGGATTGGAGTCCTTTTTTCCTTGAGTAGTATAACTCTGCGTCCGCCTTGATGAAGATCCCAGACCGAAGCACTCTTGGTGACGGCTGTTTTCTCCCAGTAACCGAGAGACAAGATATACCGACCATCAGGGGAAAACGCAATAGACTCCACCCCACTAGGTTCAGCGAACCATTCCTGGGAAATACGTCTGCTTTGCAAATCCCAGATGATAATGGTGCCGTATTCCGATCCAGTTGCAGCCCACCTACTGTCGGTGGATATGATAATTGGAGTAGTTATCTGGCCATCATGACCCGCATGTCCTGCTGAACATTTTTTAACCCAGAGACACTTCTGTTGGTCAGCAGTAGTACAACTCACAATATTCTGCATTTATTCTTAGTGCACCACGTTTGGCCAATTCCGGAAACAGCTTTCCAAGCATATGCATCCATGGATAGGGGTGGCTATTGATGGGATACTTATGATAAAATGAAATGGTTGGTTGGTGAAATTCCATTAGGATCTTCTCCAATCTGGCACATAGCTCTGGAGCGGAAGATAGGAATAGAAATTCGGTAATGGCATGTATGAAGATATCCACGGTGACTTCGTGCAGCATTGGGGGACGGAAATTGCTCAAGTTGTTAATGGCATTTTGCAATTGGAAGGTTTGTGTATTAGGGTACTTGTCGCCTTTTATATGCTCTGTCGACTTCCAGGTGAATGATTTCAATTGCATCCAATCCAACGGTGAATACAATGGTGAGCCAAGCGAGGATGTTTTGCCTATGTGAGCAGTATAATTAGACAAGCCTATGATGGCCCTATTTACTAACTCTGTAATTTGAATAGCACTTACCAGGCTCCTTGGCCAGAGAGAATTCATAAACAAGGGTTGTGAGGCTGTGCTTCAATGCTTCTCTGAGCAAGGTATGTATTATGAGTCCGTGTTGGTTACTATGGTCAGAGGGACCAATCTGTTCAATGATGAGAGTGTACTAAAGAACTGGATGATAACCGTGAGATAGGCGTATACTCACAATAAGTGTCCTCAAATGCAGCCGTTCTGATAGACGTCTTGTTATTAGGTCTCCAGGTGGACTAGTATTGTTCTTGACCCCTATTCTTGTGTATGACAGAGACTCGAGGCTCCGGAGTGACAGTAGAAGGTCTGAGAGTGCGGAAAACGAAGAGAATTCGAAATCAGAGAGGGATAGGGTCCGAATGTGTTGCCCAAATAGACGACAATAGTTCAGGGTGGATGGATGGAGGGTTTCCGGATATTGTTTGCCAGTAGTAAGCGCCAATTGGATCTCGGAGAGGTTGAGGAGTATGCGGAGAAGGGGATGGGGCGAGAATTCGCGGACTGGTATTGCAACAGATCTGACACATAGCTGAAGGTGAGGCTTGGTCCGGAGCATGTCGCAGAGATCAAAGATCTGGCTTCGATCCTTGAACTGGACATGACAGAGGAGGAGGATGGTACTGCGAGGATGAAGGTCATGGCAAGTGAGGGCGAAGCTGCGAAGCGTGACGACGCTGCTGGCTGAGCAGTCGATGACCATTTCAATAACCTCCCAGGGGAGCGCGGGGGAGCGCGATGGCAAAGGGGACAGAGACGGCGACGGCGACAGGGGGCCTGGGGTTGAGTTGCATGAAGCGGCGAGCGCGATAGACTTCAGCAAAAGCGCAACCCGCCTCAATGCAGAGCGTAGCCTAGGCATAGTTGAAGGTAACACAGGTGTTCGTCGAGCGGGGGTGAAACAAGGAGAGGTACGAGAGGGTAGAGGGGAAAGGTCGACGAGGCGCTGAGTTCCTTGTTTTCACCGCGCTATTATCGGGCTCACCGGTAGTGAAAAAAACGTGGCGGACAGGCATCGCCATACGATCTAAATTCGCTCACCGTGCCACATACACAAATACACCATGTCCCAGAACCTTCGAGCGGCACTGCAATTGACAGTTGACCAGAACAAAGACCCTCAGATGACCAGGAAGCCGAATGCAGGCTCCCAGCACCCACTGCCTGCAGTTTTGTATGAATCAAACTATGCCCACAAAAATGTTTCTTGTCTCTCCGTCCGTCGTACAATGTCCCCGAGCCCAATGACCCACACAGTGCCCGACCTCCGTCCTGCCTGTCCTCCGGCATCATCTCTACGTTGTTATTGAGAAGAGCGTGCGCGCGGAGAGCGGTCGGTCTGCGGCTAGCGCTACTTCGCTTTCGGCCGCGCGTGTTTCGCATCAACAATGCTGGCTCGAAGCAGAGCTACGACGATCTGAAGCTTGTAGCACGTCGCACATGGACGCTTCTTCGGGTGAGACCTTGATCTTCAGGCCAGCAAGAACTGGCGCGCGGACCATCCCGGACACATCGAAACCGGCGATCTCAACGGCGCTGTCGCCAGTCTTGAGGCCGAGCAGGGAGGCAATTTTGAGAATTCTTGTGAAGGGCTTCGCGTGCATCACGGCGTGTGATCGGGGCGTAGCCGTACTCGGAGGAAGGCTATCATTGGTGAGGCGTCATCTGTGGAGGCACGTTGTTAAATAATCAGTTACATTGAATAGACAGACGAAGTTCCAACTTTCCACCACCTTTCCGAGCCACTAGTTCACTAACGCAGGTCGCGCTCACTTGTGAGCATTATAAATACCGGTTCACAACAAGTATCTACGTGCGCGAGCATTGAAACACTGCTCACTCGAGACCGCCTTGGAGAATCACTAAGTAGTAATACCTCCTTATATTCGTTCGGTTGATTGAGAGCGAAAGGAAGCCCAAGCTTGATAGCCCGTATCATCCTTGGAAAATGTAGGATGCCCTTTACGAAAACTGGGGTCCACAACCTCGACACTGGGCACTTCTGTAAGTGCTGCCCAGGGAGAACCGACCCAGCAGTTGCTAGCCAAAGACGGAAGGGGATTTGAACGGTTCTCCGACACGTTGGCTGAGAACGAGAACTTGTAGACAAGGTTCACGTACCTATGATTCCTGAATCGAGGCGCTGCACTCTACCATGCCCAGCAGAGGATGCCTAGAATAATAGTTACGACCTAAAGAGCGACTTGATAACAAGCTTTTCTGCCGCATGAAGGTAGTCAGCTTACTTTGACAATGGCTTGACGGAGCGATTGGCCTCACATAGAAGAACTAGGTGAGTCACGTACAATGAACACCATTCCATTACGGCGCCACTCCCAACGCTTCCATTCGTTCCCTGGTAAAATCCTGCATATGCTCCCAAACATGGCCGTCAAGTTCAGTGCGCGCCGGGACTGGCAGGTTGGTCCGAGTCAGTCGATGTTCACATTGGCCATGCCACTGTATGAGCACAGAGAATGCGAGAGAGGTGAGAAACAAGGGCCAAGTACGCGGACGGGGCTTAGTTGGGGTCGAGCGTGAACGGAGGTGAACGGTCTCAAGTTGCCAAAGGTTGCGTGCGGCGGTGCGTGACAGAGCCGCTTCGGTACCGTCACGTGCCTTGTATGCTTGTGTGACAGCTTGTCACAGGGGCTCTCGCGACGTCCGACTCCCCGGTCTTGCCTCCCTCTACGACCATTGTGCTCGCATACCACCGCAGACTGCCTCAATGTACACTATTACAGCGCCGTGGTCTTATCTTTGCTCCTCTAAACCGGGACCCACTTCTTTTTCTGTCGACTCTGGCCACGAGTAACGATGGAGAAGACGGCCGCCGGGGAACCCACTGGAGCAAACACACAACAGTACGACGGTGGACAGCTGGAGAGCAGGTTTCAACGCCTCTGCTCTTTGGTACGTTGTGGATGCTCTCAATTGTGAGTATTGATGGGACGACTTTGTTTATCAGGTCGGTTTATGACCATCTTCCGGCCCCAGAGGAGAACAGTGCTGGACGTGCTCAAGTATGGGCCTGTCCCCAGGTTCCAAACGCACATCAAGGCATTCGGCCTTGTTTTCCAAGTCCCCCCGCACTGGAGCTGCCTCTCAGCGTAACCAGCTCAGTGAGTCTATCAATGGCCAGGGTCCGGCCAACCTTTGACGCTCCCTCGACCCCGCTGTTCAAGAGACACCATCCATCCTTATCCGTTCTCGCGACTTCACTGTCCATGAAACTCCACCCCCTTCCTCTCACTGGATCCGTGGGAAGCCACGTTTCTCTCTCTGATCTTGCGCTGAAGAAGCCGAGATTGACTTGAGGGTTGGCCCAAGAGGAGGATCATCTGCGAGAGGCTGACGTTCTCGAGGTGCGGCGCTGCACATCTGGATCGTGGATAAGGGAACGAGTCGATGATCGGTACGTATTTTCAGTTCTGAAAAGGCCGCCAGAAGGCTTACGTGTGAACGCGATCCGCGCAGATGTACGCTGTATGCTTGCCAGCGGCCGCCAGATTGCTCTTCTTCCACTAATTCGTCGCTTCTGCGTTGCGATGTGTTGTCCTCAAGACGGTTTGCCCAAGCAAAGGACCTCGAACATCTGGCGGTCTGGCTCTCTCGGCAGCGATGCAAGTCACCGCTCGATCGTCTATCCTCTTGCTACCCCCTCAGCGATAGACGAATCTCATAGAATCGTCTTCTCTGCCAACTTTCGGTTGTCACTTCTCTATCTGAGGCTGCGTTTCCTGCACCTGGATGTATGCTCGATAGAGTGCGACATCGGAGGCTGCCCCCCATCCACCCTTGTCGTTACACGGTCCTCTGCAGATCGGTAATTATTCGGTATCGGGCGCGCTCTGGGACCTCGAGACGGACGCGGTGGCACCGTCTGACCTCCCAGCTAGCAGGGCTATCCTCAGTAGAGATACCATGGCACGTGTCCGTGCTCCTCGAAGAGCCTTGCCCGCCTGATGAACGCTCTGGCGAAGGTCAGCGTTGGCGGGATCCCAACGTCGTCGTAGGGAATGCGTCTGGCCTGGCGAGCTGGTTATCCGCCTCTCTCGCTAGGGAGGGTTGCGTCGTCTTCGGGTTGGTAGTAGTCGACTGCGCATTTCGACAGCGGTCCCTTGGATATCGACGATATGCGCGAGAACGCGGCTTTCCACCATATCGATCCCGCCCTCAGCTTCGGGTTCTTAGCGTAGAACGGCGTGAGCGCCCCACTGCTATCCGAGCTGTCGAAACAGAGCCTCTCCGCGAACTTGTTCAGGCGGTGGCTGGTGCGCCTCGTCGTTCCCGTCCTAAGTATCACTCCAAGGATGCTCACGATCTCTGCCGATAGTGTCCGTACCCTTCCCGACGAGACGGGAGTCTTCATGGTGACGAACAACCAGTCGATCATTTGCGATGTCGAGACCAACGCCTAGTTAGACCTCCCTAACCACTCCATCGTTGTAACAGACCCGGTCGATGGCTCGCGATCCTCCTGCCGCTCTACAGAACTCCCCCTGTGCAGTGGTACGGCCGTCGATCCCACGATCCCGCCCTCCAAGCTCTCGTCACAGTTTCCCACTCCGTCCTAGTCCTCCCGCATCCAGCGTACGTCATCGGAAGGCATAGCGAAGGGTTCAGAGGCCGAGTATGTGCTCGAGTACCACGCCGTGACTGCGCTCGTCTACCCTCCTTGCAGTCATGCCCTCACCGGTGGTCGCGAATGGCGTGCACGCGGTCTCGGTGATGATCGCGCAGGTCCCTGGAGTGATCGCAAGGTCGAACCCGGGCTACATCCTCCTTGGCCTATCCGTCGTCGTACATGCCCGGGTAGGTCATCGCCGCTCAGCAACGGGGGCTCGCTGGGGCGCGTGTACCACTGATGCATCTCGGTCGCCGCGCAGGACGCCCTTCTCCCTTGTCGCAGGCAGGTACCCCGGCCCGACCGGGAAGCCCCCGCGCCCCCGGCGCCGGGGCGGGCGTCCGGTTCGCGAGCAAGCGACACGTCGAGGTGTTCATCCAACTGTTCGTGTCCGGCGACCACTTCCCCACGTCCCTCGAACAACAGCGCGACGGTTCCCGTCTCCGTGCCTCACCGCGTACATTTTGAGGGGAGGAGTTCCCTGGGAGATGGCGAAACTGAAGTGTCCTCGCGCGATCGAGGCAGCCACGATGCCGACGATGGCTTCGGTACCGCCATGGACTCGAACGGGATGCGAACGGCGGCAGCTGCACACGAAAGGGGAGTGCGGACCCCGACCTGCGCCATCGACGTCGGGCAGTCGCCGCACGCACGAGCTGGACTACATCCGGCTGCAGACGGAGGAGGGGCAGTACCGGGCAAGTTGTGGGGCGCGATAATGGGTGGCTAGACCCTTTGCCGGTGTCGTTCGCGCGTGTCCCGCGGTCGAGGTGACGGGGCGGAACACACCTGATGAAAGAAGCGCATGGCCCTGCTGAACACACGGCTGGATGCGCAAGCAGGCGGAACACGGCGCACGCTAGGCACGAGAGAAGGCGGGAGGGGAGGAGACGAAACCGCTGGAGCGTTTGGGCGAGGGGGAGCAGACACAATGGAAATGGTGCGAGAATGATCACGGGCTATCGTGATACACGAGCTGTACGCGACACGGTGGAAGGCCCTACTCGCACCCGGCAGCCCTGCCGCGACCAACGAATTCCGCTTCGGCCTTGCAGCCATCGCCTAGTCTGTGTGTCATGCGCATGGCGACAAGCACCAGAACCACCTTGTTCTTCGGCATCGACAGCCTCGCCATCGATTCTGTCTCCTCCATCCACAACGACCGGGATTCGGACGCATGGAAACGGAGCGTCGTGAGTACTGCAGGATGCCATTCTCGATAAGTTCGAGGGTCGGGTTATGCCTACTAGCAGGCTGCGGGCAGGGGAGAGAGCCGTGGTGCGAGAGGTGGTCGGGGCCATGATCGCGCGAATGCTCAAGACGTTGTTACGCAGGCGAAGTGAATGTGTCTCTTTGTGCGCCGAGAATAGGTACGCATTTCCGGTTCGAAACACTGTTCTAGAGTATTCATCTCATGTAGTGTGCGCAGATGTATCGCTAGATATTTTGAATCGACATTATATTATCAAATACCTTACGTTCTGCGGGTTCAACGTCGAAGCTTGGTGAAGCTTTGGCTCCGACGCTCAGCCGGGACCATGTACATTCATGTCCTTATCCCCAATGTTCCCTTCGTGGTCACCCAACACAGTGACGTAGTTAGCCCGGATACGCCAGCATGTAAAGATACGGACAATGATCGACACTTTAACAGCGCCACGCAGGCTTGTTTTCTCCTGTCCACTGGGTGCTCACAAAATGAGGCCACTATTCTGCGGAGGGCCCGGCGAACTTCATACATTGTATCGTACATTCCAACTAACTACAAGCCGTAAATATATACTATCTGAAGCATTGCGGGCTAACATCATAAGCTACCAGGGTTACGAGTAATAGGAGTAGGGAACCATCCAAAACTGAAAATAGATATGGATGAAGAAACGTGCTAGCATAACTGCGATTGTAGTGTACCCTAGTCAGTACCATGGGCAGAAATGAGATCGTCAATGCGTCGAAAGAAAACAGTCCCGGTTTGAGTTCCACAACATAACACCTTCCCATCAGGTGAAATCGCGACGTCGCTCACTGAAAATCCACCGCTGGAAACTTCTGCAATGCATGTCCAGTCAGTAGTACTCCACAAGAGTACTTTTCCGCTTGACGTGTTCGCTGATGCGATATAACTTGAACATGGCGAAAAGCATGCATAGGAATCGGAGTTCAATTCCGAGTCGGGGTGTTTTAGGGATGCGAGCAAGGCTCCACTGGACACGGCCCAAACTTGCACTCCATCTCCCTGTCTCCAAGGATTATGTGATGACACGAATTTCCCATCTCCTGAAAGCGCCACCGAAAGTGGTATAACACCCTGCCGATGTAGAACAAGGAGCTCTCCTCCGGTTTCCACATCCCAGATGCGGATTGTATTGTCGGAAGATCTGGTGATGACGAGCATGCCTTTTGAGTCAAATTGAGCAGTATGGACCCAATCCCGGTGACCGACGAGAGTCTGATGCAGCTTGCCCGACTCGACATTCCAGATCCAGCAATCCTTCACGTCGCTGGAACGTTGAGTTGCAGTAATTATCCAGCGCCCATCAGCAGAGGCCGCTAGTGGCCTGCCCTTCCAGATGGTATGGAGATGAAGACGTTGGAATGTGGTTGTTTCCCAGATATGTGTGGCACCATCGCTAGGCTGGGGTCCAGCTGCTATCCACCTCCCATCAGGGGACCACGAACAGTGCATAGTGTCTCTGTGGTTACAATCACCCAGCTCTCCTATGAGTGATCTGACTTTGCAGCCACCTTGATGGACGTCCCAGATAGTGGCCGCCTGGCCTAGACTTCTGGCCGCGAAGAAGCTGACTGAAAGGATATATTGGCTGTCAGGGGAAAATGCAATACTGTCCACAAAGGAGTCTTCGATGAGCCATTCCTGATAAATGCATTGGCTTTCCAAATCCCAGATAATGAGGGTGCGGTCGTTTGACGCAGTGGCCGCCCATCGACTATCCGCAGATATGACAATTGGGGTCCGTATCCAGTGGTCATGCCCAGGACTCCCTGCTGGAATAGTTTATTAGCCTCAGAATACTTCTGCAAGAAGAGGGGAGTATGATTTACATGATTCCCCATCTATGTTCAGTGCACGACGTTCTGCCAACACTGGGAAGAACCTTCTGAGAATAGGCATCCATGAATGATAACGGCGGCTATTGAATTGACGGCTGCCGAAGAATGAAATGGCTGGCTTGGGGAATGTAATGAGAACCTTCTCCAACTCAGCACATAGTCCAGAATTTGAAACAGAGGTCAATGTTTCCACGAAATTGCAGGGAAACACAAAGCCGAAGGCTATGGTGATCTTTTGTAGGTTTGTGGGGTGGAAGTGATTTAGGACTGCGATGATACGTTTCATATGTGGTTCATAATCGTTGTGGATATTGCTACTACCTGGGAAGGCATACACCTTCCAGGTGAAGGAGGTCAATTGACCCCAATCCGAGGGCGATGCTATCAACGATGTGTCGACTAGATTGGTAGTAGAGTTAACAAAAACAACTCATGGGTACAGAAGTTGAAGCCAATAATACGAACAGTGTTCAGGAGCAGAACTCCCTGTTGCGTAAGTAAGGGTTGCAAGCTTACGCCTCACCGCTTCTATGAGCAAAGTGAGCAGTGTCTTGTTGAATCCGTCAACCTAACAATGGTCAATTATGAGCCTCAGGAATCAGAGAACTAGGCATTGAATTGATGATATATGCTCACAGTCAATGTCTTCAAATGCAACCAATTCGATAAACGCTGCGTCATCAACTCCTGATGTACAGATTGGTTTCCCCAGTCACTGTCACGAACTGAGATGCAAGAAAGAGACAGGAGTTTTGGAAATGAAAGCGGGATGGCGAAGAAATCGGAGAGAGAACGGAAGATTGTATTATCGAGGATTAGGGTTTGAATGTGTTGCCCGAGTTGACGGCAGTAGTGTAGCACAGACGAGTGGAGGAAACCACCAGTGGGGGGATTCTTTCGCGACCGATAGTCATTGTCACTGAGTTGAATCTGGGAGAGATGGGGTAGCATACGAAGCAGTGGATGGGGAGAAAATTCCTCGAAGGGGATGGAGACCGATTGGACACACGGTTGAAGGTGCGGTTTAGCCAGGAGCATGTCGCAGAGATCAAAGATCTGGCCTCGATTCTTGAACTCGACGTGGCGGAGAAGGAGCATGGTACTCCGGGGATGAAGATCGCGGCAAGTGAGGGTGAAGCTGTATAGAGTTCGGGTGCTGTCGGCAGAGTGGTCGATGACCCTCTCGATGACCTCCCAGGGGAGCGCGAGACACATTGTGGGCGAGCTGAAGCGGAGGGATTGAGCGACGTACGTGGAGGGTATGGGATCGAGAGGGGCAAAGTCGACGTCGCAGACTCGAGCTCGAGCTTATAGCGCCGTGCTCCTCGTTTTCAAGGTACACGCGCTGCTGGATTGCACGTGGTGAACACCGCTCAACACCGCTCGCAGCATTCAATTACACCGCCCACCGGCCTGAGGATATCGGCACAATGGCTGGAATCCGGCGGAGACTCGCTCAATATATCATTGCAGACTTTATTCGCGCTACAGCAGCGCTTGTTTATGTCACAACGTCGACAGTACTTCGCCATGAGGCCCACGCCCGCGTGCACAACGCCTTTCCATAATGATCATCCCGCGCTGCTCCGCTTCTGAAAGATAACACTGTTGGAACGACGCCGGCGCAGCAGCATCCACATCCCATCCCGCGGCGTCCAGAAGTGCGACTGCATATTCTCCCGTCGCACCCAGGCCTACCAACCTCGCCGATCCTGTCCTTCGTATACCTGCTCTGCACTGGCGGCGACGCCATTACCTGCCTCTCAAGCGGTCCTCCAAGATCGATGCACGCCGGGTGCGCCCTGAACATGTCGAGCCCGAAGAGAAGGTCCACGAGCTTGAGTTGCGTGCTGCATCGACGACCCGACCGCCCCTGGTAAACCTGCGGATGAAGGACCAGTACCATAAGACAGATTCCCCAGTAGCATCGTCACCGGCCCGAAGAACTCGGGGTAATGCTCGAGCGCGTGCTCGAGGTTGTCGAGCACGACCTCAGGCTGCCAGACTAACCGCTCGATCTTCCTATCCGCCGTGCGTCCAAGCTAGACGGGTCCGCGTCGGGCTCGAGGAGTAAGCGTCCGCGATGATCGATTAGATTCGTTCCCGCCTTCCATATGTCGCTGGCGTGTTTGCCGGACGAGCTCTGCGAACCGCGCCGGGTTGTGCGCCCTCGAGAACCTCTGGTGCTGTCCGCACGTTCCAGGCGCAGGGACAGGACCAGTATGAATGACGCGAATGTCCGGGGTCTGAAGGGGGGATAGCGGGGGAGGGACGAGGCGCTCCCTTGTCGAGGCTGCGCTATGAGCTGAGGATCTGGAGCTACGTCATCCCCGCGTCCTGTTCGACGTTCATGCAGTCACAAACGACCCTGCGTCGCACCCAGTGGTGAAGCTATAGAATGTCATTTTCGAGCTCCGTGTTCGGATCCGTCTCGACCGTGGGCATGCCGCCGAGCTCGGTGGCGAACGCGAGCTCCATGCTGGGCCCAGCTGAGAAAACGTCGTATTGAGTGGCAGGTGGAGGAGTGGGGCAATGAGTAGCCGCGCGGCATCGTCGATGGAGCGACGACCCGGAGAGAGAACGCATGCGCCGACAAGATATGCAGTCGCCCGATCTCGAGATGCGAGAGCTCAGAGATGGGAGGAAGATGCAGAGGCACACGTCATCAGCAAGGAGGAGCCAGCGAGAGGTGCGCGAGGTTATGCGGCAGTCAGCTGTAGTCGGCGTATTCCCTGCCTAGGCAACGTGCGAGCTCAATGCCTGACCGGCTGGCGTGAGCGATACTTATCCGCTTACCCTGGCTAAGTGACAGCGCAATCGAGAGGGCCATCGAAGCTTGTGTCCTCCAACATCTCCGCGGCCTCATTCGAAGGACGCACCCGCATTGTGCACATCTTCGTCCCGCGATCGCTGCCTCGAGTGGGGACAAGGTGATTGGAGGCGTACCCCGAAGCCTGTATGCGACGTTTCAGTGCGAATCGACTATCTGCCGGGCGTGTCAGAGCGGCCCCAAGGGACATGGCGTCGGCGGGGACTCACCAAAGGCAGTATTCGTGAGGCAAAGGTAGGAACACTCATGCGTGAGACCCTCCTGTGGACGCGATGTCGAATGCAGCGGGGCGAAGGCACTTGGTGCGAACGGTGACTGTCTCGCGCATTCCTTGCTAAAGATCTACCCGATATTGAGAACACGACGTGTCTGGGAGAGGAAAAGGAGAAATGCAGGTGTAAATCGAAAACAATCATTAGGTTGAACAGATCTACCGCCCGTCGGTCTAGAGTTGGGAGAGGAGCGGGACGTACCTCAAGCTTCCGAGCCATCATGCTCCCCCACTTCCTGTCTGCGAGGACCTCCACGACAATAGTCGTCATAGAAGGCTTTTGAGCCTTAAGAATGATTCAACTTACTTCGCAATTCGTTGAGAACTGAGCCGCGCAGCGAGACTCACGCCGAGTTGTGGTGCCCGTCCGCACCATCCTCTAACAGCAACTCCAACAGCACGGCTCCATTGGCTACAGAGGTCCTTCAAGCATTCTGGAACATCCACCACGACAGGATTGTCTCCTGGAATTGCCCTCGGGTCGCATATGTAGCCGGGTAGGCTAGAGAGAGCGTGCGCGGCGACGAGTCCCTCGAACCGTGACGAAGCCTCCTGGGCTGGCGTAAGCCCGGAAGGTAAGGGTAAGGACCAGTCTTGCTGGTTGGATGGTCTCTGGATGTTATCGGCGACCACGACTGTGGTGGCGGTGGTGCGATTCACCTGTGACTCGCCTCACGTGCCTCGCTGACATTTTCTGTCACTCAAGCTGAGCCGACAGGCGCCGATCCGAAGCCAGCCCAACGACCCAACTTGACCTCGTCCCTTGTCCAGTACGCGTCTTCTCCCAAGTGAACACGGTCGGTCGTATGTCGCCGCCGACGGTCAGGTCGGAGACCACTATCTTGGCTTTTCGATGCTCTTTTAGACTGCCAGGACTCGGTTCTACCTTCTAGTCTGCTATCTCTGGCTACAAATCTGGCTACTAGTACTAACGATGGCGAGGACGAACCCGAACAAACCACGCAACAGTATGCTAACGCAGATGTGGAGAACACCATTCTTAAGTACGCTGTGACTGAGTACGTCTCACTGTTCCCTCTGATACGAGCACGCATTGAAATGCATTCGTGACCGTGTTGAAGTTGGTGCCGCGCGTGCGCTCCACTGGCAACCCTCGATGGACGAGTGGATTTTGAGGTCGAGCTTAGGTGCGTATTTTCGGTCCCGAGCATCCCATCTGGTTGCTAACCTACCAATGCAATCTGTGCAGGTGTATGCTGCGCGGACGATTCGTTGCACGCGAGGTGGCTTGACCAACAGCGACACGAGTCAAGACTCCGTCATGTAAGATTCCCCCTTGCTACCCTTCTCGCAAAAGGCATATGTCATGGAGTGGCAGTCTCTCTCTGGTCCTCCGCTCCTCGTCACCATATCCCGGGCAGCGCCTTCTACGTCAAGACGGGCTTTCGAGCAGGACAGACTGTCGACAGAACATGACATCGAATATGGCCACTCTGAGGTTCATCGTTGGCTTCCCCATTCCGCTGGGTCTTTTTCGGCCGTGCATCCAACGACTCTCTTGAGCCTTCCAACCGTTGTGGAGATACCAAGAACAAGATCGCGACGCCAGAGTTCGGATGGAAGGACGGGGTGGGGTGGGTCGACGTGGTTTCATACTCGGTCCCCGGTTCGTCTTCGTTCCCTTTTTGCTTCGGAGCCCGGTTTCCCGCATACTCTCCCCTGTCTCCTCCTTCCACCCTCGATGGTCTAGACTAGGCTACACTATCGACGTGGAGACGGTAGGCTGTGGAATACACTGGTACGACCCCCCGCCGCTGTCTGGGGTTGCAGTGCGTGTACGTAAATAGGTGGCGTACCAGTTGTGCCGCGCCGCCCAACCGACGACTCTTCACCCCCATCCCCGACCTCCTGCCACTTTATCCTTCCACACCGTTCCGCACATGACGTCCTTTGGGATCTCCGGGCATACGCGGGGACGCGGTTTGACCATCTACCCAACCCACCGGCGTCCCGGTCGGCAGCGATCCCATGGTGCGTAGCTCGTGTACTGTACTATCGTGAACATTGTACGGCTTACAGATTCTTCCGTGAACGTCAGCGCGGTGGAGACCCCAACGGCGTCCCGAGTATTGGAAACCCGGCTATATTCCCCTTCTATCCTTGTACCTCACCCGCTAGCACCCTTTTCTAATATCTACTCAAGCATCACTCCTTCTATAGACATGGACGGCCGTCGACCGCACATATCTTCGACGACAGTCTCTTGACCGTCGGCGACAGTGTGCACGAGAGCGCGCCTTTCTAACCCCCGTCCTCAACTTCGAGTTCTTCCCACCCAACTTAAAGGACAGCGAGCCCTACCTGTTGCAGGCCCTGAAGTAGCACGTCCCGGCTAGCCCGATCTCTTGCTATGACCCACATCGCTCGCATTCTGTCGCTCGAGGCGCTTCCGCGATCTCTCCCGATAGCGTTTGTGCCTCGGCGGACAGGACGTCTTCATAGTGGCGAACACCATGCCCAGCCGATCATCTTGGGCGCGGAGGCGAACACGGAGACGATCCTCCGGGATATTTCGAACGTCGTCCGTGTGACGAACGTGGTCAACGCCTCGGCACCGCCGCTCTCCCCTCTCGACTCCGCGGCCGTCCCTGAAGCTGAAGTCCTGATGTGCGGCTCGGATCCCGCGATCCAACCTGTCGCAGCTCCCCACGATCTCTCAGTGCTCTCGCACCATTGGTACGCTCGCACCCGACTCGGAGGGGATCGCAAACGTCCAGTAGTAGTAGGGGGTCACGCGCATTCTCGCGGGCAGAGCGATGCGCGAGCACGTCCACCTCCCGAACGACCAGGTCCTCGTCTCTAACGGCGCGCGAACGCGCCTCGCCGCGACCGCAGAGATCCCGACGCGGTCGGGGACTCGGACTCGGGCCGCGTCGTCCTCACGCCTTCGTTCTACACGTCGCAGCGTATCGGCAACAACTACGCCGACGACGGACATCGCGCGTGCACAGCACTCGAGCGTCAGGCTCGCGTCGCAGGGCAGTGACTTCCTCAGCGCGGGGAGCAACCCCTTCGAGAATAGCCATGGCATATGTTGTATCATACGTTACAGCTATCCGTAAGTCGCGAACATGTCGTTTCACAGAGATGTACGTATACATAGCAACTCTATCTTGATCAATCCTCGCTGGAAGAAACAAGATCATGCATGCGATGAAAGAAAACCATCCCGTCCTCAGTTCCGCAGCACAGCACCCTCCCATCGGGTGAGAATGCGACGTGGGTCACCTCCGCTCCACCGCCGGAGACCTTTGCAACGCATGACCGGTCACTAATCCTCCATAGCAATGCCCCCTTGTCGCATGACCCTGATGCGACATAAACCCCGCATGGCGAAAAGCATGCCGAGTAACGAATGCCGATGTCGTTATACACCGGGAACTCCAACTTGAACGATGCGAGCACAGCTCCAGTGGATGCGTCCCATACTGTCGTTTCACCGTTGCGCGGCGGATGGTCGCGCGAATGTGACAGGACCATCCTGCCATCTCCCGAGAATGCCACGGATTTTATCCCTCGCTCCATCCGGTCTCTGAGAACAAGGAGCCGTGCTCCGCTTTCTATGTCGCAAATGCGGATCGTAGAATCGTCGGACCCGGTGACAACGCGCGTGCCTCCCAAGTCAAATGCAGCAGCACGGATCATCCCGCGACTGCGCGCATGGCCCACAAATGACCGATGTAGCTTGCCCGACTCAATGTTCCAGATCCAGTACTCCAGTGAGTCCCCACCATAGATGCTCCATTCCGCTGCGGTAACGACCCAACGTCCATCAGAAGAGACCGCCAGCAACTTTCCTGTCCAGGTCGTATGGGTATGTAGGCGTTGGAATGTGGTTGTTTCCCAGACGTGCGTGGAACCATCGCCCTGGGGTCCGGCCGCGATCCAGCTCCCATCGGGGGACCACACACAGCGGACGTAGGAACAGGAGTTGCAATTGCCGCCTTCTCCCATTAGCGACCTAACTTTGCGCCCCTCTTGATGAAGGTCCCAGATTGTGGCCTCCTGACCCGTAATGGCTGCAGAATCGCTGACCGACATGATGTATCGGCCATCTGGCGAAAATGCAAGAGATTCCACCTCAGAGTCTTCGATGAACCACTCCTGAGAGATACATCCACTCTCCAGATCCCAGATGATGATGGTGCCGTCATAGGATGCAGTTGCAGCCCATCGATTGTCTGCGGATATAACAATTGGAGTGCATATTTTGCCATCATGCCCGGCATTCCCTGCTGAATAGTCCATTGGCTTCGCCATGCTTTTAAGTCTATAAATAGTGGAGGAGTACGCACATAATTCTATGTCCATTCTCAGTCTATGGTGTTCCGCAAATACTGGAAAGAACCTGCTGAGCAGATTGAACCATAAATGATACCGGCGACCACTGACAGGCTCCCCAGGACGACTCGGATAGCCCGAAGGGGTGAATGAAATAGTTGGCAAAGGGAATGTGATGAGAGTCTTCTCCAACTCGGCACATAGGAGCTCCGTAAGAGAGGGTAATGCAGTGATGACAAGCTCTTGGAGAGCATCATACTCAAAGACTATGGTAACTTCTCGTAAGTTTGGGGGACGGAAGTCCTGTAAGACCTCGATGATATGTTTTATAGCTGATTTGGTATTGTCCAGGATGCCATCTGGGAGCTCATTCTTCCAGGTGAGCGAGGTCAATTGAACCCAATTCGACGGTGCTTCTATCAACAGCTTGTTGACTAGATTAGCGGAGTTAGTGAGAATAGTTCACAAGGGTAGAAAAGCAGTTTGAATACAAACAGCGTTTGGAGTGATAAATATTCGGTGTATAGGTGAGGGTTGCGAGTCTGTGCTTCTGTGCTTCTACAAGCAAGGTAAGGACCTTGTCGCTGTCGTGGCGTATGTCAATCTAACAACGCTTAGTAGTGAATATCCAAAGAAATAAATGGGTGATGACGGTATGTACTCACAGTCAGTGTCCGTAGATGCAACCGTTCAGATAGTCGTGTTATCAACACGTCGCGTACACTGCTACTCTCTCCACTACTTTTGGCAATTGGCAAGTCCAATTCGCTACAACAAAGAGACTTTATCCCCGAGAATGACAGGAGGATAGCCGCGAAGTCGGAGAGCGAACGGAAGGTTATACCCCAGAGGGATAGGGTCCGAATCTTCTCTCCGAGCAGATGACAGCTGCGTAGGACAGACGAATGGAGGAAACCACTGTCGCACGCCAGTGTGCATACAGGACAACCGAATTCGAGCTCGGAGAGATTGGATAGCATGCGAAGCAGGGGATGGGGAGAAACCTTGTCGAAGGGTATCGAGACCGATCGGACATATGATTGAAGATGAGGTTTGGCCTGGAGGACGGCGCAGAGATCAAAGATCTGGTCTCGCTCCTTGAACTCGACGCGGCGGAGGAGGTGCATGGTGCTCCGAGGATGAAGCTGGCGACAAGTGAGGGTGAAGCTGTACAGCGTGCCGATGCTGTTCGCAGAGTGGTCGATGACCCTCTCGATGACCTCCCAGGGAAGTGCAAGACACATCGTATGTGAGCGTGAAGCAGCGGGATCGAGTGTAGTAATGGAGTGATCGGGATCGGGGAGGGAAAGGTCGCAAACTCGCAGTCGAACGGGGTGTTCCTCGTTATCAGTGTACGAGCGTCGTTGGCGGAGTCGGCAACATGGAGTACACGTGGTGAGAAAGGATCGCAACATTCAAACATTTCACCATGGCTTTGTTCGCGCCACAACAGCACTTGTCTATGTTACATCATTGCAGTATTACTTCGTCGTAAGGTCCGCGCCCGTGCGCACAACGCCTTTCCACAACGTTCATCCCAACCCGTACTCCCCTTTTGAACGACGCTATTGGAACAGCAGCGACGCAGCGACGTCCACATTGCCCCCCGCCGCGTCCAGAAGCGCGATCGCCTGCTCCCTCGTCGCACCCAGACCGACCAACATCCCGATCTTGTCCTCCGTATGCCTGCTCTGCGCCGGGGGAGACGCCGCTACCTGCCCCCCGAGCAGCCCTCCCCTCCCCACAGCTGCACCCGCACCCGTCGGCGCAGGCGCCGCCCCGAGCGTGTTCCCCGCCCCAGGGAACGAGCGCGGCCCTGGATCCGGAGCACGTTCTTCTCCAGGTCGATGCACGCCTGGTGCGCCTTGAGCATGTCGAGCCCGAAGAGCAGGTCCACCGCCCGGCCCTCCATGATCGTGAACGAGCACGCCAGGTGCAGGTCCGCGAGCTTCAGCTGCGCGCTGTGCACGCGCCCGAGGATGCGCGCGGTCCCGACGCCCTGCGCGATGCCCGAGAAGCGGCGGTCGAGCAGGCGCATGATGCTAGGGGCGAGGGGGCGAGGGGCGAGCGAGTGGGCGCGTTAGGTGCCGGGATTGCGGGAGCGGACTGTTGTGGGACTCACCCGCACGCTTCTGCTGTCTCTGGGCTCACTGGAAGGTGAGGGCCGAGTGGTGAGGGGGTGGTTGATTGTGCGAGGAAGGATACGGGACGTACTGATAGTCGATTGCGCGCCGCTATCCACGAACGCCTTAACCGGATGTCCGTTCACCTCCACGGGTATACTGCGCACCTCACATCAGAATGCACGTTGACATCCGCGCGGAAGCGAGAACAGAACATACTAAAGCATCGTCACCCGCCCGAAAAACTCGGGCGAGTACTCGAGCGCGTGCTCCAAGTTATCGAGCACGGCCTGCTGCTGGATCGCATCCTCGATCTTCCGTTGCGCATCGAGGCTGAACGGGTCCGCCTCGAGCAGCATGCGCTCGCGGTCGGCCTCGTTCTGCGCCTCCATGTGTCGCTGGCGGGTCTGCCGGATGAGCTCTGCGAACCGGGCCGGGTTGTGTTGTGCGGCGTCCAGGATCTCTGGCTGTGTCTGCGCGTTTGAAGCGCAGAGATAGGGATAGCATGAATAAAGCGAACGTGTGGGGTCTGGAAGCGCGGACTGTGAAGGGGAGAAGAAGGGAAGAACTCACCTGCCGGAGCTGCGCCATGAGCTGAGGGTCCCCGAGGATCTGCAGCCGCATCATCTCCGCGTCCTGCTCGACCGCCCTGCAGCCCGCAAAGTACCCCTCATCGTATCTAATTCCCGCCGCAAGATTGGAAGAGAGATCGTGGACGCACCTGCTTGTGCCCGGGACATGGACCTTCCTCCGGAGCAAGAGCATCGACTTCTCGCCAACGCCACACTGGGCCATCGTCGCTTTTGGGTTGTTCAGGTCGCGCCCCTCGTACGAGAGGCTCTGCTCGCTGACGGGGATCCCTGACTTCAACGGAGCCGTGCATGAGTGCTCGAGGTAAACGAGGGTGGCGGGGGAAGACGGAGACGGAGACGGAGGGAGAGACGGAGCGATCCGGCGGCGAACGTACCTCTGCCTCGAGTAGGGCCATGACATTTTCGAGCTCCATGTTGGGATCGATCTCGACGGTGAACGTCCCACCGAGGTCAGTGACGAAGGTGAGCTCCATGCCGGGGTGAGTTGCGAAAGATCGAGTCGGGTGGCAGGTGAGAGAGTGAGGAGAAGGGCAGCTGTGGCGCCGTTGATCAAGCGACCGGAGAGAACGCGCGCGAGCGGCGAAACCAAGAGCTTTGTGCAAACAACAACAAGATCAAAATAAGTAGTTTGTCGTTTGCGAGAGGCGAGAGCTAAGAGAGATGGGAGCAAGAAGGAGAGGCCCGGTAAGAGAAGAAAGCGGGGAGTCCGGCGCGCGAGCTTATATGGCAGTCAGCTGCAGCTTGCGTATTCCCCGCCTACGCGTCCCCTTCCTGTCGTCCGAGTCGTCCTGCTTTGTCAACGTGCGGGCTCGATGCCTGGCGCGGGCGGCATATGCTTACCCTGGCTTGGTGACAGAGCAATCGAGAGGGCGATCAAGGCTCGGAATGTGCGAGAACATGCAAGAGTCCAAGAGGTACGGCGTAGCGCTGCAGCCCGCCGCCCGAGAGCGCGCGCCGCGAAACGGTCGAATGGTTACGCGATGGGTCGGACTTAAGTTGTAGGTATCCTCGTGCACGAACGGTTGCAACGAAGAGTGCGTATGAATGACAGTTTACAAACGTAGAATGGCAATGCTGCCAATTATTGAAGAGAAAATATACAAGCAGCTACCATGACATTGTCAATTGTACAACGCGCCGTCCAGCAGCGCGCACAAAACTCAGCTGCGCGACGATCGTTTGCTCGGTAAGCGGTTCCTATACGACCTGCACGCGCGGGTCAGCTAAGACACAACTAGGGACACGACTATAGTGTACTCACATACGCGACCCCGCACTCCGCACGTTCGACATATTCGACATGTTCGACATCAGCGCGCTCTCCAGCGCCGACTGCGACAGGCTCGCATCTACAGCAAACATCTCGGTCAACAACAGCCAGCACACAACAGATACAGTACAAAATAACTAACCACTGATGTCGCTGAAGCTCGACGCCTCGCTCCCCGACGGCGTCCCCGCGACGAGGTCTCTATGGATCTGGATCGCCCGCCCGTGTACCTGAACCGTCTGCCCCCGCGCGCTGCCCGGCGACAGCGCAGGCGGGGACGACGTCTTGTCCGGGGTCGCCAGGTGCCGCCCGATCGGCATCGGCGACGTCATTCCCGCAGGCGACTGTGGGTCCGAGTGCGAATGCGAGTTCGAGTTTGACCGCGACTGCGACAACGAGTGCGACGAGAGCGACTGCGACTGCGACGCCGACCGCTGGGGGTTCCTACTATTCCGGTACATGCTCGAGTGCGCGCTCTGAGTCTGGTTCTGGTGCGCGCCGTAGCCGTAGCCCTGGCTGTGGTGCCGCTGGTGGCCGTGGCCGTGGCCGTTGCTGTGGACGCTCTGCGCGCCCGGGCTCGCCGCCGGGTACTGGTACTGGTACGTGTATGCGTATTGCTGGGACTGGGCCTGGGGTGAGGGGATCGACGGGATGGACCCCTGCGGCGAGTCGACACTCGCGCTCGACAGACTCTGATTTCGCGGCTCTCTCGCTCTTTCTCTCTCCTGCTCCCTCCCGACGCCCGACGACGACAGCGACGCGCCCATCCCCGATGGCGGCACCCTCCCCCTCTGCTTCCAGCCCCCCTCCGCGCTCCCGTTCCCGTTCGCGCGCGCAGCAACGGGGTCCGCAACGAGCCCGAGCGCGTCCTTCGTCATCAGCCTCTCCAAGTCCCGCAGCTTCTGCGCCAGCGCCTCCTGCCTCTCCGCCTCGTCCGCCCTCCTCGCCTCCTCGTCGCTCTCGTCGTCGTCCTCGCTGCTCGAGTCCCCCTCCCCCTCCTCCCCGCTCGCCCCGTCCCCGTCCCCGTCCGAGGACGATCCCGCAGGCGAGAGCGGCTGCAGGTGCAGCGCTGGGGACCGCACGCGCTTCGGGCCCTGGAGCGTGATCGTCGACGACGACGCCTTCTTCGTCGGGAGCTGCGTTCCCGTCCCAGTCCCAGCCCCAGTCCCAGTCCCAGTCCCGTTCGCAAGAGCATGGGGGTACGCGCCTGCCCCGTTGTTGTTGTTGTTGTTGGCGGGGACCCGTTGCTGCGCAAGGGCGCGGCCGTGCGCGTGCCCGAGCGAGCTCAGCCGCGCCCGCACGCCGATGTGCGGCCGCAGGGTGCTCGTGCCCGTGCCCGTGCCTGACGTCGACGCCGTGCCGTCCCTGCCTGTCGGCGACGCCAGAGAACCATATGGTGCATTGGCGGGCCCGGACTCGCGGTGCGCGAGTAGGGGGCGCGTGGGCTCTTGGGAGGCGACGCTCGAGGGGCGCGAGAGGTACTCGCCTAGGCCTGGGACGGGGCCGTTGGCGCGGCTGGCGGAGGGGTCGGACGGGAAGGCAGGGGCGGCGGCGGTACGGATGCCCAGTGCGAGGGTGCCGAGTCCGAGTCCGTTCAGGCCTTGGAGGCCGCGGAGGTCTTCTTCGTACCGTACTTGGGCGCGGTAGAGGAGGTAGGGCAGGGGGACTTGGAGGTGCTGTGCGAGGCCCTTCCCTGTGTCGGCATTTCCTCCACGTCAGGAATAGGTTTAGGGAGGGGGGGATCGTAATGCGGATGCGATGGACGTGCATGGGGATGGGGATGGGGATGGGGATGGGTTACGTACAATCGGTGCCCGCGCCCTCTATGGCGCGGCTCTTGGCGATGACCTCCCAGAGGATGTGCTCCTTGTCGGCATTCCATTCTATCTAGACTTGCGGGTAAAGAAGGAAAAGTGGGGAAGGTCAGCATGCCAACATATCTTTCCTGGTGCAGACTGGATGAAACGCACCCGAGGAGGGTCTGCCGGAGCATCTTCAGGACGATTGTAGGGTAGTCGAATGATGACGCGGACCGCAGGCGGAGATGGCATGGCGAATATCCACTATCTAGTCTCAGCAGAGAAGATCGCAGCAGAGACTGAGACTGAGTCAATGATAGTGCATACAGTGTGGAGGTGCCACCGTGGTGGTATCAAAGCAGGAGGAAGGCGCCATAGGCGCCTTCATCCTCTCGAGTCCGACCCTGCCAACATCTCGTATACTTACAACGCACTCTCTCTCTTCATCCTCTTCATCCGGGGACCGCATATATCGTATTCTTGCAGTCAACTTGCAGGTATATTGTGAAAATTTCTTACGTACGAAAATCAGGACCCGCTACATGTCCGCCACGGTAAGTATCCTGACAAGCGACCGTACATAGACATGCAGACATAGCGCCGACAACAGAAACAACGCGTGTCAGACATACATATCCCAAGGACATTTCTCGAACTCCTTGGATATTCGGCGATATCAAATAGTCCAGAAGGACCGGGAGATTGAGGTCGAGTAGCTCGGCGGTGGGTTTAGACCGCGGTGAGTGCAAATGTGTCCGAGTCGCCTCTAAACTACTGCATTACTTACTCGGACATTCAAGTTGGGACCGACCTTACATTTTTTTCTTTGGAGCCAACACATATACAAACGGTTCTCGAAGGTGCCGAACATCGCACTCAACCATATCCAGGTCACCCATACGCACCCCTATAGTACGATAGGGACGGCATACTTGAAGACGACGTTCAGGCGTACGCAGCCTCTGTTGAGCCAGCGCCCCAATAGTATGTCCCCGCTCTCTTTTTTCAACAAACGGTGAGCCCGTGGAAACAGAGCTCTTCTCGAATGACAGACGTCGATTGAGTTCTGCCTCCACGGTGTCCTCGGATACCTAAAAACCAATCCCGTCCCTTGCAATTTGTCTTGTTGTATGTTCGTTCCTACGTCGATGTCAATGCGGTGATATCATTTGTGCTCCCGCTTTATATGTGCACCTTGACCTTGCGCCGTCGCTCTCAGGTGACGCTCTCTCTTCTGTCAAGCCCGCCCGGCCACGGACAGTGGACGGCATAGCTCGACAGTGCGACCATCGCTGGGGCGTACATCCACCACGATGGTGGCGAGGCCCCTCTTCTTGGAGATTGGGCCGGATAGCCATCGTGCTATCGATCAGCCATGGTGCGGCCTCGTCGTAATCGGCATTGCGCAGAACTAGCACGGAGTGCTACCTTTCACGTCTGACAAGTGACCAATATCGATGCACGGATCTTGGCAGCGGCCAGCCTTCGGTTTCCGATCCTCATTCTTGATATTGAGTACTGAGGAGGACTCCAATCCGACCCCCTCCCCCCGCGGATCCTCAATCAGTTGGGGAATGTCCCGGATTGCTCACGATAAACGGACAGAAATGCGAACGGTGGCGGACCTGCTAAGCTCCTCCGGTGTAACCTCACTGCGAGGGTTCATGTTTATAGTATGGGTTTCAAGAGAGCTCAAACAATGATAACGACTATAGTATCGCTTCGCGTGTCTCTGGACGCAGCCACAGCCGAATCAGCTGCCTGGTTCAAAGGATTGAGGCCATTCTCTCCTCGATCTCTGCGCGCGTATGGCATGGCCGACTGCGGTCTCTTTTCCGTGCTGTCATATCCAAACGTCGGTACCGTATGTGCTTCCGTATGAGATCTTTCGAAATAATACACTCTCCATAGTTCCAGAGGACCTACGGATCACGATAGACATGTTGTCTTTGATATTTACCATCGGGGAGTACACCGACGCCGAGTCAGCGCCGGAAGCCTGCCTCACGGTTAATTTAAGGTTGCCATCGACGCACTTCGCCTCCGGCCGAAGTTATCGGAGGCGAGATTGCCGGACAGTGAGTGCTGTCTCTACATGTATATTGGCACGCCCCAGCTACTAGTCATGTTCTCTACGCTGCAGCGGTTTTTGGGTGTGCGCGAAGGCTATAGCCACCCCTTGAAGTGCTCAGCGCTTTGTAGACATCTTCGTAGACTATCTGACAGCTGCGGTTGCGCGGGTGGAGGTCCGCGACAACCGCACCAGACTTTCCATCCAGATTCCAGGAGTATCTGACGAGGCGACGGTGAAATTCCGCTGCCCGCCCTGCACTTGTTGTGCATGCTACATGTTCCCCAAAGAAGCTTTCCACCATCCTGTCATCGAAGAGTTAGAGAACGCCGCCACGCATCTGATTATCATTGACAACGTGAGTCTCTGTTGACAAAGTGAACAGTACCGTTAGAAAACAGGGGATAAACCGGCGTCGAGGACATCGTTTCTTACGACACGGGACAAGCCACAGGCGACGAACATTGCAATATCCTCACTCTCGCCATGCATTAAGTACTTACTTCCAGATGGACCTCGACTTGGCCGTGGATTAGACAACCGAATAACACAAGGACGCCCAACGCCACGGTTCCTCGAGAACCTCCCGCTTGTGCCTTCATTTGGGCCCGCAGTCGACGGGGCGGTACACAAGTACATCGCACAGCTCGCCGACATCCGTTGGAGCTTCGAGTGGGGACGATACATTGGGGATAAGGGTGCCCAGGTCGAGAAGACACGGACGCCGCCCGTGTTCCCCAAGCGCGCACGGAAGACGGAGCTACGCCGGGAGCTGGTGGAGATACCGCTCGTGGAGGAGCTAGAGGGAACGTTTAGCGGTGCAAACGGGGATGTACTCGTCGACGGTATGGCCCGGCAGGGGTAGGCCCAACTTCGACTTCGACGAGACTCTGCTTCTGCGGGCGTCGTGTCCGTGTCCGCGGGCCTGAGTTAATAGCTAGATGGCCAATGGGATGCACTGCCAGTGCGGGGTCAGGCCGGGGACTTGATAGAAGAAGAAAAATTGCCTCGAACTCTACTTCCATTGCAGCCACCGCAACTCAAACACGGCGGGGAGATGGGGGCATGGGAGGCTCCGGTGACTTCGTTGTGGCGGAATCTGCTTGGGAACGGTCTTCGGGCGCGTTCTTCGAGAAGACGTATGTACAATGCACCTGGGTGATGAAATGTCGGCATTGTCTATAATTATTCGAAAAGATCACGGCAGTATCGGGCTTCCAGGTCAAGCTTCATCCTCCGCCGAGCGCAGCTGCGAAGATATCGGATGTTGGGCCAGTCGGGCAGTTCCTTGTCTACTAGTGGCCTCTCGGTCCGAACTGAGAACATCAATGGCGAAGATCAAATTACTAGGACGCAGCTGATGTTGTACCGGAAGCACAGATGGAATGTACGTGGACAGGTAACACTACTCGCACATAGAGAATAGGATGAGCGCGTATAGTGAGAGGAAGAATGAGGTGGCCCGCTATATTCGGTCGGAGGAGGGGAACTTGGACTCGTCCCTGTCCATCGCGGCCACTGCCGTGACGGCCTTGTGCCACAGAAGGGCCAGATCCATCTTACATACCACGTGGTGATTCTACCAAACGCCTGCTCGTTAGCGCCCGTATCCGTTTTCGGCCTATTCGGAAGATCGCCTGACCATTATCGCAAGTCCGCAGGAACTTCCTATGCAAAGAAGATTCGACACTAAAGAACCCGCCAGTTCTCATCTTCTGTCAAATAAGAGTAACATCGCTACCGGTCTCCACCTCGGACGAGGCTGCAATTGCAACAACACTCCCTCCTCCAAGCGACGCTGTTCCTCGGAAATGACGTCCTTCCACTTCTCCTCCATATGCTGTACACGTCCTACGCGCATTCTTCACACACGTAACAATACAACACCTCGAGTCAGGGGGCCGCAAAAAACACACACCGCGCGCCCAGAACGCTCAAGCACGCCCTCGCTTGCCTATGACGCAAACCCCTACACCAACACGCCCACAGACCACGGCTCTCCCGCTCGCCCCGCTCCCACCCCCATCGGCCTTAGAAAATGCGCTTACCGAGGGCCCCCTCTCCCGCGATTCTTTTCCCCAGCGGAACCCTGGCGCACGGCCTCGGCTCTTCCCAACGCGTCGCGTACGTACGCCATAATGAAACCTGGGCCCGGCTGCAGCCCGAATCCGGACACGCTCCGCCACGCCGGACTCCGAAGTCCATCTCCATCTCCATCTCAGCGTGCACGCCCCCGACCTGCCTTTCGCGTCTCCCTCTCTTCGCTCCCTTCTCCCTTCTGCCTGCGCGCCCGCCGTCGGCGGCGGAGGGGCACTCCAGATGCCCGGCTCCGATGCTATCGATGCGGCAAAGGCAAACCCAGCCGCAGACGCAGAGGGCAAAGCGAGGCAACCCGGGATGTCCGAGCCCTGGCCCTCGCACCGCTCGCGAAGGCGAAGACGAAGGCCAAGGGGGGCCATGCGTGCCCAACGCAGAGCTCGCTTGCACGGGCATACGGGCCTGCGTGCTCTCCCCGCCCGTATGCCCGGTGGTTAGCCTTCGCCCTCAGCTCCCGGACGCTGCTCCTCTCAGCCCGACTGCTCCCGGACACCGCTCCTCTCAGAGTCTCAGACCGACTGAATGCCGCACGGGGCTAGGCCCGCGTCCGAGGGTCTCATCAGCCGAGCAAGAGGGCAGGAGACAGTGATGGTGCGGTGATGGCAAGGCCCTGGGGGAGGGCGTGCAGCTGATGAGGATGATGATGATGATGAGGATGATGATGATGATGGGGGCGCGCACCGAGCTTCGACGAAGCCCACGAGGTCCCCAAGGCGACATTGCAGCAGCATTGATTTCGCGCTTCTAGGCGGGCGTGCGAGGCTATCGCGGATTTCTAGCTCGCCCGAGGGGCTCGGGCGCGCGCCCGCGCGAGCATGCACGGCGTGCGTGAAGGTTCCGGTTCTGGTTCTGGTGATTGTTTTATTTTTTTCGAGCGGCGGAATGGGGGGATCCTCAGGGTCTGAGAGAGAGCGAGACGGAGAGAGCGCCCGCGCGCGTGGATGGGCGGAAGACCGTCAATGGAAAACTGGAAAACGAGGGTGCGTCGGATGGAAGGGGCCTTAAGTTGGGCCTGGGCGGGCCCGTTGAGCAGCAGCGCGGACCCGTGGGCCGTGGCTTGACCGAAAAGGAATCTATGTGCGTACGCGTGTGGCGAGGACTGCATTGATTCCTCAGTATTGTATTCAATCGCAATGCTCTTCTGGGGGCCACAGGCATGTCTTCCGGAATTCGCGCGTCGCGAGACGGGCGCCCGCCGCGGGAGATAGAGGGCTGGGAGGGCAGCGTTTTAGGGCCGGGCGTACTGCGGTGATGTCAGCTGGAGGACTAGCACGGATGCGTATGGCGAGCACGCACCTGCACATCGGTATGCCCGTGAAATTGCGGCCGGGGTTTCATGAAGTGAAGGGTGCGCGCGTCCGCCGCCGGGCGCGACAGCAGCCAAAGAAGCCCGAGCCGCACCCAGGATGCTCTTGGTTCGTCTTGTGCAGGAACTGGTCAGGCCGTGCGCGTAAACGGTAAAGTCTGAATCGGGAGGAGGTGCGATGGCCGGCTGCACCGGGCGTTGCGCGCGCGCGCAGGCGCTGTGAACACCATGCCATGTCCATTGGCATCGTCCGCGGAGAGGCCGCACGGGCACGTGCCTGTGGCCACGGGTCGACATATGAGGCGTAGGCTGGTGCGAGCCTTGCAGTGCGCCGATACCGATACCGATAATTGCAGTACGTTATGGTCGGCACGGTGCGGGCGTGGGGTGGGCGAAGGTGCCTGGATAGGGCGCAGAGCACCCGCGAACCACCCACGCGCGCGCGCTGCGTCTGAATCATTGACAGGGTCCCTGGGCCGGAAAGTGAAAGTTCAAGTTCGAGCTCGGCTGGGGGGCGGGGCGGCCCAAACCCACTCATCCCACTAATTAACTCAAGCTCGCGAGCCGGGCTTGGTCCAGGAGATGCGGCGACGGCAACGTCCTCCGGAGGCTTTCCGACGAGGCTGCTGCGTGCGCCGGGCACAGTCAGCTGCAGGCTCACGGGGAACTTGGATTCGAATGCAGATTCGGATTGGGTTGCCAGAGGACGAGCAGCTCGGGGCGCGTAAACGACGAGTGGGGAGTCCTCGACCTCGACGAAGCCGCAAGACATTACACTTACAGTACCCGGGGTGGCAGCGGGTAAACGCTGCCACATACGGGTGCGCTGAGCGTCGCTCGTGGCTGCTACTCGGGGCACCGCGGCCACGACGGGTGGTGCTGGGGCGTATATTTGAATCGCGAAGGGGGGCGGTTTACCGCGTTGGCGCGGGCGTAGCCAACGCAACGGAACGTTCCGCCTGCACGCGGGGCGGCAGGTGGGCCGTGCCAGTGCCGCACTGCTGCGAGAGGCACGCGCGCGCAGATCGATGACGCACCGTGGGTGGGGAGGCACGCGATGGGCAGGTCGGCGGACATGAGTGGAGAGCAGCCTTCGGGCGAGGATAGAGTATAGACTGAGCGACTGGAGCGAGCTGGAGCGAGATGGGCGGCTGTGGGCTGAGTACTGAGTACTGGCAGTGGGAGGAGGCAAGTAGAGTGTCAGCGGCACGAAAAGGAAAAAGGTCCGTGACAGTTCGTGCGACATTGCGCGCCGGCGGCTGGATCGAAGTCGGGGAAGCGGGAATATAGTTGGGTGGCGGACTGTGCTCGAGAAGAGGGTTCATTGATGGCGCATCTCGAGTGGCCGTAGGTTCGGATTCGCGTACGATGCCGAAGCGAGGCGGAAGCAGATGCGGTCAGGATTGCAGATCGCAAGAACGCGCTCGCTACAGGACGACTTACCGCATGTGTCATTCTAAGTACTGGATATGAAGGCGGCAGGGTGCTGGTCGTTCCTGAGCGTGACGTTGGGACATATGACAATTCTCTGGCTTTTGCTGGGAGCCTTCTTGCTTGCTTTCGAGCTAGGGCTGCGGGTGGGCGTTCTCGCGTTCGCGGATCGCCGGACGTCGACGGCGGGCGTAAGTCCGAAATTGAATGTTGTATTACGGTGGTGCCTATGACCCTAGCTAGTGTGCATATTCTGGCTAGCGGTGGGCGGGGAGGCGCGGGCGCGGCGCGCGTCGGTTTCGGTGCCAGGACGAAACGTCGGTGATTGCGAAAGGGTCGGAGGCGCGGGCGCTCTGGGAGAAGGCGGGTATGTCGCGGCGGGGAACGGTGAAGAGGGCAGGAGGAAGGAGAAGCAGGCACGTACGGCCCACGTAGCATGAAGAAGACGTTGGTGGTGTGGGAGAGAAGGGAGAGAAGACGAGAGGAGACGCAGGTGACTTGGCCGAAGGGGCGTGCCGAGGGGTGGGTAGGAACGCGGAGGCGTACCGGACTGGCAGGTGAGCAAAAATGAATGTAGGATATTGGGTGGCCATATCGCGCAAGAGGGCGTGTTTGGTGGAGAGTGGTTCTCGGAGATAGCCAGGCTGGACATGAGGGTTAGGCGGTCACGCACAGGATGGGTGGGGGGGCATGAGGCAGCACGAGGCTGGGAAGGGGCTTCGTACTGGAGCCGTGTCCTGGAGTGGAGGTGGGAGGAGCGTGCACGGAGGACGGGTCGGACGAGGCGGGGCGGGAAGCGAGAATGAGTGATATTGATGGCGGGGGCGGGACGAGGAGGGTCGGGGCGGGGCGGGGCGGGGGCGGGGGAAGGACGTGAGAGAAGGCTGGAAGGGGAGAAGTGCCGAGTGGGGACGTCGATCGGACGTTGGCGTTCATTTGGCAAGGAGGGAGAGTACGGCAGGTTCGCACGGGGTGGCGGGCGCGATAGGTGAAACGTGGCGACGAGAAGCGGAACCAATTGAGGAACATCGTCGATTGCCGAAGATTGGATGGGAGCGGTGGGCTGTCGCGCTGGTCGCTGCGGGCTGGGAGGGAGCTCCGCGTCGATGGAGGCCCTGAGAGATTGAGGAGGAGGATGCGAATTCGAAAGCAGGCGAGGGTCCGACATCGGGGTAGATTGTGTGGGATGGGAGTGAGGAAGAGGCCAGTTTGCCGGCGGAGATGGGCGCCTAGATTGAGTGCGTCTTCTGGAGGATCTCCCACCTGCCCCCAATGGCACTCCCAGCCCGCTCCCCCGGCCTCAAGCTCCGCCTCAAGTTCTGCGCGGCTCCCTTCTCTCTCTCCTCGTCCATTCGCCCGACTCCCTCGACAGTCCAAAACATCCTATCCCTTTTTACCTCCTCTCTCTCTCCCCCTCCCGCCCCCCGCCGCATCTCGCTCTCCCCCAGACTATGCTCGTCCGCCCATAATAACTCCCCCCGTCCTCTCCCCATTTCTACCCGCCCCCACTCGCTAACTCTACCGATCACAAGCTTTTACGTCCTAGCCGACACGAGATGCTTGCTTCCAATGACCCTGACATTCCCGCCCCGCCCCATCTCCTTACCCCGAACTCCCCCTTCGATTCAGAATTCCCCTCCCCACCCACCCCTCCCATCCTCCGCTCCCATCCAAGAAGAAACACTCCTGCCAGATATGCAACCGCTCCTTCACCACCTCGGGCCACCTCGCAAGGCACACCAGGATCCATACCGGCGAGAGAAACCACAAGTGTCCCTTCCCCGGCTGTGAGACCCGCTGCTCTCGCCAGGACAATTTGCAACAACAGTCAGTTTTCGTTTTCCTACTACCCTCTCCACCGTCCCCCTGCCTTCCCCATGTCGTCACTTGCCCCGTCCCGTCCCGTCCCTCCCTCTACCTCCGTGGCCCTGACCGGCAGTGACGCGTAATTACTCTTTCCCGCATCTCTTCCCTCCGTTTCCGTGCCTTTTCGCCTCCGAGGATATACAGCTCATCCCCTCGATCCTACAGCTATCGCATTCACCTTTCCCCAGGCTCCCGAAGGAGTTCGGGTTCCGCAACTCGGGCGGCCATGAATCGCGCTAGCGCATCTGACCGCTCCCGTTCCAACAGAAAGCGCTCAAAGAACGACTCCCCCAACTCGGTTTCTCCTCCCCCTCCTCTCCCCATTCCCTCCCCGCCCATTGAGCCACCTGCCCTCACGCAAGCCTACGCCACCTTGCCTTCAGGTATTCCCGAACCCCCAAACACTCCCCCGCCGCTAGCCCAGGCCTATCCCACCCTACCCCCGCCCATAGCGCCCGGCTTCCCCCAACAGACACTCTCTGCGCGCGAATCTAGTCGATCATCCAGGTCAACACCCGAGGCAACCTACTATTCGCCAGTTTCCTACGCCCACTCTTCGCTCGCTCCCGTTCCTACCTCGTCACATCCTCAGTACCATCATGAAGAAGTGGCCTATCCACCGTCTTCACAAGGTAGTCGCGCGTCTTCCTTCGGCCGACCTGGAGACGATCCTCGTTGGCCCTATCCAAGCCAGGGCGAACAATCCTACCCTGCATCGGAGTCAGACCGGTACTCCCCCGTTTCTCCCGCGACGAACTCTAACGGGCATTACCAAGAGCCTGCCTCACCCGTCGAGAGCCTGCACGGGCACCATCGTGCCCACAGCCAAGTACAAGGGCACGGGCACGTACAGATGTCGCCCCAGGATCCGGTTTCGTATTACAATCACCACTATCAGCAGCCGGCGGCGAGACAGCAGCCCCAACCGAACGCCGCTGGGGCGACGAGCGCGAGCCCCGTATCCGTGTCCTTGTCTCTGTCCCTGTCACAGTCCCAGTCCCAGCCGCCGTCGACGTCCTCCTCCCACCGGCACTCGATCGCGCACATCTCGAACCCGATCCGGCAGCACTCTCCCACTTCGACGAATTCGGCGTCGCCCGTGGTGAGCACTCCGCCCACGCCCGGGTATGGCTATGTGTCGCAGATGGGGGCATACGCCGAGTCGCCGCCCGGGTCGCTGAGCCCGGTCACCCCGGGCCCGCCGCCCCCGCAGCAGCAACAGCAGCAGCACGTCGTGCCCGTGTACAACTCGTACGAGTCGAGTTCGCTCGCGTCCGCGGGGTACTCACATCCGCCGCCCGCCCAGGTCCCGCCACAGCAGCAACAACCGCAGCAGCAGCAACAACAGCAGCAGATGTACGACAGGACGCTCCCGGCGCTCACCGCCACGCACGCGCGCGAGCCACAGGCACCCCCGCCGTCGATGCACGCGCAGACGCACTTCACGTACACCCAGCAGGCCGCGTACCCCCTTCCGCCACCGCCGCCCGGCTCGAGCTCGGCGTCGTCCTCGATGGGCGTCGGAGACCGCTACAGCTCGGAGCGGCCCGTCCTCGCGCCGCTCGTCGGCTCGCGCGTCATGCGCGGCGACCCGGCCGGCTCGGCGACGGCGGGCGGGGTCCTCCGCTACCCGTCGCCGCAACCGCAACCACAGCAACAGCAACAGCAACCACAGCAGCAGCAGCAGCAGCAGCAGCAGTCGCTTGCGGGCCGGCACGCGTTCTCGTACACCCCGCACCCACAGCAGATGTCGCCACAGAGCGAGCCCCCGTACGGGTCCGCGGGCGGGTACTCGCCCCAGACCCACAACCAGCACCAGGGCCACGCGCCGTCGGAGGAGTACTATTACCATCACCACCAGCAGCTCCCGACCCATGCGCACGGGCATACACATGGGCAGGGGCAGGGACAGAGGGAGCCGTCGCCGGAGGACGCGGCGGGCCAGGAGCAGTACCTGGAGCTGCACCAGCCGCAGCCGAGGAGCCATCAGTACATCCAGACGCAGACGGGGGTGGGCATGCACGGGCACGGGCACGGACATGGGCATGGGCATGGGCACGGGCATGGGCACGGGCATGGGCATGCGGCGCACCCGCACCCGGTGTGGAGGGGCGTCGAGGGGCGGCTCGTGCAGTAGCGGGGGAGGGCGCGAAGGGGGAGAGGGCGCGCGGAGGTCGTGTCGGCGTCATCGTGTGCGACAGACCTGCGCGCAGCGTCCTGTGGGGTCGGCTCGTCCTCGGCGTTTTTTTCTCGAGTGTTTGTCTCTCCATCATTCCTTCGATCCCCAGACTCGCGCACCCATGCCGTTGTTTCCCTGACACTAATCCGTTCGCCCATTGTCATCGTCAGCGCTATCCTGGTCTTCTGTCCATTTTGTTTACGTTCTCTCTAACACCACCACCGCTACCACCTCCGCCACCACCACGATCACTGTCAGACTCGTACTCGCGCATCCCGCATAGCATACTTACCACATCCGTCTCCTCGCATGATACATTCACCGTTTAGTCGTACGCTACGTCACCATCAAAACCATGCATTCGCCGTCCGTCCATCACTCTGCTGTCTGCTTACTTACCTAGTACCATCCGTATAGTACCTCCCGGGTTCTCGCGCGCCGCGCAGGCGGCATATTTATTTCTGTTCGCTGTACAAGTTGCCCAACTCTCTCTCTGTCTCTCTCTCTCATTACACACCACCCGCGACCTGCATCCATCCCCCATGTCCAATACCTGCTATGCCTCCCTCGCTATTATATCCCGTCCCGCCGTACAGCATGTTCTATAGTAATCGCCCAGCCTGTCTTTCATCATGTCTCTCCCTCTCTCCATCTCACTCTCTATATCTCTGTCGATCGTCCGCCACATATCGTACTGCTTCCGCTCGCTAGTGTATCGCCCTGCTACTGCTAGGTCTGTCCTCACATCCTCGTGTGCTCTTTTTAGTTCGGACTGTGTCGCCGCTCCCGCCGCCGTCGTACATACCACCAGTGCTCTTGTATATATCCCGTTCCGGATCCGGGGCCCCCTCTCCCGCCGTTCCTGATTACTGTCTGCTCACTGCTCACCGGCCCGCTACAGTCGTGTATCGCGTACGTACTCTTTTCTTGGTACCTCTCCCCCACCACCCCATCGTAGAGCGTCGTTTATAATAGAAGTTTTCTGCAACTCAGATCTAGAACCGCGCGGCATTGGTCGGTTGGGTGCCATTGGACGCAAGGATGTCGATGAGGTGAGTGGTGGCGGCGTCGGTGGTTTTATAAGACTAAACATAGACGGTCAGGCTGAGGCTCATTGGTCTGGAGACTTGGGGGGTATGTCATCCAAACGCGTGGTTACGGAAGTGCGAATTGGAGCAGCCGCGATTCGCTCCAGGTCCCTGTGTATGTATGGTACCGGTACGGTACCTGGACAGTGGAAGTGGAAAGACGCGAAGCCTTCCTTCCCCCCCACCCTGCACCCGAGTCGAAGTCTAGGAAGAGAAGGGCTCCGGGTGGGAGCGATTTCAACGGAGACTGTGGTTGATTGGATTCGAGGGTGGAGCTTGCAAGGGCCGGATAAGCGACGAACTTCGATGGTTTCCATATGCGGACGCAAGATCAGTTGGTGATCTAAGCGGAAATTTATGCGCCACCACCCGCATCGCATCGATTCTTACGCCTGTGCCCTCTCTATCCGCACTCCCTCCTCCTCCCCTCTCTCCCTGCTCCCTGCTCCCTCCATCCCCTTAGATTCCCTCGCTCGGCGTTCTCGTCTACATCTACACTACACGTTCACGACCCGCAGCTCACGACTAACGAAAGAAAAAGCGAACGATCGATGGCGCCCTCAGCCTCGAAACAGAAGCGGCTCGCCGAGAAGGCGGCGAAGCAGTCCGCGAAAAACAAGGCGGGCAAGGACACGGACGCCTCCACGAGCACGTCCACGCCCACCGGGGGCACCACGCCCACCGGCTCCGCCAACGGCAGCGCGACCAACACCCCGCTCACGAGCATGTCCGCCGCGACGAGCCAGGAGGACCTCAGCGCGATGGCGAAGCTCCAGATTGCGACGGATCGGTGCGTGCTTCCTGTGATGTGCGTTGTTTTTGGGACCCGGGAAGGCTGATTGGGGGATGTGGGATCTGTTTTGGTTTTGGTGTGTGGATTGGGATTGGGATTGGGATTGGGATTGGGATTGGGGGTTGGGATTGGGGATACAGGAGCGCGGCGGGCGTGCTGGTGTCGGACCCGAAGGGGCGGGATATCAAGATGGACTCGTACACGCTCTCGTTCCACGGACGATTGCTGATCGAGAACGCTGAGGTGTCACTCAACTATGGCCAGCGGTATGGGCTGCTGGGTGATAACGGTTCCGGAAAGGTACGTCTGGGCAAGTCTGTATGCGGATCTGTGCTGCAGCCGTTCATCTCCCGTCTGTAGTCGACACTCCTCCAATCTATTGCCGAACGCGATATCGATATTCCAGAACACATCGATATCTACCTCGTTCGTGGGGAGGCGGAGCCGTCGGATGTGAATGCGGTGGATTACATCGTGCAGTCGGCTAAGGAAAAGGTAGCCAAGCTCGAGCAGCGTATCGAGGACCTCTCCGTCGCGGAAGATGTCGACGAGCTCCAGCTCGACCTGCTCTACGAAGAGCTCGAGGAGATGGATCCAAACACGTTCGAGGCCAAGGCGGGCTCGATCCTCCACGGTCTCGGGTTCTCGCAATCAATGATGGCACGACCGACCAAGGACATGTCCGGAGGGTGGCGGATGCGTGTCGCACTCGCGCGCGCACTGTTCGTCAAGCCGCACTTACTGCTGCTCGACGAGCCGACGAACCACTTGGACCTGGAGGCGGTCGTGTGGCTGGAGGCGTATCTGTCGATGTACAACCACATCCTGGTCATCACCTCGCACTCGCAAGACTTCATGGACAGCGTCTGCACGACCATCATGGACCTCACCCCCAAAAAGAAGCTGGTGTACTACGGCGGTAACTACTCGACATACGTCCGGACGAAGCAGGAGAACGAGGTGAACCAGATGAAGGCGTACAACAAGCAGCAGGAGGAGATCGCGCACATCAAGAAGTGGGTTTATGTTCTTTCCCCTCTCGGCTCGCGCTCGCGCTCGTCGTCGACGTACGTCCGGGATGACGATGACGATGACGTCGGGGCTGTGCGCGCGCGCCCGGCGCGCTCGGTGTTCCTGGGTGGCAACTGACGTGCCGTTTGCGACGTGGATCTTAGGTTCATCGCATCGGCGGGAACGTACGCGAACCTGGTCAAGCAAGCGAAGTCGAAGCAGAAGATCATCGACAAGATGGAGGCGGCTGGGCTCATCGAGAAGATCGAGGTCCCGAAGCCGCTTCGGTTCAACTTCGAGGACGTCCCGAAGCTGCCGCCGCCCATCCTCGCGTTCAACGACGTCGCGTTCTCGTACTCGGGCAGGGTCGAGGACTACCTCTACAAGAACCTCTCGTTCGGCATCGAGTGCGTCCGCCTCCCTGCCATTTTTCGTGTCAAGACGACGTCAGAATATTGACCATTATTACCATTATCATTATTTTTAACAGCATGGACTCGCGCATCGCCATCGTGGGCCAGAACGGCACCGGCAAGTCGACGCTGCTGAACCTGATCACGGGCGTGCTGCAGCCCGTCCAGGGCACGGTCTCGCGGCACGTCGGGCTCAAGCTCGCCAAGTACTCGCAGCACTCGGCAGACCAGCTCCCGTACGACAAGTCGCCGATCGAGCACCTCCAGGCGCTCTACTCGGAGAAGTACCCAGACAAGGACATCCAGGCGTGGCGCGCGCAGACGGGGCGCTTCGGCCTCTCCGGCGCGCACCAGACCTCGCCGATCAAGCAGCTCTCGGACGGGCTGCGGAACCGGTGCGTTGGCGTTTGGCGTTTTCTCGCGTTTCGCGCGGCGAATGGGAGGGGGGGGGGGGCATGAGATTGACAGCTGACGCGGCACATGTTTGCTTTGCTTCTTTGCTTTTTGGCGCGCACAGGGTCGTGTTCGCACAGCTGGCGATGGAGCACCCGCACATCCTGCTGCTGGACGAGCCGACGAACCACTTGGACATGGCGTCCATCGACGCGCTCGCGCGCGCGATCAAGGAGTACGAGGGCGGCGTCGTCATCGTCTCGCACGACTTCCGTGAGTAGGCCGGTTCTCTTCTTCGAAGTTCATACGCCGGGAGAAGCTCCGTCCCCTGCGTGCCGGCGTCGTCGGACGTATGGGCTGCACGCATGCACGCACGTACGGGGAGCACGGTGCGCTGCGAGGCCACGATGCGGGGCTTCTGTCGGGTTTGATCCTCGTTTGCCCGGGACGAAGGCTGCTGGCTAACGCATGTTCATGTTCGCGTTCGTGCTCGCGCGCGCTTTCTTTCTTTGCAGGGCTGATTTCTCAAGTCGCCGAGGAGCTGTGGGAAGTGAAGGACAGGAAGATCAAGAACCTGACCCGGGAGGACATCACGATCGTCGACTACAAGAAACTGCTCGTGAAGAACAGTGCGTCTGCCGTCCATTACGCTTCTTCATCTTCTTCTCTTCCTTTCCCTTCCCCCCCTCCCCCTTCCCTCCTTCTGTTCTGCTCTGTTCTGTTCTGTTGTCCTCGTGCACGTGCGGCATGCTGATGTTCCTGCCCCTTGCGTTGCGTTTCATCTGCAGGTTACGCGGCGCTCGAGAAGGCGAAGCTGTTCAGCAAGACGACGAGCAAGACCAAGGGCGTGTAAACGAGCCCCCCTTTCAGCGTTCCCCCAAGCGCCTTCGCAGTACTAGTAGCCGCCCGGGGTATCCACACAAGCGCGAGAGGTATCTTGTTCTGTTCTGTTGAGTTGAGTTGAGACGGCCCGATAGACCACTGTATGTACATACGGCGAGCCGCATCCTCGATGTGCCATGTCATGTCATGTCATCCACACACACATTTTGTAGCAGCAGCATCTGTTTCTGTTTCTGTTTCTGTTTCCGTAGCACGTAGCACGTAGCACTAGCAGCTCTCTTCCCTCGATCTCTATCCCAAGTATGCAGATACATACATACATTGTTAGACCTCTCATCTTGTCCTACGGACGGCTCCCAATGTTGTTGTTGTTGTTTGTTGTATCCACACTAGCAATACCATCTAGACCGTATCCTATTCTATTACGTTGTTTTCAGCGCCGCACGCTCGAACTGTGTGGCATGGGACGAGAGATGGGGCCACCGTACGTAGGCGGCCGTCCATGGCACGAACGTACGGATCCGAAATGAGCCACATCCCACCTCCACGGGGGTTCGGCTTCTCTCTCTCTGTGCCGAAAAGAAGACCCTGGATCCGCGAGGCACCCTCATTTCAAGTAAGTTCGTCACTCGGCTCCCCACGTGCGGTGCGGTGCGGCGCGGCGAGGATCACATAGAACCTTAACTTCGGGGAACGGTGTGAACGGCGGATGCTCGGTACTTACTCAGTGCCAGCGTCATTAACACGGCAGCAATTGCGAAATTGCTTGCGCAGGGGAACGGCTTGCGGATTTAGGCGTCGCCGCACACTGAGCCTGAGGGCTATCGTGTGCCGCACGTCTGCAGTGCCTTCCGTAGTGGGGGAAGTCTCCGTCTGCGAGGTGAGGCTCGCTTGGCGCACGCGCGGCTTCTCGGTGGCAGTGGTGTGGCGAGAGAAGCTGAATGCTCCAGAGAAGGGCACGGATCATCGTAAGTGCTTCTCCAAGAGTCACCGGGGTCTGCTCCAAAAGCCTTCGCGCGAGTTGGAGCCTATAGAGGGTCCTGTTGATTGACGCCAGCGGGGCAGCGTGCCCGAATGGGACCGTCCGAACAGTTTTTCGGTGTAGCCTTTACGGAGTGCCGTCAGTCTCGAGCAGGTCCCGCCCTCAGCTCAACGGCAATGCGAAGAGAGCTGTGGTCGGCCTGCACTAACCAAAGGATCAAATGCGGTGCACGAACGCCACAACGACGCCACAAACCCAAATGGAGCAGGATGTCGAACCACCTTGTATAGGCACCGATTCCGATCCTCCAACAATCCTGATCCTCCAGCGATCCTGATCCTCGCGTGCAGTCGACACCTCGCTTACCTCTTGCAGTATATCCAGGTCCACGACCCCTTCCCCGATGAGCGGGGGTGATTGTTCTTGCTGGGCAGGGGCAGAAGCCCCCTCCCCCAGGAACGGGATTCGCGCACGACGACGTGAGAGCGCCGCGAGATCGGATAGGCTACAACGACAAAGTACAACAAACAACCCGACCCGGGGGGCGGGAGCGGGGGAGACCTTGAACGGCATGACAGCCCCGCACGACGGGAAACGGGAACAAACAGAGATGTCTTCCAACGGCGGGTTCCACGAGCCTGGCCCTCGGAACCTGCTCGCCCGGCCGCGTATGCCAGATGGGGGAGGGAAGGGGGAGAACGGGGGCACCGCGTGATCGGACGGCGGACGTCAGACGTCAGAGGAAGTAGTCAGCGGGGGGGCGTTTTGCAGGTATCGATCGCACGTCCTGTGGGAACGACGGTGTCCGCTTGCGGTCAGCGGGGCTCCAAGCCTGCATGCGTTCGAGCGGAGATGGGGATGGGGCTGCTGAGGGGACGTACCGACGGCGCGTGCGAAAAGACCTTGTACTCCTGCCCGAGGTAGTCGTCGAGCTCGAGGATCGACGCGACGTTGCCGCACCTGCACGAGACGGGGGATCGGGATGCGGACGCGGACGCGGGGCGGGAAGATCGGGAGGCACGCACCGATAGCAGTAGTTGGGGGCGCTCCAGACGGTGACGATCGTCTTGTCGAACATGAGCTTGTAGCCCTCCATGGCGAGCTGGTGCGCGCGCGCAATGAGGTCGATCCCGTTGCGGTGCGCGAACATCTTCGTAATATCGGCTCCGAAGAGGTAGCCGGCCCCACGAGGCGACAGCCCCCAGCCGTTAATGTCTATCCGACACCGCGTCTCCGTCAGGTCCCAGGGCCATGCCAGACGCGGATGCAGGGTCGAGAAGAGAAGGCGGCGCACCGTCAGGGTCCGACCATAATAGGTCACACATCGCACCGTCGTGTGGCACCTCCTGTTTCCGGTCGATGGTTCGTATCTGCGCGTGGTTTGAGTGGAGGAGGGAGGAGGACACGACAGACAACGGCCAATTTCGCAAGCCGGATTATCCTTGCAATTGAGACAACAATAGTCATGGTCGCAGGACCTAAATCTCGGAAGTGCCGTATAGAATGAGCAACAATAGGGGTGGTCAGAGTGGGCGATTCTCGCTCGATTCTGGCCGCGATTCTGCGACGATTCTGGTCCCGGAATCGCCATAAAAAACACGTCCACTTTGACCACCCCATAGTCTGAAAATGCGATTTTAGGCCCGATTTTGGACATAAGCCCGGAGACGATTCTGGGACGAGGCAGAATCGCGACGCCAAAATCGCGTTGGGGGCCGGGGTGGTCAGAGTAGGCGCGATTTTGATGGCGATTCTGCATCTCATAATCGCTTCATAATCGCACGAATCGAACGGGAATCGTCAACTTTGACCGCCCCTAATGACCTCACAACGGTCTATAGTCTGGGCTCATCCGAGATTCTGATCCTGAACAGCCTAGTAGACAGGTCCATGACAGGAGACCCGTCGCAGAGCGTTCTATAGGGATATTCCGGGGTGCGGTATTCGCCACTGTCCGTTGCGCAGCGAGGAGAAGACGGGGTACGCACCTGGTCTATGCTCTGCAAACTTGGACTCAGCCCTCCGTGCACGCAGAATACCCTGCCATCGACGATCGCACCGAGAGCCAGGTAGTCAAAGACCTCACAACACCATCTCCAAACGTTGCTGCTCCCGTATTTTCTCTGGCACTCGTCGTAGAAGCCGTACACCTGCGTGATTTGTCGGCTCTCGTGGTTTCCGCGGATGAGGGTCATGCGTTCGGGGTAGCGGACTTTGAGGGCGAGCAGGAGGAGGAACGTTTCGACGCTGTAGAAGCCGCGGTCGACAAAGTCGCCTGCCGAGCCACGCTCAGCGCAACGACGAGCCAGACGAGTCACAGACGTACCCATGAAGAGGTAGTTCGTCTCAGGACATGGCCCGCCGACCTTGAAGAGCTCCATCATGTCCCAGAACTGGCCGTGTATGTCCCCGCATATCTCGAACCCTGTGTCATTTCCCGCGTCCGTCCCCCCGCGCGACGAAGCCGCAATGTACTCACCGTCACGGGCGAGTCGACGACCTGGACGTTGGCCTCCTCGATGAGGATCTCGCGGGCCTTGAGGCAGAGCCGCTTGACCTGCTCTTCGGAGATGGGCTCGCAGCGGAGGAGCTGCTCGATTTGTCTGCCGTCAAGGACTGAGTGGGACGAGCACGAGCTTGCAGACGACGAGGACGAACTGGTCTAGGTCGCTTGGCATTCGATGGGCGTGTTTGGGGGTGAAGGAGGGGGAGAGAGGGAGAGAGGGCAGGGAGGGGAAGGAGGGGATAGACGTCCTAAGCGACGGTAGAGGACAAGATTCACGCCTGTATTAGCGCTCGCGACAGGTTGGCTTTTCACCGCTCGCTGTCACGGTACGTATGCTCTCGTCCTCCATATCCCCTCCAAGTTGCGGAATATTGATATTTGTGACGACTTCTGGTAGATCCTTGGCAATTTTTGCGCTGCTTGAGAGATTGTGAGGTTTCTGACTTCAAGCCATGACCTGCCGAACTTCAATCCGACGCAGTGGAGTCGGGGTGCATCCTGGAAACCTTTGAAGCAAATCGCCACGCATGGCGTCGACCTGTGAGTGTTTCGCTCGTCTCTGTCACGATTATGGCTGTCTATGGCTTCGGCGGTGCGTTTTCTGCTCTGGATTCGTCGGGTTGTAAGTATTGACTGACGAATCTTCAGTGCGAGGTCTTTCCGCGTTCGCGCTCTCGATGCCTTTTGACCTACTACCTCCGGCATCGCATCCGTGGAAGGGTCCTCACACCATTAGTCGTTTCTCTCACCTCACGCATGTCGTCTTTGGTGAATCCGCGCTGACAGGAATGTCTCTGAGGACTCCGATACCACCGACAGTCGTTGATTTATGCTGAGCCCTTGCATACAGGATTCACGGACCCGCCGCCGAACTTCCGGTCTGCGTTCGAGGCAGCGATCCGATCGTATTTTGCACGCGAATATCGCGATGTGTCTGTGAAGAGTCAGTGCATCAGAGCACAGCGCTTCGGTCGCTCAGCGTACGTTTGTAACGTTTCGCTCGCCATCAAACAGATCGTTCAAATGTTGACGTAGTATGACACTAGCGAACGCGCGCTGTGGAGTGCTGGTGCATCCTCAGAACGACGGGGAGATGCCGGAGGATCCGAGCTTCGATTGTCCTCTCGATTGCTCTGTCTCTTAATCAGGGTAGGTTTACGTCTCTCACGTCAGGGTTAGGCATCGAGCTTGTACAATGGCAAAGCAGGAAGATTAGAAGGGGTAGCAAAGGGGATAAGCAAGTTGCAGCAACCAATCGCCGCTTCCTCCTCTTGAGGCTTACGGACGACATAGGCTCTTCACCATGCTCTTATCTTTTCAAGCTCACGCACACGGGAGACGGGCGACTACATATCTCACATCGCTCTTGGTTTGAGCCGCGTTCTCTCTCGACAAAGGACCCCTCAGCCGCTCTTCCCATCACGAACACTCTGGCGTCTGCCGCTCAGTCCTATCCTTTATAGCTGCCCTTGGTATTGACCTCACGCTTGTCAATGACCACGGCGAGACCTTTACTACGAGATCGATCCAAATGTGGAATATCCAGACCCTTCTCGAGGCAGAGGTACGTTCGCCAGTCGACCACTTCGTCTCGATCGCGAACGCAAGCCTCTCAAATCTCGAGGCGGACCTGTTCAGCCCGAACGTACAGTGGAAGGTCGAGGAGACGGATCAGTGGCAGGCCGTGCTCGGTACCCTCGAGCATGCGCTTGAGTATCCCCCCAGTGTTTCGGGTGGGTGAGCATTTTTTCGTGGGTTCCGGTTTATGCGCTTCATGTTGCAGGTTGATGCTGATATGTGGCGGGCAGGATGCCCGTGGAGGTCAACGGACGTCTTGTCAAGCCGTTCATATTTAGCGGCGTGCAATCGTCCTATGTGCTTTCTCGCACGACCAACCGCCCCTCACATTCCAGTGAGTCCGGAAACCGCAGAAGCGTGTGGATGAGTACTGCTGTACTCTCATCCTATTATCCCCGCCCATAGCGCGACTCCCCCTGCGTTCTTTTCCCTGCTCCACTCCCGCATAATGCGCTTTTTCGACCGCCTCTTCTCGGGCATCGCGCAAGGCGTCGGGACGGCGCGGATCCTCGGGCGCGTGCACAGCGCGCAGCTGAAGCTCGCGGACCTGCACCTGCCGTGCTCGTTCACGATCATGGAGGGCCGGGCGGTGGACCTGCTGTTCGGGCTGGACATGCTCAAGGCGCACCAGGCGTGCATCGACCTCGAGAAGAACGTGCTCCGGATCCAGGGCCGCGAGGTGTCGTTCCTCGCGGAGCACGAGCTCCCGGACAAGGCGCGCAACCCCGAAGCCGAGGCTGAGGCGGAGGCGGCGGCGGCGAGCGCGTCGGGGTCGGGGGCGGGGGCGGGGGGCACAGCTCGTTCCCTGGGGCGGGACACACGCTCGGGGCGGCTCCGGCGCCGACGGGTGCGGATGCGGGTGCGGGAAGGGGAGGGCTGCTCGGGGGGCAGGTAGCGGCGTCGTCGCTAGCGCAGAGCAGGCGTACCGAGGACAAGATCGGGATGTTGGTGGGTCTGAGTGCGACGAGGGAGCAGGTGATTGCGCTTCTGGACGTGGCGGGAGGGAATGTGGATGTCGCTGAGTCGCTGCTGTTCCAATAGTGTCGTTCGAAATGGGGGGAGGGGAATAGGTTGGGATGAACGTTGTGGAAAGGCGTTGTGCGCACGGGCGCGGACTTTACGACGAAGTAATACTGCAATGGTGTAACATAGGCAAGCGATGGTGTAGCGCGAACAAAGCCATGGTGAGATGTTTGAATGTTGCGATCCTTTCTCACCACGTGCACTCCATGTTGTCGACTCCGCTAACGACGCTCGTACACTGATAACGAGGAACACCCCGTTCGACTGCGAGTTTGCGACCTTTTCCTCCCCCGATCCCAATCATTCCAATTGCTACACTCGATCCCTCTGCTTCACCCTTGCCCACGATGTGTCTTGCGCTGCCCTGGGAGGTCATCGAGAGGGTCATTGACCACTCTGCGAACAGCATCGGCACGCTGTACAGCTTCACCCTCACTTGTCGCCAGCTTCATCCTCGGAGCACCATGCTCCTCCTCCGCCGTGTCGAGTTCAACCAGCGAGACCAGATCTTTGATCTCTGCGCCGTCCTCCAGGCCAAACCTCATCTTCAATCATATGTCCGATCGGTCTCGATACCCTTCGACAAGTTTTCTCCCCATCCACTGCTTCGTATGCTACCCCATCTTTCTGAGATCAAACTCAATCGTCCTCGGAGCGACACAACCTCCAACAATCCAGGCCTCCTCCTCCATTCCTCTGTCCTACACTACTGTCGTCGATTCGGGCAACATATTCAAACCCTATCCCTCAACAGCATACCACTCCGTTCGCTCTCTGACTTCTCCGCAATCCTGCTGTCATTTCCCATGATCAGGTCTCTTTCTTGTGGGTCGCTGCATACCAGAAGTGATGGCCAGCGTAGTGGTGTACTGAGCGGGGAGTTGATAACCCGACTATCTGAACGGTTGCATTTGCGAACACTGACTGTGAGTACATGCCGTTATTACTTATTTCCTTAAGACTCATTACTAAGCGTTGTTAGATTGGAGGATCCAACAGCGACATGGTGCTTACCTTGCTCATAGAAGCAGAGAAATATAGGGTTACAGCTCTCACCTATATAGCAGATGGCATAAGCCCCTTAACTATATGTCGTTCGTATTCCAACTGGTGTCTTTTGTCCTGGCGAACTGTTCTCATTCACTCTGCTAATATAGTTGGCAAATTATTGATGGCATCACGCTCGGATTGGGTTCAGTTGACCTCCCTAACCTGGAAGGCTCATGTCCCAGATTGCGGCCACCCGAGCAATTGCGAATCCGCTATCAAACGTATCATCGGGGTCTTAAAGGATTTCCGTCCCCCAAACCTACGAGAAGTTACCGTCGTGTTTGGCTATGATACCATCCGAAGACTTGTCGTTGGCACTGGGTTACTCTCTGTCAAAGAGCTATGCGCCCAGCTGGAGAACATTCTCATCACATTCCCCCAGCCCATTATTTCATTCGAGTCTAGTAGTAAGACCCAATATTTTGTTTATCCTATCCCAAATGTCCGCCGGTACCATTCATGGACGAATATGCTTGGAAACATCTTTCCAGTGCTGGTGGAACGTCAAGCACTGACTGTGGTAGACATGAAAACATGTGAATTATATTCCACTGTTTGCATAGAAGTGTTCCAAGGCTAACGAACTACTGCAGCAGGGAACGCTGGGCATGACGGCCGGATACGGACTCCAATTGTCATATCTGCGGACAGTCGATGGGCTGCAACTGGGTCAGAAGATCATACCATCATCATCTGGGATCTGGAAAACCAATGTATCTCCCAGGAGTGGTTCATCGAAGACTCTAAGGCGGACTTTCTTGCATTTTCTCCCAACAGCCAATATATCATGTCAGTTGGCATGAACACCGCTAGAAGGGGTGTGGAGGCTAGGATATGGGACCTTCACGAAGGTGGACACAAATTCAGCTCACTTGTAGGAGAAGGTGGCTGTTCATTGTCTTCCTGGTTTCACCTCCGAATCCGCTGCGCGTGGTCCCCTGATGGGAGCTGGATCGCAGCTGGACCCCAGGCAGATGGAGCCACACATGTCTGGGAAACAACCACATTCCAACGAATACATGCCCATACCAGCTGGAAGGGTATGTTGCTGGCGGTCTCTTCTGATGGACGTTGGGTTGTTACTGTGGCCAACTCCACAGTATTCGACTCCGATGGCTGCTGGATCTGGAACGCTGAGTCGGGCGAGCTGCATCAGTCACTTGGGGGTCCAAATCACCGGTGGATCTGTGCTGCTGCATTTGACTTGGGAGGGACACGAGTCATTACCGGGTCTTTAGATTCTACGGTCCGGATTTGGGACGTAGAAAGCGGAGAACAGCTCCTTGTTCTCGAAGACTCGGGGCCAAAGAAACGAGACGTAGATGCTGTGGCCTTCTCAGGAGATGGTGGAATGGTCCTGTCGCATTCGGCAGACAAGTTTGGCCGTGACGCGAGAGTGTGGGACATATCCAGTGGAGCCATGCTCGCATCCTTGTCGCAGTTACATCCCCATTTCCATGGCACTTGTCGCTCTGCATGCTTTTCGCCATGCGGGAGCTACGTCGCATCGGGATCGCGGTTCGGAGAGGTACTATTGTGGAGGACTAGTGACTGGTCATGCGTTGCCAAGGTCTCCGGCAGTCAAGCACCAGTGACCCACGTCGCATTCTCTCCGGATGGGAGGGTGCTATGCCATGGGACAGAGCATGGAACAGTATTCTTCCATCGCATGCATGATCTTATTTCTACCAATTAGGATTGATTAGTACTATAGGATGGGGTTGCTATACGTACATCTCCCTGCAACGACATGTTCGCAACTTACAGGCAGTCGTAACGCATGATACAAATGTATGAAATCGCTATACGGACACTGAATAGCAATGTAGTGGACCCATCCTTCGAGCGCACCGTGCTTGTCCTGAGCTCCTCATGGGATGCGGAGCTTGTTATGTAAGTGCGCCTGGAAGCACGAAGATGTCTTGCATGTTCTCGACGGCGACCAGGTCGCGGTGGGCGAATGGCGGCCACGAAGGAAAACGGGGGACGCCGTATGCCCTATGGTCCAGAGCCAGAAACACGTACTTAATTCCCAGTGTACAAAGGCACACGTTCACTTCGTCTGCACTATCAATGTGTTTAGCGTTCGCGTGACGACCCCGACCACCTCTCGCACCACATCCTTCTCAGCTCGAATTCGAGGTATAACTCGACCGTCTAACTTGTCGGAACGGATTCAGCATAGGGCGTCCCTCAGCGGTTCGCGACGTCCCTGTTTCCACGCGTCTGGATCTCGGCCGTCTTCGCCCCAGGATCGCAATGGTGGTGAAAAGAGGAAGACTGGGGGGTTCTTGTTATCCTATGTTTGATACGTACGAACAGGGAACGTTTCCGAGGCCGAAGGCAATCCGTTGGACGCCGCGGGGACACAAGGGTCGAGGAAGGACTTCCCCTGTGTCTCGTGCAGCTCGGTGCCTCGACAGCTCGCAGTGTCTCCTGCGCCGCTTTCCGTTTTCCCGCTCCTCCTGGACCTGTTCTGCACGCCTCACCTATTTGGTCTCCTGCCCGAGCACCTTCTCCCTTGCGATGCTCGCAGTGTACGCCGCCTGCTTTCGTATCGGCTCCTCGTGTTCTGCAGTACATATTTCCTGAAACAAGGTGTCCTTTGGCCGCACCGCGGATTAGTAGGAAAGACGGTAGTGCCCCCGACCGTATCCACTCCGCGTACGCCTCGCCCTCCACGTACGACGGGTCGACGGGTCGACGTCCAGCACCCAGCCCGTCGTTCGTCCGGTCCATCCCGGTACCGACCCCTCGCCACCACCACCGCTGTACACGCGCAGAGGGTTCAAGCGTTCATCGGCTCCCATTGCGATCTACGATTTGCGCGAAAGCGCTCCTCCATCTGCGTCCAGATAAAGTCCCAGTTCGGCTCGTGGGGCGAGCTGCGGTTTCCGTCGTCGAGGGTGTAGGTTGTCCATGCTCCTCTTCACTACCGTCTACAGCAGCCCAGTGACTCAGGGTCCCTCCTCGTCGGCGCACAGTAGTTCAAGTTGACGTCTAAGAGCATACCAGTCGTAGTCGTCATAGTCACAGTCGCGGCAATGCTCCAGCTCAGCCACCTGACCGGCAGCCTGCCTCGCGCGACACGCGCTGGGCCGATATGGACACGTTCACGGTCCCTTGGCTGTCGAAGATGGATCTTTACGAGGTCGGCGAAGATGAACGGCGAGACCCATCGCTCGCTCGGGATCCTGATGTCCGCCAGGGCGGCGGCGGAGTCCCCGTTAGAGCTGCTGGACAGTGTACGCAAGTCCGATCTGAGGAGGATGTTCCGTTGCGTTAGCGTGATGCCCGAGTGGTATAGGTCCGTGCGCGCCCGTGTGCGCTGTCCGTCGTCGGTAGCCCCCGTTGCTGGACGTGGACGGCGAAACGCAAACCGAGTAGTCGGTTGCGCAAGCGTATGGGCGCGCGCCGCGAGGGCATAACTCCGAATGCGGCCTGCGAGCCCGAATGCAGCTTTGCGATCGTGGCGACGAGACGAGGCCGGATCGCGAGATCGACCGCCGTGCCGTCGCACTGGAGCATTTCGGGGATGGAGTCGGGAGGAAAGAGCAGTAGGAGGATCACAGAATTGTCGATCGGGTTCGGGACGCGGACGAAGTTGCTGAAGATGTCTGGGTGGATCGTCTCGGAGTCCGCCTGCGAGTTGACCGGACATGGCTGTTCGCCGACATGAACACTTTCTCATCGGACGGGGGCGAACGCTGTCGAGAAAGATCAACACCGTCAGTGCGGTTCAAGCGATAGAACGGGGGCGGTCGGACGTACTCTAAGAACAGGTTGGCGGGAGGTTAAAAAAATCGGACAGCCGCGAGGCGTTGTCCTTGGGTAAAAGAACTCGAGGATGAGATTGGGATCGATGTTGTAGAAACACGCGTCATCGTGCTACCGCCCACGATCAAGTGCGGTCCGCAGCTATCCATGTTTACAGCGGGGGTGACGGTTGACTGGATCCTTGAAGGGGTGCCCATGGGTGAGTTACAAGGCTCGAAGAGGCAGATAGCGCGATATCTAGGTCGAATAAAATGATTCCTCGGGGGGCTGATGGGGCACCCACTGACACAGACCTTCACGAGGATATTTGTAAGCTTGACGATACACGGGTTACACATCATGTCGCAGTCGCTGAGCAGCGTGCCACTCGGGCGAGACAATGGATCAAGAGGTTGGACTAGTCTCGACACCAGACGTCTTGGTGGGGAGAACACGTACTCGCCCACACAACACCGTCCCCCCGCAAAAACCTGTCCACCGCCTCTCGGATTAAACACCGCACGAGTACGGTGCGTGGAGACTGGTCACGAGTCTAAGGTTGGACGGCGTCCCCGTGTCCGTGGCATGGACCTATGTGGTTAGTCGTCAGATGCGAGGTCGGAAAAGACACAGCGAGAGCGGGGGAGATGTCTGCAACTCCAGAGGATCCATCCAGGTGTAGAAGATGCTGCCCTGGATATGGTGATGAGAGGCGGGAGAACGGAGAGAGACAGCCACGGCATGACATGTGCCTTCCGTTAGACGGGCAGCACGGAACGACATTAGGGGACGTAGTCCTAACTCATGCCGCTGTCGAGGAGACCGAAACGCCGGCTCTTTCTTTCTTGGACAGGCATTATCGCGCGTATCGAATCGTCCGCGCAGAATCAGGAAGTCGGAGGATAGCAATCCTGCGTCGTCGATAAGCAGCCTGCATACGTCTGTGCAGATTGCGCTCGTGAGTCAGCACTCCGACTAGAAGCTGAGGACCGGAAATTCGTACCAATTTTCGACCTAGGAATCTACGCATCTACTTGACCGTCGAGGTGTTGAGCGCGCGAGCTCCGATAGAAACGATCCCTCGACTCTCCTTCGGCCCATGGACCGATACAGCCTCGAAATAACATCGCAATAAATTCAACACGACCGGACCGTGAGGGAAGGAGACCGAAATTGGGTTGACGGTGAGGTGGTCAGGACGGGGAGGAGGATGGATGGTGCCCGAGGACGATAGGGTACAGGCCGTGGAATGTCCGCCTTGGCTGGACTAACGGAAGGTAAGCTCAAGCTCACTTGGGCGAGCTACCTCTCAGGCAGCTCCTCGGACTTGGGAGATGGGACTGGGTAGCTTTACGTGGGCTTTGAACCTGGCGACGAACCGCAACTTCAGCATGCTTGAGGAAGGTCGCGAATCCATTCGCTCTGCAAAAGAGTTCGATACATGCTCACGATGGAGAGCGCGATAGGACGTACCCAGTCACATCATGAAGAATAGTGTTCTCCACCTCTCGGTCCTCTCCAATATCCCTCGGAGTACAGTCGTTTGGTTCGGGTGTGTTCTGTCCATCGCAACCTTTTGTTGTCAAGGTCAGGAGGAGGACAGAGTCCCACTCCTAGGCGAGAGGCATATAGAAGACAAGACAGAGGGTTTTTGAGAGTGCCAGTCAAGCCCGAGGGTCCAGTGGGTCGACGGTTTACCAGGTGGCAGGGAGTAGATTGGGGTTGGCGCTAGATGGCCCAGAGCCGAAGTGACAGGATGTCACACATGATTTAGTCACGGAGTCTCCAGTCACCGTAGCCGTTGCTCGCGATCATGACGACGCGGACAACATCGACCCACTGGCCCCACTCGTCCACCCATTCACCTCTTTTGAAGCCAGTTGATAGAACTTGTGAATGCGTGCTCGAGCATCAAGAAGTGTAACTGAATACGCTGTTCATTCCTTTTAGCTCACGCCGGACTTTCGTTCGAGTTGAAGTCGCTGCTAGTGGAGGATAACGCAGACGGTACCTGGCCTTCCTCTGAGTCCATGTGAGTCTGGATGCATTTCTCAACGCCTAACAAGCTGACTACCGATTCCTGAAGCGCAAAAAGGTGTTATATTTATAATCCTCCTCCTAGGATTGGGAACGGTGACGGTCGTTATAGATTTGCTCTCGGAAAGTAAGGGCGAATAGGGCGCGCCGGAAGAGTATAGCGGCCGCTCTCTTCAGGATCCGGAGCTCGAGGTACGTCCCGCTCTTCTACAAACTCTCAACCGACGGGTTGTGAATCTGTTACCCGCGCATTTCGCGCTCCTCTCTGCCGCAGGCATCGACGGCTTTCACCGTACGTCTTGCTGTTCCGGATATATCGGGTTTTATTCAAGACGGGTAGATCTACATGAACAGAAGGACTGCGAAAGATCCATCAGCATTTGAACTCAGCGTCCTTGGACCCTCCCCCTGATGCGAATGGTTTTTGACGCGACTCTTTACGCAAGGCAGATAATTGAGTCATGCCGACGCAGCTTCGCACACAGGCTTCGCGGACCCGCGGCCGGTTCTCCCGTCCGCGTTTGAAGGAGTGCCATCGAGATGTGTCCAGACTGTCACTCTCAGTAGTTTGGTTCCTGGGTTTGGGGCTTTCTCTCCTGATTAACTGTGCTGCGGCTGCTCTTTCTCCCGTCTCCGCATCCGACCTGATCCTTCGTGGCTGTCCTTGGTATGGAGCTGAGGTTCGTCGCGGTCCTCGGTGTAACATTCCCGGTAGCGATCGATCCAAACGTGGAACTTGAACATGAGGCTGTCATGGTCTTTTTTCGATCAGGACACGGAGATAATGCCGCTACAGGCTCTCGGGATCCCCAGCTCCTGGCGCAGCTCCGGTTCCTCGGTGCTCACTCCGTCTCTCGCTTTCGGACTCCAACCGTCCTCATCCTTCCTGCTATCCGTCGGCCTCAGAACGTCAGACATCCTCGACGTTGCACTTCAGAACCCGTCCCTGTTGACAGAGCTCATCTGGCAGACTCGCCAGCGACACACTCAGATGCTGACTCGAAACGAAGCCGATCGCGAACGCGTGCTCCGCGACTCTGACCCTCGAGCCAGATCTGTCCGGGCAGGACGCACAGCGGACGATCGGGGCAGCAGGCCGTGCTCGGCAACCTCGAGCACACACTTGAGTATTCGCCCGAGTTTTCGGGCGGGTGACGATGCTCAAGAAGGTCCCATCTTGTGCGCTGTGTGTTATGGGTTCCTGGTACGTGACACGCAGATTACCCGTGGCGGTCCCGGCCAAGGTCTTCGTGGCCAGCGGCATACAGTTGACTACATAGAGACGTCTGGGTGAGTGCTATCGTGGTCTTATCCCGCGATCTCCGCATCTAATGTAGACCTCTTTCCTCTACTTACGAGACATGCGCCTGCTCGACGGCTGCTTCTAGAGCATTGCGTAGGACGTCGGCATGGCGCGCATCCTCGTGCGCGGCTCAAACTCGTGGACCTCCACCTCTCGTGCTCGTTCAGGATCATGAACTCGGAGCTGAGGCCGAGGCCGAGGCTGCTGCCGCGAGCGCATCGGGGTTGGGAGCTGAGGGGCACGGTTCAGGTAGCGGCATCGCCGCCAGCGCAGAGCAGGCATACCGAGGACAAGATCGGGATGTTGGTCGGTCTGGGTGTGATGTCACTGCGTCGCTGCTGTTCCAATAGCGTCGTTCGAAATGGGGGGAGGGGAATAGGTTGGGATGAACGTTGTGGAAGGGCGTTGTGCGCATCGGCGCGGACCTTACGACGAAGTAATACTGCAATGGTGTAACATATGTAGATAAGTGGCGCTGGTGTAGCGCGAACAAAGCCATGGTGAGATGTTTGAATGTTGCGATCCTTTCTCACCACGTGTACTCCATGTTGCCGACTCCGCCAACGACGCTCGTACACTGATAACGAGGAACACCCCGTTCGACTCCGAGTTTGCGACCTTTTCCTCCCCCGATCCCAATCATTCCATTGCTACACTCGATCCCTCTGTTTCACCCTTGCCCACGATGTGTCTTGCGCTTCCCTGGGAGGTCATCGAGAGGGTCATTGACCACTCTGCGAACAGCATCGGCACGCTATACAGCTTCACCCTCACTTGTCGCCAGCTTCATCCCCGGAGCACCATCCTCCTCCTCTGCCGTGTCGAGTTCAAGGAGCGAGGCCAGATCTTTGATCTATGCGCCGTCCTTCAGGCCAAACCTCACCTTCAATCATATGTCCGATCGGTCTCGATACCCTTCGACGAATTCTCTCCCCATCCACTGCTTCGCATGCTACCCAATCTCTCTGAGATCGAACTCGATCGTCCTCCGAGCTGGTGCCGCTACAAATCCTGGGATGCCAGCGTGGGTCTCCTACTCCATTCCTCTGTCCTACACTACTGTCGGCGATTCGGGCAACATATTCAAACCTTATCCCTCCACTCCATAGCCTTCCGTTCGCTCTCCGACTTCTTAGAAATCCTTATGTCATTCTCAGGCACAAGGTCTCTTTCTTGCAGCGGGCTGCGTATCAAGGATGATGACCCCGGTGCTCCTAACAGCGTATCCGAGAAGCTGATAACACGACTATCTGAACGGTTGCCTCTGCGGGCATTGACTGTAAGTATATGCCGTCGTCCTCTGTCTCTTTTAAGCCTCGTTATAATTACTATTAATAAGCCTTGTTAGATTGACAGACACAACGAGGACATGGTGCTTATCTTGCTTGTAGCAGCACAGAAGCACAGACTCGCAACCTTTACCTACGCAGATATGAATTCTACCTTTGGTGCGTGTTGATCTATTCAACCTGGTCTGTTTCAACTTTCGCCTGACTCGTGACTTGTTCTCATTAACTCTGCTAATATAGTCAACAAAATATTGATGGAATCACTCTCAGATTGGGTTCAATTGACCTCGCTCACCTGGAAGGCTCACCTTGGGGGCCGGGAATTTTGCAAATTAACTATCAACCGTATCATCGGGGTCCTAAAGGGCCTCCGTCCCACAAACTTACGAGAAGTCACCGTGGTCTTTGGCTACAATACTCTCCAAGACGTTGTCATCACCATGTTTCCCTCTGTTACAGAGCAACTATGTGTCCAGTTGGAGAAAACTCTCATGGCATTCCCCTTGCCAACTATTTTTTTCTCCCCTTCCTATCCCACGAAGCCTCTCAATGGCCGCAAATATCATTCGTGGACACGTGTTCTCGGGAGCTTCTTTCCAGTGTTGGTGGAACATCGTGTGCTGAGCATAGATGCCAAATTATGTGCATACTCTTCTATTATCTAGTAAGAGCATGGTGAGGCTAATAGACAACTCAGCAGGGAATGACGGACACGATGGCCAGATACTCACTCCCATTGTCACATCTGTGGACAGTCGATGGGCCGCAACTGGGTCAGAAGACCATACCATCATCATCTGGGATCTGGAAAACCAATGTATCTCTCAGGAGTGGTTCATTGAAGACCATAATGTGGACTCTCTGGCGTTTTCTCCAGACAGCCGATACATCGTGTCGGTCAGCATCAATGCGGCTAGAAGGGGCCGGGAGGCCACAATCTGGGACCTTCATGAAGGTGGACGTGAAGTTATATCTCTTGTGGGAGAAGACAGTGGGGATTTCACGTGCAGCTGTGCCGGTATCTGCTGTGTGTGGTCTCCTGATGGAAGATGGATCGCAGCTGGACACCAGACTGATAATTCCACACATATCTGGGAAACAACCACATTCCAACGTCTTCATCTCCATGCCACTTGGGAAGGTCAGCTGCTCACGGTCTCATCCAACGGACATTGGCTTGTTACCACGGATGACCGCTTCAGCAGTGCGTATGACGAGGCCTACATTGTCCGGGTCTGGAATGTCGAGTCCGGCAAATTACATCAGCTGCTCATAGGTCATAATGATGTAGTCTGTGCCGCTGCATTTGACCAAGGGAGCAGGCGTATCGTCACCGGATCTTCAGATTCTACAATTCGTATTTGGGACGTAGAAGGTGGAGAACAACTCCTTGTTCTCAAAGAGCCAATGGATCGACGGGTAGACGCCGTGGCCTTCTCGGGAGATGGCGGAATGGTGCTGTCGTACTCGGCTGACGAGTTTGGTGAAGCGGCAGTATGGGACGCATCCAGCGGAGCCTTGCTCGCATCCTTGTCGCAGTTAGTACGAACCCATTTCCACGGCACTTGTCATTCCGCATGCTTTTCACCGTGCGGAAGGTACGTGGCAGCGGCATCATACGGCAATGAGGCGTTGCTGTGGAGGATCAGCGACTGGTCGTGGGTTGCCAAGGTCTCCGCCGGCGGTCGAGCACGAATAACCCACGTCGCATTCTCCCCCGACGGGAGGATACTATGCTATGGAACCGAGGATGGGGCGGTATTCTTTCGTCGCATGGACGATCTTGTTTCTACCAGTCAGGGCTGATCAGGATAGGATTGCTATATGTACATCTCCCTGCAACGACATGTTCCCAACTTACGGACCGGATGTAACAAACGATACAATGTATAGCATTATTATAGGAGCACAACTCCACGTAACCGATCCATCCATTCAGTGCCCCACTTCGTCCTGAGCCCTTCGTGAGATGCGGAGCTTGTTCTTTCAGCACCAGGAGGCAGGGAGAAGATACGTCTGTCTCGCACCATCGCTAGACTTACTGACATCCACCTGTGTCTTGCATGCGTCCGGTGGCGACCATGTCGCAGTGTCCGAGTAGGTAAGGGACGAATGGCAGCCATAAGTACAACGCCAATCAAGAGCTGGCGGGCGCGGAGAAGTCCTCGTTCAGGTTGTTCCCCACGACGACGAAATTGCCCCGTGGATTAACTGAGACGCTTGAGTGGCACGCACCCGCGATGTCCGCCGTCGTCGCACCGTTGCTTATACGCTGCCCGAGCGGAAACAACGACGAGTAGCGCGAGGCCGTGAGGACGACGCGGCCCGAGTCCAAGTTCCCGACCGCGTCGGGATCTCTGCGGTCACGGCGAGGCGCGTGCGCGCGCAGTTAGCGACGAGGACCTGGCCGTTCGGGAGGTGGACGTGCTCGCGCATCGCTCTGCCCGCGAGAATGCGCTTGACCCCCTACTGCTGGGCGTTTGCGATCCCCTCGGGTGCAAGCGTACCAGTGGTGCGAGATCACTGAGAGATCGTGGGGAGCTGCGACGAGTTCTCGACGGGCTGGATCGCGGGATCCGAGTCGATGTCTACCAGAGGGTGCCGGGCCATTGACCGCGCTCGTCACACGGACGACGTTCGAAATATCCGGGAGGATCATCTCCGTGTTCATGTTAGTGTCGAGGGCGATCGTCCGGGCTTGGCCGTTCGCCACTGTGAAGACCTCCCATCCGCCGAGGCACAAAGGCTATCGGGAGAGATCGCGAAAGCGCCTCGAGCGACAGAATGGGGGCGATGTGGGGCATAGCAAGAGATCGGACTAGCCGGGACGTGGTACTTCAGGACTTGCAACAGGTAGGGGCCGCTGTCCATGGGTGGGAAGAACTCGAAGTTGAGGACGGGGTTAGAAGGGCACGTCCTCGTGCTTATCGCCGACAATCAGGAGACTGGCGTCGAAGATATGTGCGGTCGACGGCTACCCATGTCTATAGAAGGGGCGATGGTTGAGTAGGTATTAGAAAAGGGTGCTAGCGGGTGAGGTACAAGGATAGAAGGGGAATATAGCCGGGTGTCCAATAATCGGGACGCCGTTGGGGTCTCCACCGCGCTGACGTTCATGGAAGAATCTGTAAGCCATACAATGTTCACCGTAGTACAGTACACGAGCTACGCACCATGGGATCGCTGCCGACCAGGACGCCGGTGAGTTGGGTAGATGGTCAAACCGCGTCCCCGTGTATGCCCAGAGATCCCAAAGGACGTTATGTGCGGAACGGTGTGGAAGGACAAAGTGGCAGGAGGTCGGGGATGGGGGTGAAGAGTCGTCGGTTGGGCGGTGCGGCACAACTGGTACGCCACCTATTTACGTACGCGCACTGCAACCCCGGACAGCGGCGGGAGGTCGTACCAGTGTAGTCCACGGCCTACCGTCTCCACGTCGACAGCGTACCCTAGTCTAGATCATCAAGGGTGGAAGGAGGAGACGGGGGAGAGTATGCGAGAAACCGGGCTCCGAAGCAAAAAGGGAACGAAAACGAACAGGGAACCGAGTATGAAACCACGTCGATCCACCCCAGCCCGTCCTTCTATCTGGCGTCGTGACCTTGTTCTTGATACCTCCACAACGGTTGGAAGGCTCAAGAGAGTCGTTGGATGCCCGTTCGAAAAAGACCCAGAGGAACGGGGAAGTCAACAATCAACCTCAGAGTGGCAATATTCGATGTCATGTTCTGTCGACAGTCTGTCCTGCTCGAGAGCCCATCTTGACGTAGAAGGCGCTGCCCGGGATATGGTGACGAGGAGCGGAGGACCAGAGAGAGACTGCCACTCCATGACATATGCCTTTTGCGAGAAGGGTAGCAAGGGAGAATCTTACATGATGGAGTCTTGACTCGTGTCGCTGTTGGTCAAGCCACCTCGCGTGCAACGAATCGCCTGCGCAGCATACACCTGCACAGATTGCGTTGGTGTGTTAGCAATCCGATGAAATGCTTGGGACCGAAAATACGCACCTAAGCTTGACCTGAAAATCCACTCGTCCATTTCTTCGCCATCGAGGGGTGCCCGGAGTGGAGCGCACGCGCCCCGGCTTCAACACGGTCCCGAATCCATTTCGAATCATACTCGTATCGGAGGGAACGGTTTGATGTACCCTGTCACAGCGGACTTAATAATGGCATTCTCCACGTCTCCATCCAAGGATGTACTGTTGCGTGAATTTTCATTCGGGTTCGTCCTCACCATCGTTACTACGGCCAGATTTGTCGCCGGAGTTAGCAGACTAGAAGGGAGAATAGAGCTCTGGCAGTCGAAAAGCGAATAGAAAAGCCAAGATAGCGGTATTTTACCAGACCGTCCGTGGTGACATACGACAGACCGTGTCCACTTGGGAGGAGATGCGTACGGGACAATGGACGAGCTCAAGTTGGGCTGGCTTCGGATCGGCGCCTGTCGGCTCAGCCTGAGTGACAGGCCATGTCACACAACGGAATGAGGCACGTGATGTAAGCCAGTCACGCAAGCCGATCGCACCCGAATCGGACCGAGTCGAACCGCCATCACAGTCATGGTCGCCGATACTATAACGTCCGGAGACCATTCTCTCATCCAACCTCCAAGACCTCTACGGAAGCCAGCTTATCGAACTCGTGAGTGCATGCCAGGACGTCATTAAGTAAGTGTAGCTGAATAAATGACTGCGGTCCTTACCCTTACCTTCCAGGCTTATGCCAGCCCAGGCTTCGTTCGAGAGACTCGCCGCCACGCACGCTAGGCTCTCCGAGTCTATCCCTACCCAACTGCATACGCGACCCGAGGGCAACACAAAGAGACAATTCTGGCGTGGAGGATCTTCCCGAAGGCTTGAAGGACATCTATAGTGCGGACGGGCACTACGACCTCGGCGTGAGTCTCGCTGCACGGTCTACTTCTCAACGAATTGTGAAACTAGCTGACTATTCGTTCCCAAGGTTCAGAAGCCTACTACCATGGCTGTGGTCATGTATATCCTTGCAGAGCGGAGTATGATTGTTCAGGAACTCGAGGTATGTCCTGCTCTCCCAACTGTCGACCGACGGGTTGTATACGTAGATCTGTTGAACCCAACCGTGTGCCGTAGATCCACGCCTGTCTGACTCGTCTCTGCAGCATCAATTGGCGGATTTGGCGGTACGTCTTCCCGTCCCGGGACACGTCGGTTTTTCAAGACGGATAGGTGTCTGGGAAGCATTTCGCGAGATCGTTAGTGTTCGCACCCGGTGCTGTCGCGCCGCTGCATTCAGTATCGCATCCACAGACGAGTCCTCGTAAACGAGTGTTCTCACCCTGGCCTTATGCATACTGGCTTCGGTGAGTCCCCGCCGACGCCAGTGTCTCTTGAGGCAGCTCTGATGCGCCTGGCAGATAGTAGATTCGTGGTAAAACGTCGCATAGACGGTCAGAGGCTACGCTGCCGATTATCTCGTCCGCGCTAGAGGCTGCGACCGCGGGATGAAGGTGTGCGCAATCAGGGTGCATTCTCAGCCCGATGCCGCGGAGATGCTGGAGGATCCAAGCTTCGATAGTCCTCTCAATTGCGCGTCACTAAGCCAGGGTGAGCACACGCCGTTCCCACCATTACAGCGTCAGGCATTGAGCTGGAACGTTGCCTAGACAGGTAATACGTACGTATACGCAGGCTACCGCCTGCCGCCGTATAAACTCGGCGCACCTCTTGCTGGCTCGTCCTTACCGACGGCGTGGGCCTCTATGTCTTACTCCAGTTTCTCATCTCTCTGCGGCTCTCGCATCTCGAAAACAGGCAACCGCATACCTTGTTGCCTGTCCGAAGCTCTTGGTCTCGCGCCCGCTCTCCCCCGTCACCGTTACTCGATCAACTACGCCGCGCAGCTGCTCTCTCTCCCGCTCCTTCACCTGTCACTCCTGGGTGGACCGAAGGGTCATTTGTGGCTGCATGGATGTCGAGGAGGGCACAACGACGATGAGGCCTTTATTGAGTGGAAGTTAGCTGCTATCGAGCTACCGCTGAGATCGTGAGCGGCGGCGGCCGTCGTAAATTTGCTCCGGAGAGTACGGGCGAAGAGGACGTGGCAGCACATGGCGGGTCTATTCAAGAGCGCCAGGTACGTCTCGCTCTTCCACAAACACCCCCACCTCAAAGCTTCACATCTCGGCCCGGTACTTTGTGACATTCTCCCTTGGAGAATGTGAGGCCGGCAATTTTGAGCTGCGACCAGTCAAAGCTGGCGCTGGAATGCTTCCTAATCTTTGGAGCCGACACATACCACGGCGACAGGTAGGGCCCGTGTTCCCCCTGTTTGGACTGTCTTCGATTCTGTCCTTGGTCCGGATCCCGGACATGTGTGGTTTTGACTGGTGAGCTTTGCAAGAGCCGCTCGTGCAGGTTTTGCGGACACACTGACGATTCCTGTACGTTCAAGTCAGTGATCAATGGATACCTCTGTGTGTGTGAACACTCCGCACTGTACCTGAAATGGATCGCTACAGCGCTCTGCAGTGCTTCGCTCGATCGGTTTTTATTGGGTCGCTGTCAACCTGGACGCCCTGGATTTGAAGAGCACGTTGGCTCAGATGTACAACAGGTTCAATGGGGCGCACCCTATAAAATGCTGAGATGCAGGAAGGAAGGTCAGGAGGTTCAATAGCGGAGCCGGTCGAGGAGCTGTCGAGGACATTGCACCGAGGGGAGGAGGCTGGAATCCGATAAGTTTTGGTCATTAAGCCTGCTGACCGCCTGCAAATGTCACCAGATATTGAGAACCTGCCAGTGCATCCGAGTTGCTGATCAGCCAAGAGACTTGGCAGGCGGCTGCAGTGTTGCTCAAGGCTTCTGGGGTGGGTCTTACGAAGTGTGCGGGTGGGCGAATATACTAGTATCGCATAGCGCTTGTTGCCCTCCACGTTGTTTTCATAATAAACCTAAGAACGGCCCCTGGACAACGAGGAGCACAGCGCCTCCGAGTCATCGACCTGTCCTCTGCTCGCTTGTGCCCATCCTCGTTTTCCCCTATCGTGCGTATCATTCTCTCAAACTCGACCGCCATGTCCATGTCCCCATCCCCTGCGCTCCCTTGGGAAGTTATCGAAAGGGTCATCGACCACTCTGCCAACAGTACCGCGACGCTCCGCAGCCTCACCCTTACTTGCCGCAACCTCCAGCCACATAGCACCGTGCTTCTCCTGCTCCGTGTCACTGGCAAGCTCAAAACCCGAGAGCAGGCTTTCCCTCTCTGCGCTTTCCTCAAGGAAAAGCCTCACATGCAATCATGGATTCAATCCATCAAGATACCTCCTCTCGAATTCTCTCCCCATCCATTGCTTCGCATGCTCCCCAACCTCTCCGAGATCAAATTCTGGGGCGCTCGTACCCCATCCTCCTTCGACACCCCGGTTACTGTTTTCCATCCCTCTACTCTGAACCATTGTCGTTGGTTTGGCCAACATATTCAGACCCTGTCTCTCAGGCGTTTAAAGTTCCCTTCGATCTCTACATTCGCGGACCTTCTATTCTCACTTCCGAGGATCCAGTCCTTGTCCTGCGAGGATCTTTGTATCAAAGACAATACTCTTGGTTTGCATCGAGAGCCAATAACACGACGTCTATCCAAATGGCTCCAGTTTAAGACGCTGGTAGTGTGTATTATTTCCTTGTCGTCACACTGTCGTTTGAACCTAGACTTATCACTGAATATCAATAGATTTCTGAAGATGTCGATTTGGCCACAATATTTCCAGTTCTCCTAGAAGGAGCAAAGCATAGGCTTGAAGCAATCACCTTTACACTTGCAGTACCTTTCCAGTTTACGCGCTTGCCACATCAAAATCATTGTTTGTATTAAAGATCCACCTTGTGTTCTGGGCCGGTTTCACTGATCCAACAACACAGACTCCAAATCAGTACCAATACTGCTCGCATCACCATATGACTGGGCTCAACTAACCTCGCTCACATTGAGGACCCTACCTGTTGGAACTGGCAGGAAATTCAACCGGGATGCGATGGATACGACAAAAAGCGTCCAGCACTTTGTGACACTCCTCAAAGAGTTCCGACCCCCCAAGTTACAAGAAGTTACGGTGGTCTTCTTATTTGAATCACTTGGAACCCTTCTTGTCGATGTGTTACCCAGCCTTGTGCCACTATGTGCAAAGTTGGAAGAGGCACTTATCACATTCCCTCAACCGACTATTTCATTTTCTTCCGGGTCTCGAATCAATGTACGCCGGCATAAATTGTGGTTGCATCAACTCAGCAAGTTCTTTCCCGTGATGGCGGACTGGGGTAGGCTGATAATACTTGATACTCAATCTTGTGAGTCTTTTGTCTCGAGTCTATTGAGAGAAATCTCCTCGGGCCAACTTGAAACTGTTCAGCAGAAAATCAAGGGCATGACGACTGGATCAGCACTTCGATTGTCACGTCTGACGACAGTAGGTGGGCCGCGACTGGATCACGCGATGGTACTGTCATTATCTGGGACGTGGAAACCGGATGCATTTCCCGGGAATGGTTCGCCGAAGACACTCACATAAACTCTCTCGCATTCTCCCGGGATGGCCGATACATGACGACAGCCAGCGCAGAGCCTCCAGCATTTACGAATGGCACAGGTGCAATTGTCTGGGACCTTCAGCCAACCGGGGCTCGGACTCGGAGTCCGATTCCAAAATCACAAGACAGCATACACAAAATCAGATCGCTCGTAGAACATACGGGCACCGACTTCCGCCATCTCATCCGGTGCTATGCACGATTCCCAAACAAGAGCTGGGTAGCGGTCATGGGAACTCGGAGCAACAGTACCGTACATGTCTGGAAAACGACTGCTGCGAAGTTCCAGCGCCTCCATGTCCATCGAACAGCCGGAGATGGGCTACGGCTTCTGGCCCTCTCTCCCGATGGACGTTGGGTCGTTGATGCACTCGATCGCAACCACACTCACGCTTGCAGGATCTGGGATGTGGAGTCGGGAAAGCTACGTCGGTCGCTCACGGGTCATACAGATCGGGTCTGTGCGGCTGCATTCAACACGCGGAGCACACGCCTCGCGACCGGGTCTGGGGATTCAACAGTCCGGATCTGGAATGCCACAACTGGAGAACAACTCCTCATTCTCGAGGATCAGGCAAGAAGAGAAATCCGTGGATTGGCGTTCTCGGGAGACGGAAGGATGGTGCTGTTGAAGTGGCGCGATGGAGTAGAAGGCCGAGACACATCCTTGAAGGGCGATTTCCTCGGATCCCTGCCACTTCCCCGAGATTCCCCTGTATGCTTGTCGGCGTGTGGGAGCTACCTCGCCTCCGCATCTCACCACAAAGCTGGAGTAGTACTGTTGTGGAGGATTAGCGACTGGTCATGCGTCGCCGAGGTCTCTGGTGGTGGAGCGCGAGTCACCCACGTCGCAATCTCGCCTAATGGGAGGGTACTATGCTGGGGAACCGAGATTGGGACGGTGTTCTTTCGTCGCATACAGGATCTCGTGTCACCAGGATTGATTCGGACAGCGTCCTAGTGATGTTCGTTGGGCATGCTTTGGAAGACTTCATGGTATCTCTATATTCAGCTTTTGGATATGTCATACGTATTATTCTTGGGACAACGAAATGCAGGCGGGCCTTTGCACTAGCCAGATTTGGCACAAGTTGCTTCGTACCGCTGGAGATTATACTGACGGAGGTCTCCAACTTCACCAAGTGGCATAGTCCCGGGTTGAACTGCATCTACACAGTGAGCGTGTACTGTACTCGCGATCAGTCAGTCAACTCGTGCACAGGACAACCAACCTGACGACACGCGTACCAAGTCGTCGATGTTGTCCACGGTGAACGTCGGCGGGCGGTTCAGCCGGAACGCAGACCGGTACGTCCCGCGCTGGACCCACGACCCCGTTCCAACCTTCTCTCCGGATCCGCCGTCAGACGACACCGACCGTGGCGCCGGGAGGTCGACCGCAACTTGTATCTGCGGCCGCTTTTCGCTCTTTCCGCCGAAGAACGTCGCGATGTCCTCGCTCGCTCGGCCAGGCGTGATCTTCGCGCTGAACTTCACCAGCCGGTGGAGCTCGAACTCGATTTCGTGCGGGTCGCGCGGGACGGGCGGGAATATCTCCTTCTCGCCAGCGTGCTCGTGAGCTTTGCCGTGCGAGAGTGGTGCGGTTGTCGTCGTGACGTTTATAATGTAGGGGATGTCGGAGAAGAGTGGCAGGGACTGGATGTTAGGGAGGGCGAGCTGAATGGCGAAGGTGTCAGCCGCAATGGCACCGAAGCAAAGAGGTGGACAGACCTTGATGTGGACTTTCGAGTATTCGCCCCATAGGCCCTTGCGGATCTTGTCGCCGTCTTCCATCCATGCGACGCGTACGCATCCTTGATAGCAGCGCAAACCTCGTCTCTCGGAAGGACAGGGAGGGGAATGAGGTGACGCTTGTTGAGGATAAGTGCGCCTTTGCGCACGCCGACAGCCGTGAATGAGCTAACGTGTGCGCCCTGAAATATTGTCCAGTAACTGAAGGAGGGAAGAATGCATTCAGGGATGACGAAGCGGAACGGAACGCGGACGGTATCCGAGCCCGGAAGGGGGTAAGGGCGGTCCCGAGTCCAAACGCACGAGTCGTGGGCGAGATTGATAGTTTCCTGGAGAGTAACGGTGCCGCGAGACATCCATCTGCACGAGGACTGCTGTTAGTAACGGTCTAGGTTGATTCCGAGTATAGCTGCGAGGCACGCGTACGACGATCCCCGCAGCGCGACGTGGGCCTCCTCGACCTCGTCTTCGGCGAGAGGGCTGCCTGAAGCACAGACCGCCGGCGAATATAGAGGGCGAAACAAGACAGGGCCCCAACTGTGATCAACTGTGATCTGTCGTCAGAGGTCAAGATATTATGCTTTGAACCCACATTGCCTGGTGTTATACACCTCTGTGAGCGAGTCGTCGATATACTTATACTATGTGGGTATCGGCGAAGCCGGCCTCACTCGGACGAGGTAGCCTACTAGCTAGAGCTTCCAGTATGCTTGGCATATACCATCCAGTAAAATGGTTGGTCGTGCAAGATGACCGATAGTTTAATGCTGAGCGGCAAGGAGAGTGATAGCGACGTAGTACGTTCAGAGCCGGAGGTTACGTCGTACTGCGATCGGGTAGCACTGGATGAGCGCTTGTAACGGCGTTTCCCGTCTCCGCAAGCGCCGGATCATCCTGTGCTCTGCTCGTCGAACTACGACTCTCGAGCAACACCGTCACCAATTATCCCTCTTGTTTCTGACCCTCGTCTACGTTTTCCGACCTTTTGCCTATTTCTGATTACAGCCCATAAAGCTTAGACATTAATGGCGCATATATGTGGTCTCGCGACCATCATTCCCTGACATTTCTTTGCAACATGACATCCATTCTGTCTCCTGCCTCCACATCCTCTGCCTTGACCGTCGTCATCCCGCCTACCATCCATTGTGGCGGCGGCTACGTCGAGGGCCAGATCCTCCTCAACTTCCGCCAGCTGCACGAGGAGAACTTCGACGAGGTCTGTGTCCAGCTTAGTGGAAACATCCATACGTGCGTCCTCTCCTATCATCTACCTCCCAAAACGCCTGACCGTTCGTCAACAGACGACTCCGAAGGAAAAGGAGCCTCGACGAGGAGAACCACCAACTCCTCTCCTCCGTGGTCTCCGTCTGGACGCGAGGCTCGGCCTACCCGCAGCCGGGCACCGATGTCCTCCATCTCCCCTTCCGCTTCCCGCTCCCCGATGACCTGCCTCCGTCCTTCTACTTCCGGGCATCGGAGATCACGAGCTCGGTCCTCTACGCGATCGAGACGACCGGTGTACGACGGGGCGTGTTCAAAGCGAACAGGAAGGTCCATACGCCAATCGCGGTTCTCCCGAAGGACGACGTCGGGGTAGGGGTGAGGATGGGGCTCGGAGAGCGGGCTGGGCTGGGGTCGCACACGGGGTGGAAGAACGTGTGGGCGGAGGAGAAGATCCGGGAGGGGTTCTGGGGCGAGCTCGAGCACGCGACGGCGCGCGTCATGGTGCGTCTTCCCTCCCTCCTCTTGCACTCCGAAAGCAGCTTGAGAGCTGGCGGCGCAGGTGTCGATCCCGGACGTCCCCGTTCTGCCGCTGTTCACTCCGCTCCCGTTCCTCATCACGGTCACGACGATGACTGCGCCTATGACCCGCGCGAAGGCGCTCGAGCACCCGCCGGACAAGCCCATCTTCCCCACCCCGCCACAGAAGCACAGCGACATCGACTTCCGTCTGTGCCGCAACCTCGTACTGCAACCGCAAGGGTCCTGTTGGACGACGGACGAGGCCGTCGCGTGCTTCTTTGGGGACGGGACCATCGCACAGGACGTGGTCGCGGAGGTCGAGGTAGCGGAGAAGGAGTGGCACCCTGAGCCCGAAGAGACGGCGAGTGGGGGAGAGGAGATGGGGCGGTGGCTGCAGCGCATGAGCTTCTCGTCCAAGTTCACGCTGAACGTGCCCCCGACGTTCAGCGCGCCCACCATTGTCGTCAACGTGCGTGCTCCTGTTTCTAAAATGGGGTTTGATGCCGTTTGCTAACCAAGTTTGTGAAGTACTACCTGTCGCTGAAGGTGCCGTTCCCTGGGATGGGCAACGACATGCTGCTGAAGGTCCCTGTGACGATCACGTCGGGGATCAACGAGCCCTGGCTCAAGCCCGAGCCAGATTCCCAAGTTCCGTCTCCGTCTCCGTCCCAGCCACGGCCCAAGCCTGAGCCACAGGGTGATCCCGTTAATGACGATTCGCGCTCGGACGCACCAGTTTCAGACTTCGACCTCCAACAGTATTTGTCGACGCACGACCTGAGCCTGCCGCCGTAGGTGTCCTTGCTGACTGTCAGAGACTGTCTAGCTGACTGTGCTGAATACGGACCCTGTAGGGAATATTGGGAGACGCGAACTGAGTAGGACGGAGGACGTCCGTGTCCATCACTCGGCGTAGAAGGTTTGCCCTCCAAAAGTCTCGCACGGTGAGTTCGTCGAGTTCCAGCATCAAGGAAGTCGGATTTGGTGACCATTAGACACAGCAGAGGACAGACTTGCTCCGCAGACATGCCGGGACAAATTCAACGCTCTTTGCGGTGATTTCGGCGCTGTCGGCAGTCGTGCAATTGGGCGTGTCTCGTCCTCCTCGTCTCGTGTGTCTGCGGAAACCGGGATGATAAACTGCATCAGGAGGGGTTATGTAGCTACGCCATCTTGGAGACATGTATGTGCCTCTTTCTTGCCAATTACTCGATCCGCTACCCGGTGCTCCAACGTTCTGGTGCATCGCCTCCCGTGTATACAGACCTCGTCATCGCTGTGGCATGCGTAAAATGTCGTCCGACCCGGCCTCCTCATGCTATCCTCCGCGCATAATCCACCCGTTTTCGCTGGTGATCCCGCCAATAATGACCTATTGCCCCGGAAGCGACGTCGAAGGCGAGGTGCTGTTGGAGTTCCCACAAGTACATGACGAGCAGATTGACGGGGTTTTTGCGGAGCTCCAGGGGATGCGGAAGGTGTACGTCTCCTCCGAGTCGTTTCCCATTTCTCGGGGATCCCGTGCTAACGGCGTTTCGCCTTACCACTGGGTCTGCGCCAAATACCTCTGACCGTGTCTTTACCGAGAAGCACGAGCTCCTATATTCTAGGAAATCCCTCTGGAAACGAGGATCCACGTACCCCCCGCCGAACTCCCACATTCTCCGACTACTGTTTCGCTTCCATCTCTCCTCGGGGCCGACGACTATGCCGTCCGTCGAGTCGCACGATTCTGTCTCGATCGTGTACTACGTGGAGGTGGTCTCCCTCCGCCCGACGACGTTCTTGGCTCGGAACGACAAGCGGATCCGCGAGCGGCTCGTGGTCGTCTCGCGGGGTGACCCGACTCTCTGTACGTCCGTCAGGTCTCTGAAGGAACTGCTGGTGGAGGGCGAGCCGACGTGGAAGACCACGTACAAGGAGCAGCACATGTGACATGGGCTCTGGGAGGGAGTGCTCCACCGTGAGGGTCGCGGTAAGGATTATGGTTATTCTAGATCTCCTCCCTGTCGATATTACCTCCTTGCTCATATCATGGTATCCCATCGCGAGTGCTGCCGCAGCTTCTCGTCCAGAGCGGGTACGTGATTCTCCCGCACTGCAGGCGGTCATGAAACGTTCTTGGCAGCTGCGCAGACCTAGTTACATAGCTATCCCGTCTTCGCCTCAACTACTTATGGCCTATGCATATGGGAATAATAATGATCAACTGCACGCCGTGCAGCTGTGCTATCTCAGGCGATCTCGTTATGTATCTGGTCTTAGTTCACTTGCTTTCACAGCCACGCAGTGCCCCGACGTTTGCTGCTTCCAGCATCAATCCTTTTGATCCGGCGTGCCTCTGCTGTACCGCCCCCCGACCTGATACTGATACTTTATATAAGAACTTGTCGTGGGCGGGGCAAACCCACAGCGCTTATATATGTCGACCAACTTGGCTTCTTCAACGTCTTCTAGCGAAACTGGGGCATTTTCACTCGTCATTCCAGCGACCACCTATTGCGCCGGCAGCGATGTCGAAGGCGAGGTGCGGCTGGAATTCCCGAAAGTGCAGGACGAGATGATCGACGAGGTTACTGTCGAGCTTCGGGGGACAGTCAAGGTGTACGTCGTCTCGTTTTTCTTGTATCGAATGTGTTCTGATCGCATCTTGTTTTGACGTCAGCTCCTCGCTACATGCGGGGCAGAGACATCCATCGACCGAAAGCAGGCAGCTCATACATGAGAAGAAATCTCTCTGGAAGCGAGGATCTGCGTATCCGACCCCGCCGGACTCTCACGTCCTGCGACTACCGTTCAACTTCCATCTGCCCTTGGACCCGAAAATTCTTCCATCCGTATCTTGGGATGAATGGCGTAATTACGTCATGGTATCCTACCACATCGAGGCGATTGCCCTCCGTCCGAGAACGCTCTTTTCCGGGGACAAGAGGATTCGTGAGTCGCTCGCGGTAGTCTCAAGGGGCGATCCCAGCCTCTGCGAGTCCATCAGAGCCCTTGGGGAACCGGAGGGCGGTCCTACATGGAAGACGGTGCATGAGGAGAAGCAAATGCGGCGCGGCTTATGGGGGGAGTATTCTATTGCACGGGTCGAGGTAAGGACGATTAGACTAGTTTGCGTTGAATCTCTTCTCGTCTAACAGTGCCTCATCACCCCCGCAGCTTCTCGTCCCGAACAAGCACGGCATCCTCCCGCACTGCGTCGACATCCCTCTCCTCATCAAGATCAAGACCACCACTGCCCGACTTCCGCGCACGAAGGCGGACAAGCACCCGGAAGGCAAGCCCATCTTCCCCGCGGTCGATTTCGGCTCCGACTCCACCGACTACATCTACATCAAAATGCGGCAGAAATTCACCGTCCGCGCCGGGAGTGAACCCAAGAATTCGATCAACGAGACCGTCCTGGCCTACCTCAAGCGGAAGGACCTGCTACCGTCCTCGTACCACAAGCACTGGCAGGCCGACACCACGGCGAGCGACAGCGAGGAGATGGGGCGGTGGGTCCAGCAGTGGATGGTTCAGCGGACGGTGAAGCTGCACCAGTTCCCGCCGACGTTCTCGTCCGACCTGGCGGACTGTGCGGTCAGTGCCTGTGCATCGTATTGTACCCGTGTCAGTGTGGCTGGTTGGCTGATCCCTGGATAGTATAAGATGTCCGTGGAGGTGCCATTTCCTGGCATCGGAAACTCGATGCACGTCTCTATGCCGGTAACGCTCGACTCGGGAATCGACCAGGCCACGCCCATGAAGAATGCCAGGGCCCCTCATCAGCTACAAGCCTCGATTACGGCGGCTGTGGAGTATGCCTCGACAGGCGGGGGGGCCGGAGTATGCATAACGCAGGATGTACAACCTCCTACTCTGCCACCGTGAGCATTCATTTCGATTCTCTTGCAGCACATTGACTGAAGGGTGTATTAGGACGTACTTCGACGCGGTGTATCGTGATGACGGCTCAAGAGACGGAACGTGAGACGCCGTTGTTCCCCTCTCTGGCGTCCCCGAGAAACAGCGGGCGAGAACGCACCTTCGCGGGACCTTGAGTTTCGGTTATGAGCAGTATGATAATCAATGTCATGGACTTCGAGATTATGCCCATGCCCACTGCTGAAGGTGAAGCTGGTCCATCGCCTCTCCTTCAAGGCACAAGACGAACGCACCGCCTAGTATGTCGAGCGTCGAACAGCCCCCTACTCTGAGGACAGCCTCAAATAATTCCGGGTCGCGAGCGTTAGTTAAGTCAACTTCAATCATATCTAGGCTAATACTCCCTCCACTGATGTGGTGGACGTATGTGCTTCTGTCGAGGGGGTTAGCGTCACGATTCTAGCAGGAACTACATGAACGGTCCGTTCTTCACACCACAGTCATATGTCATTATCGTCGGTCAGGAACAGGAATAAATCGTCACCAAAACGTACACTACGACTACTAGGCTAGGATCAGCACCTATGCCTTGCCTGGATTGTTGGCTTGATTGTTGGCGTCCCAATATGACCTATTGTTACGGCGTGTTCAGAAGATTCTGTGAACGGGAGAACGAAGCGAATACATACGGAGGAAGGTCTAACAAAGGAGGCTCGCTGCTCGCACTCGACGGGTCTCGAGCAAGCGGCTTCGTAATGCCGGACGTTATTACGACGGGGATCTCCAACTTAACCGAATTCCCTATCCCCGGGAAGGGCACCTTGACGGTGAGCGTATACTGTACCCGCGGTCAGTCAACCGTTACCGTTACCGCATGCACGCAGAACACGGCACACGTACCGAGGCGTCGATATTGTCCACGGTGAACGTCGGCGGGCAGTTCAGCCGGAACGTAGACCGGTACGTCCCGCGCTGGACCCATGAGCCCGTTCTAGACTTCTCTCCGCCGTCGCTGGAAGACGACACCCACTGTGGCGCAGGGAAGTCGACCGCGACTTGTACCTGCGGCCGCTTCTCACTTTTGCCCCCGAGGAAGGTCGCGACATCTTCGCTCGCGAGGCCGGGCATGATCTTCGCGCTGAACTTCACCAGGCGGTGGAGCTCGAACTCGATTTCGTGCGGGTCGTGCGGGACGGGCGGGAATATCTCCTTCTCGCCGGTGTGTTCGTGGGCTTTGCTGTGCGAGAGAGGCGCGGTTGTTGTCGTAACGGTTATGACGTAGGGGATGTCGGAGAAGAGTGGCAGGGACTGGATGTTAGGGAGGGCGAGCTGAAGGGCGCAGTATCAGTCGTTCGGATGGCACCCAAGCAAGGGTGTGTACGAACCTCGACGTGGACTTTCGAGTATTCGCCCCAGAGGCCCTTGCGGATCTTATCCTCCGCAGCGAACATCTTCCATCCATACGATGCATACGCGTCCTTGACAGCCGCGCCGGCCTCGTCTCTCGGAAGGATCGGAAGCGGGATTAGATGACGCTTGTTGATGGTAAGTGCGCCTTTACGCACGCCGACAGCGGCGACTGAGTACCTAACGTGCGTGCCCTGGAAGATCGTCCAGTAGCTAAAGGAAGGGGGGATGCGTTCGGGGATGACGAAGCAGAACGGAACGCGGACGGTGTCCGAGCCCGGAAGGGGGTAAGGGCCGTTCCGAGTCCATACGCACACGTCGTCGTTGGCGAGGTCGACAGTTTCCTGGAGGGTGACGGTGCCGCGAGACATCCATCTGCACGAGTACTGACGTTAATCACGGTTCTACAGGTTGGTTCCGAGTACAGCTGGGACGCACGTGTACGATGATCCTCGCAGTTCGACGTGGACCTCCTCGACTTCGTCTTGGTTCAGTTCACGGAGGTTGAGTTCGACCTCGCCCTCGAGAGTGCTGCCTGAAACATAGACCGCCGGCGGAATATGAAGGGTGAAGCAAGATGGGGCCCCAGTGGTGATGAACTTCATCTGTCGTCTGTCGTCAGTGAGTACGATGATTCGAGCACGACATCACTTGCCGTTATATATCCTGGGTGAGCTTGTCCATTGCAGATATGTGAGTATGAAGCCGATCCGCCATCGCACCGGAGCGTTGTCACGGTGCCTTGCAATCAACCTGCGATGTACTTGGCATCCATATCGCTTGCACCGCCACGAGCCATAACCTACACGATTGTCGCCCTGCAGGAACTACCGGACACATCAAATAGCGGACAATCTCAAAGCCCAACACTTCGCGCTCATTTCCGAGGATCGTCGGGCCTGTCAAACTGGGAACGAGTACGTTGCCAGCGCTCACTTAGGTGATGTCGGGCTGTGCAAGCCAGGTCGCCGGCTCGCTCAAATCGCGGTATCGAGTGCTAACTTCTCTCAAAACCTGTGTCCTTCCTCCAAGGATACTCCGAGTACACGGTCCGGCGAAACAGCTTGCCTTCTCTGTCGAAGGCGTGCTTTGACGTAGTGGTGATCCGCCGGCAACCGGCTAAGGAGAATCGTGTTACGCTCGGGCATTCCGGACTCGGTCGACCTGCAAGCAGTGGGTATTAATTAAAGCATGCACAAGCCTGTAGGCCTACATATGATACGATACGATAGATAGATGATATACCCAAATGTCAAGATCTTGACACAACATAAAACGTGCACCGAAGAGATCGTAGGTTTCGAGCTACATTTAGTCCTTCTCGTCAAGGCTGCTCCAGTCACGGTCGTTCACGTCCCAGTATGCTCTACAACAAAGACGATGGTCAGATCGACACGAACTAGTTATGTAGAAGAGACGTACGGCGGAAGATCGAGCATGGGTGGCGGGGGTGGCGCGTCGCCCTCGCCCACGCTCGATCCCGGCTGGTCGAGCTGCATTGATGCGTCAATCCCAGAATTGATTGTTACCGGTACACGAAGCTTCAGGTCGTTCCCGATCCCAGCGAACGGCACCCGCATGTACAGAAAGTGCTACACACCTCGTCAGTCGCCTTCGAAACATCACTGTGAAGGAGACCACAGACGTACCTCGCTGTGGATCAGGCGCGTGGCGAACGTCGGCGGCACAGTGATCCGCATCTTCGACGTGAACTTCACCTTCTGGACCCACACGCCCCGCTCATCTGCCGCGGCCTTCTCCTTCTCGAACGGCGCCCTCAGTGGCGTCCAGACTTTCTCTTGTGCCTCCATGACCACCGCGGGGTGAGGCTTCGATGGGTTCGTACCCTCCCCCAGGATGAACGCGACGTCCGACTCCCCCACAGCCGTGAATCGCTTCGCGCGGATGTACACGCATCGACACAGCTTGAAGTCGATGTCCGTGTGCGCGGAGGGCGGCGACGGGAAGAGAGGTTTCCCAGCGGGGAGAGCGTGGGCCTTCGCCGCACTGAGCGCCGCCGTGGTGGTCACGATCTTGATCTGATACGGGATATCGCAGAAGAGCGGCAGCACCCTGACGTCGGGGAAGGAGAACTGCGTGTGCAGCCGCGTCGGCACGGGTTCGAAGGACACGCGCGAGCTGAAAATGGAACTGGGACAGACACACCTCTATCCGCGCAGTTCCGTAGTCTCCCCACAGCCCTCGCCGCATCTTCTCCTCGACGTAGACCGTCCGGAAGCTGGCGGAGGGCATCGCGCGCCGCACCTGCATGCCCAGCTGGTCCATGGGCAGGATTACCAGCGGGGTGCGTACCCGCCGGTTCATCTGGAACGTGCCCGGGCGCACGCCGACGGCCGTCACGGAGTACAGGACGGATGCTGACTTCTGGAAGCCTGAGTACTGAAAGGACGGAGGGAGATTGTCGGGTAGATGGAAGTAGAATGGGAGACGGAGGAGGTCGGAGCCGGGTGCAGGATATTCGCTACCGTGCGACCAGACGGAGAGATTGCTGTAGATGAGGGGTTGTACCTCGCGGAGAGTCGTCCTGTCACGAGTAACCAGCCTACGCCCCATCAAAGACAAGTTGTACACAAGTCGAAGACAGAATCATCAACGAAAGGACGTACGTCTGAGCAAACCCCCTAAGCTTTACATGGACCTCCTGGATCTTGTCTTGCGTCAACTGGCGAAAGTCCAGCAGAACCTCGCCTTTGACTTGGCTGCCAGAGGAGTACACGCTGGATGGGATCGATAGACTTATGGCATGGGTAGAGGGCGACATGGTGGTCAAGCAGTGACTGTTGACCTGGCAGAAGTCGACCCGGGTCTTGTGTGGCTGGTATTCGGAATTCGGGAGATAGAGGGGTATCACGATGGCTACGGCCCTAGGTTCAAGAACTCGATGACGAGTTGCGCAGGACAAGGAGGTCGCAGGACATGGAAGCCGGGCTGAGGGTGCCTGAGGCTATTGTGCCGCGGCATGTTCCTGGTAGCTCGCTGCGGAGCCACGAGGTCGCTCCAGAAATTGATTAGGGGTAAAACCGACAAGGAGAGCGTATCACTGCGAAGAAATCAACTTTTCCGCAGCCAGGAAAGCCTGTGGAAATGATGAAAAATTCCTAAAAAGTTAAAAAAAGTTCACAGAGGAGGAAAGTCTTCGGCAAAGCGCCTTTCCTCGGGCACAAACTTGAGGCCCATGAGCCTTTCTGGGCTCTAGATTGGCGCTTTGCCGAAGACTTTCCGTCGCGATGAAATTTTGATGGAAAGGGTCGCATTCAGAAGGCTATCCACAGACTTTCCATGACAAGGAAAAGTTGATTTCTCCCCAGTGTATATTCCCAGAGTCAGCGAGCTAGTGGAAAGATAGGGAAAGATTCGGCGGGACAATGGACATGGTGGAAGCCAAGATGGGTTGACGCAGCTCACTGGGAGAGGATGAATATCATATTCACCGCAGCGCTCGGGTCCGATCAACGCTCATCCTCTCACAAGCCTTCTCAAGGAGTTTCATCGCCGAGCGCCGACCCCCACTTCCGACAGAACATGAAGCTGAACTGCTAGACACAATTATTCATAATCTTCAGTGTTAGTTCCCATACAACAGTGACAACTTCGTAATGCCTAGCTCTATGTTCTAAATCATGGGACACAATCGTATGGTATGATTGACGTCGATAGACAGGCACTTACAGCCGACTACATCAAGGGAGTTTATCAAAGCATCCACAACTCCTTGTCAATGAACATATGTTTACATATCAGCATGGTCACTGCACTCTCAACAACAAACTAGTGCTAGAAATAGCACCAACATGAGAATGATCCACCCAGGACATTGCGATACAAGTTGATGCACCTGGCGATCCAGGAAGTATACTGTATTCTGTGTTTCTCAGCTTTTCAGCTCAAGCTCACCCGCCGTTTTTCGGAGACGTCAGAGAAAGTAACATTCAAGGTGTCTTGTGCCCCGTCTCTCATGCCATCATCACGATACCATCGAAGTACGTCCTAACACACCTTTCAGTCAACGTGCCTCAAGAGCCGTGGATAGAGGAAACAAATACTCACGGCAGGGTCGGAGGTTGCTGCTCATCCTGCGTTATGGTCCTCCCGCCTGTCAAGGCCTCGTCCAAAGTTGCCGTCATTGCTGCCTGCTACTGACAAGACGCCCAGCCACTCTTCATGGGCGTGGCCTGGTCGATGCCCGAGTCGAGCGTGATGGGCATGGAGACGTGGACTGAATTTCCCGTACCCGGGAATGACACCACGGATATCATATACTGTCCAGGAACAATGAGCCGAGTCACCACACCGATACAACTCGCTGAGACTCACCACGCAGTCCACAAAGTCGCACGTAAACATCACGGTTGGCGGGAGCCGGTGCAGCTTCACCATCCGCCATGCATCCACTTGCCCATCTCCTGCTTGTCGCCCCGCTGAATGTCTTGCAGCCACCTGGCAAGACCCCTCCGAGCAGCCTCTCTCCAACTTCGCAGAGAGGCCTCACCTAGAGATGAAACTTGGCAGAGATTATCCCTGGACCATCACCGGGGCCTGCTGGCACCCAAAATTTGAGCCCAGTAGGTAAATGTAGCGGAGAGCAGTTGAAGATCCTAGCCGAGCAGCAAGTATGATAATTCTACTGAAGCTTTCTCCCAACGCTTGTGCGAGGACGGACCAAAAGGACTGTCGTACTGGAGGCACCAAACGTTGAGGCACTGTGTGGCTGTGCAAGGAACGTGCCAAGCGAACTGAGCCCAGAGGAGCAGATAACAGCTATAGAATTACAGCTCCGCATGCAGTTGTTCATTATGGTTCCAGCAGACCGCCATCGAGGCAACAACGGGACGCACTCGGCACCGTGGAGGTCCAAGGAACATTCCATGATTGTCAAATTCAAGCTTTTGAATACGGCGACTGGCCTCGGCGCACTTGCCTCGTGAAATCCGCCATGTTGCTATACAGCAAATCTTCCACGCCAAGTCATGGGTCAAGGACTCCCTTCCCGTCGTACTCTGTTTGTACGCATTCGTCAGGGCTAGACCGAAACGGAAGGTTTAGGAAGGACACCTACAACGGCAGACTCAGGTTGCGCGAGGAAGACCAGCGTCGGATATCCGAAACCAGCGTGTCCGAGTGCATATGATCATCGACAGCACCAGTGCGAGGCTCAGGACTCGGTTTTGTTTGGGAGACAGATGCAACATGCGTGTTTGGCTGGGGCTGGAGCTCAGACTTGACCTAGGGCTCGCCGTCGTTGCAATTGATGGCGAGGGCGATTGTCTAGACCATTGTGCACAATCTGGTGGTGATTTCTACCTACGCCCCATCCAACGCATTCAACGTAAGCAGTAGGTAAGGTCGACGAGCACTCACGGTCGTCCGAAACATCTTGCCAACATTGATTAGATGATACACGTATAACCGCATGATAACTGCGCTCTCTGCAAGACCTAAATGCCAAAGATATGTAGGACTGCGGTGAGCACGATCTATATGAGACATTGCGTTGTTGACGAACCTGGCATTCAAGAAAGCCCCACTAACCCGGTCGTGCTGACTGCGAGTCTCTCAGCTCGTCAGAGTATCGGGTTCGCGAGAGGCACGAACACTCGGGCCTCGTACTCCGTCTCTCTCCCGATTGTCACTATAGACTGCCTCGAAGTAGGTCCTAATAGATTGTCAAGTGTTAGCACCGACAGGGCCGCGAACAGCGAGACCGAAAACTCACGGCAGCCGGCTTGGAGGTTGCTCATCGCACGGGATTTCGGTCCCTCCTGGGGAGGGATCGGCGCCGACGCCGGCCTCAGCACCAAACGAAGTCTGAGTGGGCGCATCCTCCAGTGCGCTGGCAGCCGGGCCACCTCCACTCCGCCGTGGTGTCGCCCGGTCGATCCCCGAGTCGAGAGTGATGGGGATCGAAACCTTGACGTTGTTCCCCACGCCCGGAAACGGCACCTGCACCGACACCGTATACTGTGCGCGTAGGGTTGGGGGTCAGCTAGCTAGCCCGCACGAAACAATACCCCCACAATGCTATGCTACGGCGCGACATGGGCACTCACCGCGCAGTCCACGAACTCGCTCGAGAACGTCGGCGGGAACCGGTTGAACTTGACCTTCGGCTCGAACGTCCAGTGCTGGACCCACCGCCCCATCTCCCGCGCGTCCCCGCGCCTGGTGTCGTCCTCCCAATGCTTGTGGTACGAGGAGCGCGGCAGGTCCTGCTCCTTGATGCAGGCTAGGGTGAACTTGTTGGTTAGGTCGCAGGAGGCTCCTATTGCCCGGACGGCGAAATTCTGGCGTATGGTGATGGAGATGGGCGTGTTGGCGGCGATGGCGATGGCGGGGAAGATCGGCTTGTCCTGCAGATGTCTGTCCGCCTTCACCCGCGGGAGCCGGGCGGTCGTGGTCTTGATCCTGATGAGAAGAGGGATGTCGATGCAGTGGGGGAGGATGCCGTGCTCGTTTGGAACGAGGAGCTGCAATGTCCAGAACGAGATGCCTGAGTCAAACGAGGAAGGAAAACGTCGCGAATGAGCCTTGCCTCGACTCTCGCGGCGGAGTACTCTCCCCACATACCTCGCCGCATTTGCTGCTCCTTGTGCGCGGTCTTCCACATCGGCCCGCCCTCTAGGTTCCCCAGAGACCTGATGGACGTGCAGAGGCTAGGGTCGCCCCTCGGGACGACCACGAGCTGCTCGCGGATCTTCTTCTCGCTCCCAAACAACGTCGTCGGGCGGAGGGCAGTCGCCTCAACGTAGTACACGATCGAGACGAAATCATGCCACTCGGTCCAGTGGACAGACGGCAGGATCCTTGGGTCTGAAGGCAGGTGGAAGCGGAACGGTACTCGGAGGATATGTGAGTCTGACGGGGGGTATGTAGATCCTCGCTTCCAGACGGATGTCTTGACACCCAGGAGCGCCTGCGGCTGGGGAGAGACACGGTCAGAAGAATCGGATGTGGCCCTGGTGATGACGCAAGACAAGGCACGACCGGTCAAAGCGGGATCCCCGAGAATCGGGAAAAAAGAAGACGTACATCTTGAGTGTTCCCCGGAGCTCCACGACGACTTCGTCGATTTGCTCGTCCTGTATTTTCGGGAACTCCAACAGCACCTCGCCGTGGACATCGCTTCCGGGACAATAGGTCGTTGGCGGGATCACCAGCGAAAACGGGTGGAGTATGCGCGGAAGAAGGCTCGAAGCTGCAGCTGGGTTAGACGTCATTTTGCACATGCCCCAGCAATGACACGTTCTCATATATACTCGATCAGAGCAAGAGGCGGTGCAACAGATGTGCACTCCAGACCAAATGGATCCGTGCTACTTATGTGTATCTGGAGCACTGCATAGCGGTGCAAACAAATGGCAAGTGAAGACGCCCGTTCGAGATAGCGCATCCGTACGACCCTCCGGATGTAGTTGCTCGTTGTGGTTTCCCACAGATCCACGAGACGAGAGGACCAGGGATAGGGCGCGGACGAGATGCACCCCGCTGCCAACAGCGCAGGAGCACTGCAAAAAGTGCTCGGCTTGTCGCGTTTTGTCCGCGGAACATAGCTACGCTCGCATTTTCGACCTGGCGCTACCGAGTTCGGCATACTTACCGCGTGTGAACTTGTACGTCACGGATAAAGACGGCCTCCGTCGTACTCGGTTTGTGCCTCCCAATATTCCCTGCATCATCCATGTCCGTCGCCGTCAGCTACACAGTCACTAAGAACCAACAAGGACACCTACGGCGGCAGGCTGAGGTCGTGCGTCGACGAATACCGACGGAAGTCAAAGCCCGAAACTGGTGCGTCCGAGCGCGTTCCATCATCGACATCGACGGCACCAGCCTCAGATGGCGGCTCAGGCTTGGGTTGTGGCTGGGACGGAGACGGAGACAGATCCTGTGTATCTGGCTGGGGCTTAGGGTCGGGTTTGGGGTCAGGCTTGAGCCAAGGCTCGTTAATCCCCGACGTGATCGTCACGGGGACCTTCAGCAGTATGTCGTTGCCCATCCCGGGGAACGGGACCTTCAGCGACAGGTAGTACTTCGTACCCGAAACGAAGACCCCAGATTAGGTTAGGATAGACCATTGCGCCGTTAAGAAAAAGGTACGCACGTTGACGACGATAGTGGGCGCGCTGAACGTCGGCGGCACGTTCAGCGTGAACTTGGACGAGAAGCTCGCGCGCTGCAGCCACCGACCCGTCTCCCCTCCCCTCCCGCTTGCTGTCTGTTCGGGCTCGGGGTGCCATTCCTTCTCTGCCACTTCGACGTCCGCGACCACGTCCTGCGCCACCTTCCCCGCGCCGAAAAAGCATGCAACGACCTCGTCCGTCGTCCAACAGAACCCTTCCGGGTGCAGTACGAGGTTGCGGTATAGACGGAAGTCGATGTCGCTGTGCTTCTGTGGCGGGGTGGGGAAGATGGGCTTGTCCGTGGGGTGCGAAAGTGCCTTCGCGCGAGTCATGGGCGCGGTCATCGTCGTGACCGTGATGAGGAACGGGAGCGGGGTGAACAGCGGCAGGACGGGGACGTCCGGGATCGACACCTGTCCACGCCCGGGTCAGCTCTCAGCTCGGGGTGCGGAGACGTAGGGGGAGGGAGGGAAGCCTGGGATCGTTCACGGCCAACCAATAGGGGTGCTCAGAGTGCTCAGGTTTGCACGATTCTGGGGACGGCAACACCAAACGCAATTCTGGGAGAGTCGTGCAGAATCGTGCAAGTCGCACAAAATGGCTCTGGTCCGGGCCCAGAATCGCGATTCTGATTCTAGCGTTGTGACTCTAGAAAGGTGCTCGGAATTTGAGAATATTGTGTCCAAAAGACCACGTCTAAGATCGAATCTTCGGATGGTATCTACTCTGTACGAAGAGCGAGGTCGAATTTATTCCGGAATCGGACGCATGGGCAGATTCAGCGCCACAGAAACGCCGTTGTTGCAGAAGCGACTCTGGAGTCGCCTCTGCAGCCGGCCCCTCGATTCTCTGACGACGCTGTTACGGGGCTCTCTACACTCCGTTTGGCCATTAGACCGTGATGAGAAACGGGAGAGGGGCGAACAGCGGTAGGACGGGGACGTCCGGGATCGACATCTGTGCCAGCTCTCGAGCTGCTTTCCGGGTGCAAGACGAGGGAGAGAAGACGCACCATGACACGCGCCGTCGCATGCTCGCCCCAGAACCCCTTCCGTATCTTCTCCTCCGCCCACACGTTCTTCCACCGTGTGTACGACCCCGGCCCGGCCCCCTCTCCGAGCCCCATCCTCACCCCTACCCCGACGTCGTCCTTCGGGAGCACCATGATCGGCATGTGGACCTTCCTGTTGGCTTTGAACTTGCCCCGTCGGACGCCGGTCGTGTCGATCGCGTACAGCACGGAGCTGGTGACATCCCACGCCCGGAAGTGGAAGGACGGAGGGAGGCCATCAGGGAGCGGGAAGCGAAAGGGGAGACGGAGGATGTCGGTGCCCGGCTGCGGGTAGGCCGAGCCTCGCGTCCAGACGGAAAACACGGAGGAGAGGAACTGGTGTTTCTCTTCGTATATGCGCTTGTTCTTTCGGAGCCGCCTGTCGACGAATAGACCGGCGTTTCGGTATGAAAAGAGGGGAAGGGGGGGTAGACGACTGCAGAGGACGCACGTATGGATGTTTCCGCTGAGTTGGACACACACCTCGTCGATGTTCTCCTCGAGCAGCTGGCGGAAGTTGAGTAGGACCTGGCCCTCGACGTAGCCACCGCCGCAATGGACGGTTGGCGGGATGACGACAGTCAAGGCAGAGGACGCGGAGGCTGAGGACTGGGGGGCCGTCATGTCGAAAAGCGAAGATGGTATTCTGCGGGACCACCTATATATGCGCCATTAATGTTGAAGCTTTGCGCGTTGCGGCTTGGGGCAGGCTGTCATTGGAAATAGGTGATTGTGAGAATACGTGGACGACGACCGGTATTAAGATGGATCAGGCCTGAGAAATCGGATGTATATTACTTGGTGATCAACGTTGCTGGGGCGTCGCAATTGGAAGAACAGAACATAGATAGGGTCTTGCAAGCAAGAGCTAGCAAGAGTCGGTCAGTGGGAGAGGGAGAAGGTTAACTTAGGCCCGAGGAGGAGCAGGAGCAGCAGGAGCAGGAGCAGGAGATGCTGCGCACTCCGAGGGGGCATAGCCTAGCGCTCGTGGACGGAAACGCCGGCACAAGCGCTGGGCTATGCGTACTTACTGTCTGAGTCTCCGAAATATAGCAGTACCAATTATAATAGCAGAGAGGTATGGACCGTTATCGTCTAATCATCCTTCAAGTTCTTCCTCTCGCCAGAATCAAGCGGCATCCTCCCCAGCACAGGCGTCCCGGGCCAACTTCAAGGATGGATCCCACCACAGATTTCTGAGCGAGACTATCTACAAGTTGCCTACTACCTACCTCAGGAAGCCTGCCAGTGGTGGACGTACGCCGTGGCAGCTCCATCTTCTCTGGCATTGTCCCTCTGCAATCCTCACCATCCCTAATATTTGCGGCACGGATGTCTCGGTCGGAGGTCTTCGTTTCGAGCGAGGAGTGAAATGGCAAGGCGTCCGAAATATAAGGTGAATATGTGGCCGCGTATGTGTGCGTCGGCGAAAAGGCCCCCTTGGCCCGAGGCGGCTCTCCCCGACTGAAAGTGCATTATCCAGCTCCGTGTATCTGGGACACTGGACAGGGAAACAGTGCCTCATGCTCAGTCCCCCTCACCGACAACACGACCATCACGATAGACAGCATCGAAGTACGTCCTGAAGAGTCGTTAAATCAGAATCACGCAACGATGGAAAGGAATGCTCACGGAGGCCTGACTGGTGGGTTCGCGCTCTGAGGCTCCTCAGCCAGCGGTACAGGTACGTCTGTCCCTAGGCCAGAAGCTGAAGGCCCAGAGGCCTCAGTCAAAGTCGTCGCCGACGGCACCCGCCGAGTCGCCCTGCCGTTCTTCTGCGGCATGGCCTGGTCGATGCCCGAGTCGAGGGAGATCCGCGTCGACACCTCGATGTCGTTTCCCAAGCCCGGAAACGGAACGCGCACCGACATCACATACTGTCCAGAGTCCCTGAATTAGCCCGCCCGCACACAATGCACCGAAACCATAAAACAAGACAGGAGGGTCACGGTACAGGCGCACTCACCGCACAGTCTACGAAGTCAGACTCGAACGTCGGCGGGAACCGCTGCAGCTTGACACTCCGCTGGATCGTCCACTGCTGCACCCACCGCCCCATCTCCTCCCCGGGCCTGTCGCCCGCCGCTGTGTCCGCCTGCCAGTGCTTGTAGTACGCGGACTCGGACGGCAGGACGTCCTCCGGCTTGATGTACGCGAGCACGATCTCGTTCGTGTGGAGCCTCGTGTGGCCCCCCACGCGGACGGTGAAGGCCTGCTGCAGGCTGACGAATCTGCGGTCGTTGGAGTCGAAGTCGATCGCGGGGAAGACTCGGACCGGTTTTCCCTGTCCCTCTGGGTGCTTATGCGCTTTCGCGCGCGAGAGGCGGGCGGTCGTCGTCTTGACCGTGATGAGGAGGGGGATGTCGACACAGGTGGGGAGGATCCCGTGTTGGTTCGGGATGAGGAGCTGCGCAGGGAGCGGCGAGATGCCATTAGAGTGCCGGGCGCGCTGGTTGGGGGAGAATGAAAATGAAAATACATCCTCACCTCGACCCGCGCGGTGGAGTACTCCCCCCAGATCCCGCGCCGCATCTTCTTCTCCTTATGCACCGTCTTCCACGTCGGCCCGCCCTCCGCCGACAGCCCCCTCAGAGACCGGATGGACGCACAGAGGCCCGGGTCGCCCCTCGACACGACAGTAAGTTGCCTGCGCATTGTCTTGTCCTCCGCCCCGAAGAGCACCGTCGGCCGGTGGGCGATCACCTCGACATAATACTTTATCGAGGCAGATTCGCTCCCTGCGTTGCCGGGTAGGGACGGAAGGAGCTTCGGGTCCGAGGGGAGGCGGACGCGGAACGGCAGGCGGAGGACGTGCGAGTCCGGCGGGGGGTACGCTGCCCCGCGTTTCCAGAGGGATGTCCTGAGAGACACGAGCTCCTGCCTCTCGCTAATAGTTCTGCGCTGATTACCATGAGAAACTACCACGGAGCTGGAGGCGACATGAGCGTTACAGAAAGTTAGACGAAGTCAGAACGGGGCCTGCATGCCAACTTGAAGAGATGATGAGGACTTGAACACGTACGCCTTCAGTTTCCCGAGAAGCGCCACGACGACTTCGTCGATCTTCTCTTCCTGAACTTTCGGGAATTTCGGGAATGTCAACAGTACCTCGCCCTCGACGTCGCTGCCGGGGCAATAGGTCGTCGGCGGGATTACCAGCGAGAACGGGCCGGTTATGCGAGCCTGAGAAAGGATCGCCGCGGCTGGGTTGGCCGACATTTTGCGGACGCCCCAGCCACAGCAAGTCCTTATATGTATTGTGATCTATGCGGGAGGCGGTGCAACAGAACATCAACAGATGGAGCACGTAGCGGTGCAAGTACGTATGTAAAGGGCCTGTGAATGCTCCGTACGCATGTTCGCCTCGGCGCCGCACCTTCTCACTCCATTCAATTGCCGCACACAGCATACAACACGGTATACTAATCTCCCAGAGGAGACACAAGACAACCTGCGACAGGCCACGACGGCCGCCGACCCACCGCTATCACCTACAGAAATGTAAACAATTGTCAAACCCCCGACCGCTGATTATGGAAGGTGCACTTACCAATCGAAGTCGGCGCAAGAGGGCGAAGATCTAACGGCAAAAGACTGGTCGTAGAGGCTCAATCCGCGGGGGTGGCAGGTACTGGGGAAGGAAGCTCGATACCGTCTGTCCCTCCATTTCCTTCTCCTTAAATACATTCCCCGGGTGCTCACTCCCCCACGCACAGACCAGTGGAAAATTGATGTCCTCCGGGCACAGTCCGCATCGGCACTGGCAGCATAGTTACCTCCCTGAAAATGACACCAGCGTGAGTTCCCTTGATCTCGGCTTGTATGTGTATGCGATGCGCGTACCTGTGGCTAATCCACGACTCCCTGATGTGCCTTCGTTCCGTGTCCGTGCCGCCCGATTTGTCACCAGCATTCGCGTCAGCCTGGTCCTCTGTTCGGCCTCATAGTAACGCCACACTCGTCCCCGGCTGACTGCTTACCATTCTGCGTCAGAACCACCGAACGGACCACTTTGGTGATTCATTCGTGGAACACGCGTGAGTCGACCGTCACTGTGGACTCATAAGACCCATGATCGTTATGGGCACAACATTCAGCGTCCGCCACGGCGCGCTCGCATGAAAGCAGAGCCCACAAGACCACCGCGAACCCGGGACAGCTGGATACCAGGCGATGAGCCTCCGCCATTGGCAGCAACACGGGATGAACGGCCGCCCGGGGTCAAGGGACATATGTACCGATCATTCGAGTTTCAGCCTTGCGAGTCTCGGGGGCCGGATTACCGCATACTCGCGAGCGGAGTCGGTGCGGCTGGGGGCTACATATCCGACGACCCTGTCGGAAGATGGAAGCCCGCGGATGCGAACGCTCGCAGCTCCGCTCGTCTATCCCGCAGTGGCCAGGACCTATCATGAATGGCCGCCAACTGTCGGAACGACGGGAATGAAGCGGTCGCCTTGCAGACCGGGAACAGCGGTCTCCGTGCAGGTGTCTCTTGCCTGATTGCAAGAGAATCGAGAGTGCGCAAACACACGCCCCTGAAACGTGATGTGTGCGGGACTGGGACACGGCCGAGCCTGACTGTGTTCTGACCGCTCCGATCCGCCTCAGCGACGGACGGCCATGTAGTGTCCCGGGTGCACCGTAGTACGGTCCCTGCAGAGGATTCGCAAAGAGTTGCGAGGCGCGGCGAAGGGACGGAGGAATGACAAACAAGGAATTGGGACAGGGCGGAGAGAACGGATGGAAATGAGAAGCCAATATTTCCGAGAGAGGTCCGAGGCAATGGAGTACACGCACGCACGACCTGGCTTTGTGTGGCCCCGGGCCGTCCTGGTCTTAATGCGCTTCACAACACGACTTGCATGCTGCCTGTCCCGGCGTCCTCGTTCGTGGTCGACGATGCTGTCCCTGGTGTCTCTTTCGCAGTCATGGTCTCTCGATAACGTTCATAGTGACAGGTCGCGCGTTCAGCCGATTTTCTGAAACAGAACCACTGGCACCCAATGGGGTGCAGGTGACGAGCACACAGGATCGGAGATCAACGGCAACCGACTAGGGTGACCGCATACCGCTGGTGCTCAGAAAGCCGATCACGAGCGTGAATGGAGAACGCGCGGCCGTCTCTCTGCCGCAAGTTGCCTCGCTCGTAATGAACTCCCGCACGTCAAAATCCCGAGCCGGATCTCGCGCCTGACGATCCTGAACCTCGTACACAACGGGTGCCGAAGGAGACGTTCGTCGAGCTCATGCGGGAGACGATGGAGGCGGGGGCAGAGGTTCGCGTAGTGGGAGGGCGCGATGGTGACGGTGCGTCTCCGTCACCGATGTACTTATTGTTCTGGACTCAATATTAATGCGCACGCGACGCCCGACCCAGGCGTGCGATCAGCACTAGATATATCATTTTATTCCCCCGATCCACGTGCGTCCGGACCACGTATATGCGCTCCAAAAAGCAGAAGCTACTCACCTGATAGACAGCCCGATGCGCCCAGGCTGAAGCCAGTTGTCCCGGGCCGCGTGTGGAGTCCCCAGACGCAAGCCCCTGGATGGCTGCTGTCTATGGCCATCCACGAACTTGAGCCTGGGATATGTTGACGCTGACGAGGGTCGCGAGCCGGCAAAGACATGTGCGATTCTTGTGTCTTCGCGGAGTCTCAGATTCGCACCACGGGCTGTTGAGAGGTGGGTGTCGCATGCACTGGGATTCCGCTGAGCGAATACGTCACTCTCGAGCGCACGGAGGCGAGCGGTGGGGCAACTCGCCTGAAACCAAACTAACGACCTGCTGGCAATGGTGGCCGGACGCTCCGGATGTACGGCGGGCACACGACAGGTGACGGCGCAGCGTCGGATGGCTGTTGTCTAAGCATGATTCGCCGGGAGCGTGGGGATTTCAACGTGGCGAGACGGCAAGCACAGGGAGTGCTCTTACCTGGGGAAAACTATCCTGCACATTCGTGGCGTGTGCCCGCACTGGTACCCAATGCGACCGTGAGGCGCTGCGCCGGGTGCTCGAATGCATACTACATCACCTGAGAAGCGGAGACGAGAGGCGAGGTGGCTATATGCGACCTGTAAATGGGAATTGTCAGTTGGTAACCGCATATAGCCGCATATATGCGTATCGCGTACCTTTCAAATCCCGCTTTGACCGCTCGTCGTGCCCCAGGATCAGATTTCACCCAAGCCAGCTGTCTGGAGGTGAAACATCCCGGGTAAAGTTCGAGGGCCGAGGTAGACAGGCAGGATGATGGGGATTGAGGACAAGATGAGGAGAGGAGACGTTCGAGTTCCGAAACGAAGCTCGAAGGAGGACACTCCGGAAACCAGTCTGTGGATGCCTGGGACTCGGCGAGCTCGGCCCGACCACTGCGCGCACGGGCCACGGAGACGCACGATGAGCTTGCAAAGTGAGTGGGGGCCCAAGACCTCGCGCGGTTTTGCGCCCGAGGACCTGCTCAAACACGCTCTCCACTCCCTCTTCACCAGCATGCGCACGGACCATCGCGATCGGGACACGCTAGCGTCAAGGGTTTGAGCCGTGCGCAGTCTCTGTTGACTGCTTCCGCTTTCCCCTACCAATCTGAGGCGCGCGCCGCGTGCCGCTATCCTCACCAATCAAAACAATGTCCTCAGCCGGCCGCGCAGGACATCTGCCAAGCGGGAGGCGAGGTAGCTTACCGACACCTAAGCACTCCTTCGCAATGAGACTTCCATCTGAACAATTTAAATAAATATTATCCCTGAGCAACAGAACCACCGAGATGGCTTATGAGGGACTGTAGACAGCGGGCCACCGGATTGGCGGCTAGCAGAGGTGGGAAAACAGGGCGGGGGTCTCCGAAGGTCGCTGTCCAGGCCACGGAGCTTGTGAACTCGCTCACAGTCCTCATGCGCACCGCACACAGGACGGAACGTGTCCGGGCATACAAAGCGAGCGGACGTTCGAGACTCGCTGGGTGCGGAAAAAAAGAGACGTATGACAGACGGGTGATTTGATAAGTTGGAGGGACACAGACCCAACGCAGCGAGCGCACGACAGAGAGAGGAGACACTGGACAGCAAAGAAACCTTGCTCGACGGCACTCCAAGAAACGCGCCGAAAGCGGACCGACCGGAACCGACGCACGCACCGGGGTCCGTTCCGCGTTCGCTCCGAGCAGGTGTCCATAAACCAAAGCGACGAAAGCACTCACTCACCTGTGTGCAAGAGTGCGAGAAGGGTGGCTGCCCGAAGGACAGGAAACCAGTATATTCCGTCCGTATTTACAAGGGAGGAGCGAAGGGATTAGACCGCAAAACTGGTCTGGCAGCCAGGAGGAGGGAATATGGCAGGCCGGCATGCCTTCTGGCACAACGACAATGCACTCACCTGTCGCACCCATCTAAGCAGACATGCCCGGGCTCCAGGTTCATGCCACCGGGCTCGTACGCCTTCCGAGGCAGAGAAGACGGTGTGGAGAGCTCAACGTCTGAAGGCAGGACGACCAAGGGATGAGCGATGAGCGCAGACAGAAGCGAGAATATTCGAATGCAGGCCCGAGAGACAGGAACCAACACGAAGAGAAGCCCGAGAATCACGGATATTGAGGACCAGACTTCCGCCGTAAACGAGACGAGGGGATGCACGAGAGGTAGAGTACGCACCGAGTCACTGCACATACAGCAAAGCCCCGCCCACCGTTCCACAGGTGACAAGACCCAGGCTTGGGGCAGTCATGCCCATTCGTCGGCGGTTTCAACAGTTCGCCGCCAGGACGGCACCAGACACGTTGCAGGCGAAACCCAGTCAAAGCGAGGTCGGAGTGAGACGAACGGGAGACGGCAGTGTGCGGGGTACACGCGGTAGTCGGTCGCAAGCTAGACAGAGAGCCGCACGGGTGTCGCCATGGCAGAGAGACAGCTGGCCGGCGGAGGATGGAGGAGCAGAGGTAAGTGGCACTGCCGAGTGTAAGCGCGACACCGCGTCATGTGCATGATCCGCAAGTGGAAGGTACGGGCGCTCGACGACTACATCAAGTCGAACGCCAACTCGAACCGCCATCATGTCCGCCGTCGGCCTCCGCACCTCGCATGCCCTCAATATATGCTGCAAAATTCAAGCTATTTACTACAAAACATGTACGACTGAAACTATGGAAGCTACCCGACTGCAAGCACCACCGCCGCTTTGCCCGGTTCCACCGCTCGCTCTCGCCCTCCGAGTCCTCAAACTAACCGATTCGTCTGCCCCCCACCGTCCCTGCCCTGGGCGACGTATCCACCAAGGTGATCGCTTATTATCACTGGGAGCCGAAGGTCAGCGCTCAGGCAACGGCTTCCGGACCTTGCCTTACGACGCGGTCTGGCGTGCAGGCCGGTCGAGGACGAAATTCGAGGTGAGTGCCCTGACCTTCTGTGCGAGCATGGGCTTCTCCTCTGGATTTGAGACGGGGCAGTCGCAGGGCACGCGGTTTAGGCCAGGACTCCGGTCGAAGGGATGTAGTGAGGACGGGCTCAAAGGTGTGCAGGTCGAGCACGCGTTCCTCTGTCTGGGCGGGGGCAGGAAGATGTGCGTGCGAAGATCGAGCCCACTGTCGGTGTGCCAGAGGTGGGACGTGCTCGTGTGCAGAGATGAGGTCGCGAAAGCGCGATTCGGAGAACTTGACGCCCCGGATCTTGAGGGGAGGGGAAGACGAGTTTGGCAGCGGCCATGCCGTACCGCAGGATGCTTTCCGGATAGTGGAGAGCGCGCCGGCGGACGTCCGGGGGCGCGGGGACAAGCTTGAGCATGCCGTCATGCAAGAGGTCCGTCAGCAAGCGGAGCGGCGTAATACTGCCCTTGATGTCGCTAAGATTTGTGAGCGGAACGTGGGCCGGCCAGCCGTTGACAGGGCGGAAGACCATCTGGGCATACTTCTCTTCTCTTTCGAGTAGTACAGCCCCAAGCCCACAATCCCTGCAGCTATGGCTTTGCATACACGAGCGTGGTGTGGTCGAGATCGCTGTTGATGGGAGCCTGCCCCGCAATTCTCCCCGAGACAAATGGCATGCTTCGAATATCGATGTAATGCACTTTCACGATAGGTCCCCATGCCGGCTTGCCTTTTCTCCGTGCAGTTCTAGGCAGTTCTGCCCACCGCGACTAAGCTGTGTGTCCCGAGCGCATTGGTGCAGCAGCCCGGGAACTCATCCAAGAGGCGTGGCACACGCGTCGACTTTAGACGAGCGCCGCATCAAGCATGTTCGTATCTTCCATACGGACTTGTCCAAGGAGTTGAAGACTGACCTGAACCCATGTCAGCGATATCAGTAATCATCGGATTTATGACGGTTAAGAACGTACATACTCGGCCGCAGCCTCTGTATTGCGCGTGTCACGAACGCAGCTTAGCGTTAATCATTCCGCTCTCACCCGCTGTTGCTATGGATCGGCACTAGGCAGTAGGATCCCTGCTGGCGCCGCAGCTTCGACCCTTTCCAGCTCGGGAGGTTCGCCTCCCGGTCGACGGTTAGACCCGACCTCTGGGAGAGGCAATCAAGTCCTTGCTGACTGGCGACAAGTAGGAGGTTGCTGGCGGACTGTAAGTGCACTGTCATCAACTCCATCGTAGAAACCGAGTTCTCCATTACAGCTGTAGACCAATCGAATTTGTTCGTTCATTTCTTTCGAACAGGGTGAGTCGCACTCTGAGCAAACAGGCTCCCGGGTACCGGTAAAACGCTCATCGCCACCGTGTTATTTTAATCAAGCTTCGGATTCAGGTGGCCGCCGTATGTCGCCGAACCCACCGAAGTTCGAACACATCATGATGTGTATATTGAAACAGGCCTGGGTGAGCCTGGGAGCGATGAAGCGAGTGCCAAGCACAGGACCGGACCCGTTCACACGGCTGCACGCTAGGATGGAGGCGACTTATGAGGTACGCACATTTCTGCGCATATCGGACACCGCCCACTGACGGCAATTCCGCGAAACCATCAGGCTGACTGCGGACGTCCGGGGTTTGCATCCAAGGGAATTGAGGTCCGTGACTTGGTACGTCTCTGGCTCGGCCGTGACAGTGTGTCTAACCCCCAGGTTTCAGGATAGATGTGTATTCTGTTACTATGATTCCGACATGGATTTCGCCAGAGAGACTTTCACCGCTTTTCCTGGCCGGCGCGTCATGAATGGTCTCACGCCGCTAGCCGTGGTCCATGGCGATGGTTCCTCGGAACTCTCTCGCCTCGCGCGGCGCGCGCACTGCGGCGTCTCGGGTCTTGGAGCGAAGCTGCCATGAACTTCCAAGGTCAGTTCCGCACACCGGCGCGCATGGCTCATATTGCTTACGGCGCACTCCTGCTGTGTCGAAGATGGCCTCCGTCAAGCCGCGACCGCTGCCGACGACCGCACCAGAATGCGGTTCGAGGCAGAGGGCCCGGGGCAGAATCTGCGATCGTCGCTCGCCCTTCGGAGATCTGGCAATGTGCGATGGAGAAAGCGGAATTGCCCCGCAGTTCTCGACGTTGTTGGCACGCCCTGGCCGATCCATGACGACAGATAGCCGGTGAGATCTGGGACGGGCGTCCCGGCAAACCAAGCCCTCAACGCGCGACAGCCGGACGTACATACTCGGGGAAAACAGACGGCCGAAATGCCGTCACGGCGGTTCAATAAATCCTCATACCCACTCGTTCGGTCCCTTCCCCCTCTACGTCGCCCCCCGATGTGCTCGAGCGCACGACGCTTTTGACTTGGCTTCCTCGCGAGGATGCCCTCGCCGCCCGCCGACCTCGCTCTTCTCGCTCTACTCTCTCTCTCGCGTCGACTGCCTGCCGTCGTACCGTCCACTGCCCCTCGCCTCCGTCGACTTTGAATGTGAGTATACTTTCCTCAACGCCTCTATCGTTATTTTTCGCTTGCTGATGCACTGGTTTAGCTTATATCCAGACGACCTCGCCGTTCAATTGGATATGGGCGAGACGTCGATGCTCGTGTGGGTTCCAGGTGCCTGGGCGCCCGGCATGCGGACGCCTCCCTGCGGATTTTCCGGCAAGCCCAGACGACGAGCAGGTGGGGATTCGTCTCCTGGCACGGCGGCGTTGTCAACGAAGAGGACGGGTCCGTGCCGGCGCCGAACATTCGCGTGCGAGCGTATTCAACACCAGGTATGCATCCCGCAACTTGCACGGGTCGAGTGTTTCTCATCTGTGCCCTCAGCCTCCTCATGCTCTTTGCACACCCCATCGGACGTCCGTGCGCGATCCGCTAGAGCTCCACCCCGGGACACCAGCCACCTTGCCTCGTCCCACCAATGGACGTCCGCTCTGACGATATTCCTCGCTTCCGAACCCACTGTTGTTCCTCAGTGGGGCGAGGCGGGACTCATCGGGAGAACGAGCCACAACTAGGTGCGTTTGCATACACACTGGTACATCTCCGCTCGACGCTGACCAATTTGTGCATGCAGCTGTTGACGTGGTCCGGAACAACGCGGCGACTGATTCCAGTCCAGTGCCTCGCCGACGGTGCACCTTCGACCACGCACTCGGACGCAAATTCCGGGTAGTGGCCGCCATGACTATGCTCAAGCAAATGCTTGTGCTTCGCGTGGCAGCGCGCTGTAGTGGTGAGTACCCGTGCTATGTTCGTGCTTCGTGCTCGCTCGCTCGTAGTCCGGGATATTTCGATACAGGCTCCGAGTTCTACAGGGCTGTATGGCTCCAGAACGGTCTTAAAACATGACGGTGAGTTCGCGCATTGGTGTCGTGCTTCGATTTTGCTCATTCACACTCTGAATATTGTCTGCAGGACGTCCTCAATGCTTCCAGGCTCGAATTTTCGACGGGCCGTCCGGCAGACGGGCTATCTCCCAGCAGGCTCTCTGGCAGAGCCGGGGAGACGGGGGCGTCCTCGGCACGGACGACGAATTTCATCCTCCGGGACGCAGTGGTGCGCGGGCACTAGGGCTGGAAAACTCACGGCCGGGTGAGTTATCCTAGTTGCTTCTGGGACCATGTCGCGTTCGCTCCGGTGCGCCCTCCGACAGCGGGTGTCTGGAACGCGTGAGCACGCGATTGAATCACGTTCTCCGCCTCGATCGCTGGAGGCTGATTGCAATAGTGAGTACAGCACACTCTCCGGGATCGTCTATTTACGAGAGCTGCTCTAACGCCACTTCTCGTCTGTCATCCCATCCTCATCCCTTCGTCCTGCCCCATCCCGCGCCTCGGCTCTATCTCCCAGGATCCACACTCCTCCGCATGGGATCTGAATCGACGCGAGCTGCAAGTGCATGGCGTCGTATTCCGTGGAGCGGCACGCTCTCGAGGCTTTCCGGAACGTCATTATCGGCCATGGGTGGTCGTCGCCGGTGCGGATTTCAACCAGACGCAAGCCCCGGGTAGTGACCGCCATGACTATGCTCAAGCAAATGCTTGTGCACGCTGTAGCGGCGCCGGTACGTGTTTGTGCTATGGCCATGTTCCATTTTCGTCCGCTCACGGTCCTTGTAGGTGGTTTCCGATGTCTCTCGGATCGAGACTTCGACGGGGCGCCCGGCAGACGAGCGAACCTCGAGCGGGCTGTCTGGCAGACTCGGGCCACCAGGTATCGTTGCCGGGTGTGCGCGCGGGTCTCTGCGTGCGTGGTGAGCATTTCTGTTACTGAATCCGGAACGCCGCAGCCTTTCCGGCAGGCGCACAGGCGTTTCGCTGACGTCGCTGCGAAGGTGCGTGCGAGCTTCAGTCGAGTTACCTGAATTTGCTAATTCTGAGGTTCAGATCCGCATCGACGCCGTGGCTAGGAGCCCGCGACGACGAGCTACTCGTCTCGGGACCAGTCGCGGTGAACTGGGCAACTGGTACGTGCTCTCGAAATTCGAATGCGAGTGCCTGATTTCTCATTCAGGCTATCTCCAGTGGACAGCCCGCGCTCCCGAACAGCGTCGACGTCGTGTGATGGCCGCCGCAGTGAGTATTTTGGATGCATAGCCTCTGGACGAGCTGTCGTAGGATTGGAATCAACAAATATATTTCTTTCGTACTGTACATTGAGTGCTTGTGAACCGGGAATACGAGTTCGTCGGGGGCAGCCTCCCTCCGCTCCCAACACCCTGCCTGCATTCCAAGTACCCCATCCCAAATACCACTCCCAATACCATGCGAATAACACTCCCAATGCCCTACCTGTGTCCGTGTTTGTTTCTCTGGCCAAAACCCCTCGCTTCGTCCGTGCCGTGCACAAACACCGGCTCCTCCCCGCGCAGCCCGTTGACGCACGCGTGGCTTCCCTGCATCATCCATGTCCGTCGCCGTCAGCTACACAGTCACTAAGAACCAACAAGGACACCTACGGCGGCAGACTCAGGCCGAACCTTCAGCGAGAGGTAGTACTACACAAACGCGATCAGCACACGCCCTCGAGCCCCACTCAAGCGGGAATGGTGGTACGCACGTTGACAACGATGGTGGGCGCGCTGAACGTCGGCGGCACGTTGAGCGTGAACTTGGACGAGAAGCTCGCGCGCTGCAGCCACCGCCCCGTCTCACCTCCCCTCCCGCTCGCTGTCTGTTCCGGCTCGGGATGCCATTCCTTCTCCGCCACCTCGACCTCCGCGACCACGTCCTGCGCTGCCGTGCTCGCCCCAAAGAAGCACGCGACGGCTTCGTCTGTTGTCCAACAGAACCCTTCCGGGTGCAGTACGAGGTTGCGGTAAAGACGGAAGTCGATGTCGCTGTGCTTCTGTGGCGGGGTGGGGAAGATGGGCTTGTCTGTGGGGTGCGAGAGCGCCTTCGCACGGGTCATGGGCGCAGTCATCGTCGTGACCGTGATGAGAAACGGCAGTGGGGCGAACAGCGGCAAAACAGGGACGTCCGGGATCGACACCTGTGCCAGCTCTCGAGCTGCTTTCCGGGTGCAAGACGAGGGAGAGAAGACGCACCATGACGCGCGCCGTCGCGTGCTCGCCCCAGAACCCCTTCCGGATCTTCTCCTCCGCCCACACGTTCTTCCACCGCGTGTATGACCCCGGCCCAGCCCCCTCTCCCAGCCCCATCCTCACCCCTACCCCGACGTCGTCCTTCGGAAGCACCATGATCGGCATGTGGACCTTCCTGTTCGCTTTGAACTTGCCCCGTCGGACGCCGGTCGTGTCGATAGCGTAGAGGACGGAGCTCGTGACCTCCCATGTGCGGAAGTGGAAAGACGGAGGGAGGCCGTCGGGGAGCGGGAAGCGGAAGGGGAGATGGAGGATGTCGGTGCCCGGCTGCGGGTAGGCCGAGCCTCGCGTCCAGACAGAGAATACGGAGGACAGGAACTGGTGTTTCTCTTCGTATATGCGCTTGTTCTTTCGGAGTCGCCTGTTGACGAATAGACCGGCGTTTCGGTGTGAAAAGAGGGGGAGGTAGGCAATAGGAGAGAACGCACGTATGGATGTTTCCGCTGAGCTGGACACACACCTCGTCGATGTTCTCCTCGAGCAGCTGGCGGAAGTTGAGGAGGACCTGGCCCTCGACGTAGCCACCGCCGCAATGGACGGTCGGTGGTATGACGACGGTCAGGGCAGAGGACGCGGAGGCTGAGGACTGGGTGGCCGTCATGTCGAAAAGCGAAGATGGTATTCTGCGGGACCACCTATATATCCGCCATTAATGTTGAAGCTTTGCGCGTTGCGGCTTGGGGCAGAGGTGATTGTGAGAATACGTGGACGACGACCGGTATTAAGATGGATCAGGCCTGAGAAATCGGATGTATATTACTTGGTGATCAACGTTGCTGGGGCGTCGCAATTGGAAGAACAGAACATAGATAGGGTATTGCAAGCAAGAGCTAGCAAGAGTCGGTCAGTGGGAGAGGGAGAAGGTTAACTTAGGCCCGAGGAGGAGCAGGAGCAGGAGGAGCAGGAGCAGGAGATGCTGCGCACTCCGAGGGGGCATAGCCTAGCGCTCGTGAAGACGGAAACGCCGGCACAAGCGCAGCTGGGCTATGCGTACTTACTGTCTGAGTCTCCGAAATATAGCAGTACCAATTATACTTAATAGCAGAGAGGTATGGACCGTTATCGTCTAATCATCCTTCAAGTTCTTCCTCTCGCCAGAATCAAGCGGCATCCTCCCCAGCACAGGCGTCCCGGGCCAACTTCAAGGATGGATCCCACCACAGATTTCTGAGCGAGACTATCTACAAGTTGCCTACTACCTACCTCAGGAAGCCTGCCAGTGGTGGACGTACGCCGTGGCAGCTCCATCTTCTCTGGCATTGTCCCTCTGCAATCCTCACCATCCCTAATATTTGCGGCACGGATGTCTCGGTCGGAGGTCTTCGTTTCGAGCGAGGAGTGAAATGGCAAGGCGTCCGAAATATAAGGTGAATATGTGGCCGCGTATGTGTGCGTCGGCGAAAAGGCCCCCTTGGCCCGAGGCGGCTCTCCCCGACTGAAAGTGCATTATCCAGCTCCGTGTATCTGGGACACTGGACAGGGAAACAGTGCCTCATGCTCAGTCCCCCTCACCGACAACACGACCATCACGATAGACAGCATCGAAGTACGTCCTGAAGAGTCGTTAAATCAGAATCACGCAACGATGGAAAGGAATGCTCACGGAGGCCTGACTGGTGGGTTCGCGCTCTGAGGCTCCTCAGCCAGCGGTACAGGTACGTCTGTCCCTAGGCCAGAAGCTGAAGGCCCAGAGGCCTCAGTCAAAGTCGTCGCCGACGGCACCCGCCGAGTCGCCCTGCCGTTCTTCTGCGGCATGGCGTGGTCGATGCCCGAGTCGAGGGAGATCCGCGTCGACACCTCGATGTCGTTTCCTAAGCCCGGGAACGGAACCCGCACCGACATCACATACTGTCCAGAGTCCCTGAATTAGCCCGCCCGCACACAATGCACCCGGGCCGAAACCATAAAACAAGACAGGAGGAGTACAGGCGCACTCACCGCACAGTCCACGAAGTCGCACTCGAACGTCGGCGGGAACCGCTGCAGCTTGACACTCCGCTGGAGCGTCCACTGCTGCACCCAACGCCCCATCTCCTCCCCGGGCCTGTCGCCCGCCGCCGTGTCCGCCTGCCAGTGCTTGTAGTACGCGGACTCGGACGGCAGGATGTCCTCCGGCTTGATGTACGCGAGCGCGATCTCGTTCGTGTGCTGCCTCGTGTGGCCCCTCACGCGGACGGTGAAGGCCTGCTGCAGGCTGACGAATCTGCGGTCGTTGGTGTCGAAGTCGATCGCGGGGAAGACTCGGACCGGTTTTCCCTGTCCCTCTGGGTGCTTGTGCGCTTTCGCGCGCGAGAGCCGGGCGGTCGTCGTCTTGACCGTGACGAGGAGGGGGATGTCGATGCAGGTGGGGAGGATCCCGTGTTGGTTCGGGATGAGGAGCTGAGCGAGAGGCCCGGGCGAGATGTCATTAGACTGCTGGGCGCGCTGGCTGGAGGAGGATAAAAATAAATCCGGATCCTCACCTCAACCCGCGCGGTCGAGTACTCCCCCCAGATCCCGCGCCGCATCTTCTTCTCCTTATGCACCGTCTTCCACGTCGGCCCGCCCTCCGCCGACAGCCCCCTCAGAGACCGGATGGACGCGCAGAGGCCCGGGTCGCCCCTCGAGACGACAGTAAGTTGCCTGCGCATTGTCTTGTCCTCCGCCCCGAAGAGCACCGTCGGCCGGTGGGCGATCACCTCGACATAATACTTTATCGAGGCAGATTCGCTCCCTGCGTTGCTGGGTATGGACGGAAGGAGCTTCGGGTCCGAGGGGAGGCGGAAGCGGAACGGCAGCCGGAGGACGTGCGAGCCCGGTGGGGGGTACGCTGACCCGCGTTTCCAGAGGGATGTCCTGAGAGACACGAGCTCCTGCCTCTCGCTAATACTTCTGCGCTGATTACCATGAGAAACTACCACGGAGCTGGAGGGGGCGTGACAGAGACGCAGTCAGAACAGGGCCTGCATGCCAAGAGATGACGAGGACTTGAACACGTACGCCTTCAGGTTCCCTAGAAGCGCCACGACAACCTCGTCGATCTTCTCTTCCTGTACTTTCGGGAATGTCAACAGTACCTCGCCCTCGACGTCGCTGCCGGGGCAATAGGTCGTCGGCGGGATTACCAGCGAGAACGGGCCGGCTATGCGAGCCTGAGAAAGGATCGAAGCAGCTGGGTTAGATGCCATTTTGGGGACGCCCCTTGCCACCGTAGCGCGTTCTTATAAGGTTGTATTCATGATCTGTGCGGGAGGCGGTGCAATAGAATTCGAACATCAATCGTCGGGGCGTGTAGCGGTGCAAGGATGTAAAAGGCCCCCGGCGAACGCTCAGTACTCAGTGTGCATGTGCGAGATGGCGCAGCGGGAGAAGAACATTGCCCTCGCATGCACTGGTTGCCGAGTTGTCATGCCTTTTGCCGCCGACGACAAACGGAATGGGGATGGGACGCACTTGGTCCGAACCCTACACTGCGCTGCCCACTTCCATGACAGTGCCTCGGAGGTCACACCAAAGAGTCCTCAGCGACATGAACTTGTTGGACTCTGTCCGGCGGAGGGCGTTTATATGCTCTGCCCTTTTCGATGATCATCAAACTTGAACCCGACCTTCTCAATACTGAACTCGACAAACATACCGCGTGAGACCTTGTGAGGGCAAACTGTTCACGTGAAATCATGGACAACGGCGCCCTCTAGATCTGTCGTATTCGATGACTGGCGTGTCGCAGTATTCCCTACATGGTACATCGTGCAACCGTGTTCAAGTTCGTTAGGCCAGCCTATCAGCAAAAGTGGAAAAGTCTCCTCCGGGCATGCCGGTATTGCCTGGAGTACGGATTAAGGCGTGGGAATGTGAGGGATTGCACTGCCGTGCAATCCTTGCAATCCTCGCAATCCCGCCAATCCTCGCAAGATATTGGGAGGATTGCACGGGATTTTGAGGTAGGGTATGGTCCTCTTCTGGTTTGCACGACCACGCGTCAAACCTCAAATAGCGCATTGTATTGTCAGTGTTGTCTTACGGTGCAATCCGGCAGGATACTTTTCCACTTTTGCTGATGCTGAGACCAAAGCTACTAGCTGCTGTCAGAAGGAGCACTTACAGCCGCAGGCCCTCCAGGTCGTGCGTCGATGAATACCGTCGTCGGTTAGTTACGGACCGGGATGTCCGGGATCCGCCACCTACACCACCGGGTGGCCCGAAACATGGGAGAGATATGGCTCAGCGACAAGAAAGATTCGGTGTGGTCCAGCATATGGAATTTGTATGAGTGCCTGATCGAGCCGGCAAATGTCACCAACACTGACGCCGGGTGCGCACAGACCTTGATTCCGTCCGACCATGCTATCCTCCAAGTATCCTGGCTCGTCATCCCCATTCCATCTACGCCCAATACTGGTTCCGTATGACCTGTCGACCTGGGATCCAGCTCAATGCACCTGACCACGGCCCTCTGCATCTTGCCTCCGGACACGTCATCACCGCTTCGATCCCTCTATAAGCGCAGGAAGGACTCGAGATTCTCTCACGTCCAACCCTCTCCTCTGCCGCGCTTCCACCATTACCACCACTGCCAACCCTTCGTACTCGTCCCTCCTCATGCTCTCTATACCATCATGCTATCAAGCTCAACACCTCTATCATGAACAGTGGAGATATCTACGTTCTCACATCAGGAAAAACCCTCCCAGCCAACTAGTGCTAGCATCTGTAATCGTAGCTAGCCTTGTTCCAATTATTGCTAATCTGTGTAATGAAATTGCGTTAGCAAGGCATACTTCAACATTACCATTCATTTTCATGGCGGACAAAACAGATATTGTAACAAGTGCTAATACTTTGACATTTCACGCCTGCGGAAACTATGAAGACGGCAACATGATATTGTCTCACTGATAATACACAGAGTAGGTCATGGTGACGACAACAGTACTACGGCAAGATGAGAAGTCATACAGCCCTGCGGTAGTGGAGTCGAATGAAGGTGTCGAGCACAGCAATGGCGTGAAACGCCTGCTTGCAAGGTGGTGTGCGTGGCTACAGGAGAACTCGAAGTAGGAGACGGAAGAGTTGAACACAAGACTGACACAGACAGGGTGGGTACGGGGTACTCAGCTTGGTGACAGCGATGAGGCTCGGAGGCTCGTTGGTGTTCTCCGCAGCCTCAGCAGATACAAGGTAACGGTGGGACTTGGAGTCACCTATTCCAAGGATGCGCGGGGCAATAAGTCAATATAATTGGTGAGCATGGAAAACAGCTCTCACCTCTTGTGGATTTAAAGAAGGTGCTTGTCAAGAACGTCGAGGATGCCCTCGCAGATTTTGACGAACTTGCTAGGACTCGGGCTGGGCTCGCTGCCTGGTGGTGACCTGGGAGCCTGTAAAGCGCTGTCAGCAATGAGCTGAATATGATAGGTTAGCCATAATCCCAACAGTACAGAAATGAACTGTGTCCTCCGGGTGGCGTAGACAAATGCAGAAGACGAGGAAGCCGGAGGCTGACATTTAAGGAAAAGACATACTTCATATTCTTCACTCTCCTCCTCGTCGCATTCTACGCCCTCACTAACCTCGTCAGCGTCGACACCTCCACCCATTTCCGTCTAGGAACTTGAAGCGGTGCGTTCAGACCGGCGCAATTGAGCTCGAGGGTGAGATCAGCGCGCTGACCGGGCGTAGTCCTGCCCAAGTCGAGGCATCCAGAAGCCGCAGCTAGGAGCCAGGGACCGTCGTGAGGCAGGGAGGAGGCTGGGGAGAGAGGTGGAACGCGATGCACCGGTGGGCGAGAACGGTGGAGAGAGGGAGGACAGATTCAGGGCGCCGATCGGGATCGCCCAGCTTGCGATGTGGCGGGTGCGTCAAGGTTAGATAGAGAAGGAGGGACGACGAGGAGAAACGGGAGGGCACGTCGCTCGAAACGGTGCAGGAATAGGAAAGGAGCGTGTGGGGTAGGATGAAGGAGGCCAGACTGGTCAAGGACAAGTAACGCCGAGACGGCGTTAGCGTTACTTGCGCTGGCGGATGCACGTGACCTTCGGGATATCCCGATTGGGCGCTGCACAGTGCTCCTCGCCACGTCGCTCTCCCACTCTTCCTCCCATCCTCTCGTTGACGTTGACCATGACCTCTGCTGTTTCCTTTCTGCCCTTCAGCACATGGGCCGGCTCTCAGCTCTCTTCTCGCCCACTCGCTGTCCTCTCAAAGCCCATCCACGAGCGATGGTGCCCTAGCCTCGTCGGCATGTCTCATTCACACCGGCCAACCAAGGGTGTACGTAGAACTTCCAGATCTTCTGAACCTCCATGCAGGTCGTCTCGGTGAAGGATGGGCCTTTTAAATGACCTCTGGTATGTGCTTTTGCCATTGCCACCATGTCCCCTCACTAAACAGCGTCTGCTGCAACTAGGAGTGGTCCATTGTGGCCCGGATTGTTCAGAATCCCGCATCCTGCCTGCAATGGATGACGTGTACGTTTTCTCTCTCACTGTCCTTGTTCTCATACGCTCTACCTTGGTCCTTCCTGCTCACAAGATGTTTCCAGCAATGAAATACGTCCATCATATCTCGCGAAATATGGTTGGCCAGACGCTATCAATGTGAGTCTAGCCTGCGCTGTTTAGTATACATGTCTCACACTTTCCCTGATGGCAGGTTGTGATTGCATGATACACGGGGGGTTAGTATGTAGTTGTTATGGTTATTGCATTTTCGGTGAGTGCATGTTTCTGAGTCGCTACGTTGACTAATGAACTAATGCTGATTTATCTGCATAGGGAAATCCTACTAGTTAACGTCCTTTCTGGTTGTTCTCGTTACCCTTATGTATGGTCTATTGTCTGGTGTCGCTGTTGTGATTGTATGTTTGTACTATGCTTTGTATGTAGTAGTGCTGCAATACATTTTGTGTCTATCAATTCCGGTGCCCCATGCTGAATGTCTATGCTATAATTGAGGTGTATTATGCAGTAACTGTAGTGTAATTGTTGCCTGTTGTCTGTTAACTACCTGTAATTAGCAACATTTCGCAAAGTAACCTTAGCAGATAGCAGGAATTGGCAGTAGCTTACAAAAATTAGTGGACTGGTTAATTACTGCCAGTTATTGACACTTAGTGATGATGAGCAATAGTTTCTGAAAATATGCTACGAGGGTTTTTCCTGATGCACCACGACAGCACTGAGCCATGATATCCGCCCCAAGGAGCAATACTAGGTCCGTTTTGCCTTTTTTGTATGTTGATTCCGATCCTCGTCTCGTTCTGTATCCACGGCCAACGTCTTGTCTTTCCAGCGTCATTGCGCCGCCGAGTTCGAAGATACCGGCGGCAAGCCCAAGCAGTTCTGGCCCTTGGTCGACAACAGGCTTGCTGAGGTCCGCAAACCAAGTACGTTCCCCTTTCGAGTCTCAATTGTGCCCTATCAGCTCTCTAACCCATAACGATTGGGCCGCTCGTGGCCCACTGATCATCAGGTTCTTCGCAGACCTCCTTCGAGCGGACATACAGCGCTACCTGACCAAGTCTGGCGCCGTTGAACAGCAAGCGTACACCAATGCCAAGCTTCGACCTATTCAGGTCGCGATGGGGTCTGCAGTCATGGGTTTTGTGGCTGACAACGGCGTTTCGGAGGTTGCGGAAGAGGCTGAGGTCCAATGGCATGGTCGTAGGAGCAACTGGGCGGCGTTCGGGTGTAAGACCATTTATGTTTTTAAGTAGTGCAAGCAACACCTTCCTGTCTATATCTACGAATCTGTGTGTCCCATTATTGCATTTTGTGTGTGTTTAACCTGCGATAAAGCCTCCCGATAATGCATTCCACCGCCTGAAAGTGGACGCGCATCCAGACCTACGCCGTACGGGCGCCTTGAGCACTTATATTCCTGGTACGGAGTTCACATGAGTTACGACAGTACACCATATGGCTTCGATATCTGGCGAAACGTATGAGAGAGGCAAGAGCTGATGTCATATGCCTGAGGGAATACCTAGATAGATGGATTTGATATAGGTAAGGACCCGGAACCCATGCCTTGAAGGCATATCTGATGGACATCACGATCGCGCGGTGGTGTACGCAAATCCACACCAGCGTTACAGCCGTTTGCAGAACGATAGTCACGACCGAGAAAAACTCGTTCAGCGGGATTCGAAGTCCGACCCCGATGTGGCCCGATTTGGTGACCAGCGCTTATTCGGGCGAGACCCTCGGGCCTCGGAACCGAGATGGCGGATGCTGAGCGCTGAGCGCTGAGCCCGGAGCCGTCCTCGACGTCTTGACCAATGACCAGTTGACCATCCACCACCATCTGCCCCGAGCCCATTGTTCCTCGACCCCAGTGGCCAGTCGCTCGGCCTGCCTTATCTACTGAGCATCGAGCCCACTGTTGCTCCTCGCCTTTGCGCCATTCTCCACACCATGAGTCCGAATCCGAAGCCTCTACCCTCCAGCGCGGCCTCTCTTGTCGTCGGGTGAGTAGCCGTGACTGGTAGAGAGCCTCGGCTAATTTTTATTGGGCCGTGTAGTACCCAGAAGAGCAACCCTGAGCTCGCCCGTACCTTCTTGGACCGTTCTTGGCTGTGTCTCTGCCAAATTCTGCTCAAGACCACTGTGATAGGCACGGGGCGAGGATGTGAGGGGAGGGCCTGGGACAGCTGGTGACGACTGGGTCATTGCGATGGGGTCTGAGAGATGAATATAAAGAGGTGAGCACCCTCCTCAAGGCCTCTATCGTAACTTTGTCTTCACTATGTCTAATAACTTGAACCGCGACTCTCCTCATCCCTATGAACACGAACTTCAGCGGCTCGTTTCTTCTCCGCGCCTGCGTGACACTCATCCTACTCCTCATTCACGTTCGACTACACATCCTCCACTGCCTGCCTCTCAATCCCGCCCGCCGTGGCAACCTCCTATACCCCATACCCCAGTTTTACATCCTGGCTCATCATCTTTTCAAAACATGTACACTCCTTTGTTCCCATCTTACCAATTTCCTGCCTTTCCCACTACGGGTAGGCCCTCTGACTCTCTGCCAGTTATTCCGCCACCAGGTTATCAACCCCTAGGGGTGTATGGTGTCGACCACACTCGTAATCTCCCATTTTCACCATACATTCCTTCAGTTATAGTTTCTCCCGGTCCCGCATTGCAGCCTCCTCTCCCTTCTCCGAATCAAAGTGCCCGCGTCCCCATAGCTTCATCACCTGGTCATTTTCAAGTTCTTCCGTCGTCGCACAATTCCCAATTCATCCCATCTTCTGCTCCACACGTATACCCTCCCATCTCCCAACCTCCGATGGTCGCTGGTCCATGGTATCCATACTCGGTTTTGCCTTCGGCTCGTCAGCCACCAGTCGTATCTTCGGCTCATCGGACATCTCAACCTCAGTTGGACCACTCATCCATTAATGGTAAGCACTTCCGAGTCTGCGCTTCAACGCTAGACGTACGCTCTAATATATGTTTCAGCACCACATCCCCCATCTATCAGAGTCTCCATACCTCGGAACGCTGGCGCTGCTGCTGCAGATGTTACATGGATCATCATCCAGATTCCGTCTACCCTTACTTTTGAGGCTTTCATTAATCGCGTCTGTGCCGATATGAACATCCATCCATCTACCGCTGTTCTCGGGTATAAATTCCAAAGTGATCGTGTTCGTGACCCACCTCAGCGTCTCTCAAATGCGGAGGAGTACCGAGACGCCATTGGAATGTATCTTGGAATAATGGCTCGAGCTCGTACTCGGGTTACTGTCCTCGAGATACACAATCTAGTATGTCACATTCGCAATTTTCTTGTTTAATATACTGACGTGTTTGATACAGGCCCAACCGGCGAACGCTCCTGGCGCTCCTCCACCGAAGGGGCAGAAATGCAAGGGTGCTCCAATTGACGCACTTGTCGACGCCACCGGTGTACCAGATACAACTCTCAGCTTTGCGCCACAACTGCGTCAAGTTCGGGAGAGGTACAACTGCATGAAGTGTCGTGCCGTTTGTCGCATTGACCCCATCAGTGGCAAGCACACCCCAATGGATGTTCGTCAGCAAACACTGTTTGCTAAAAAAATTGTGCGTGATGGTTTTGTAGTGCATGTCACTTGCAACTAACGTAGATATTCTAGTTTCTTGGTGAAGCTACACTGGACCAGCCTCCGAACGTCGCCGACTTCGACCACGTTCCTATCAGCAAGCGCTTCCGCCACAATCGGCCGTGTTCCACGGCTGCATCTACGTCTACGCCCTCTAGCCAGGCTCCGGCGATTCACGTCCATCTTCCGCCATATCCCGGCCAACCATATCCTTCGACATCTTCTTCTGTGACTCAGCATCCTCCCCATCAGCGCATCATGTCCATGCAAGAGATAAATGCTCTTGTTACCCACGCCGAGGCTTCTCCAACGCCACCACCTGTCAGCTCTGTGTTAGCATCATACCAGCGTCCAACCCAGCCACAGCCAGCTCGAACCAATGTCGGAACCATCACGCACTCCACTCGTCGTCCTGCCCATCCATCTCCATCGCGAGTCAAGCGCTCACCATCCTTCCAGCCGAAACGATCACCATCTGTACAGGCGACTCGGACACAGATGACGCAACCACCATCCATTCCCTCTTCAGTCGTCCCATCTTTGGTTCCTCAATCGTCAGTCTTCCCTACTGTTGCTGAGTTTCTCGACATCTTGGATACACAGTACCCGGAGCTGGACTACCCACGGTTTGGACACACATTCTTTGCAGAGCGTGTCGAGCGTATCGATCAGCTTGCACTGCTCTCGGATCGCTTCTTGATGGAAGTGATTGGGATGCCCTTCGAGCTATGCGCAACGTTTGTTCAGGAGCTGCAGGCTTTGCTTGGACGCTTGCAGAAGGGGAAGGGTCGTGCTTCTGGTGGTGAGGAGCATGTGGAGGTTTATGAGATCAGCAGCGATGAGGAGGAGGAGGAAGATGGTAAGTTCTAGTTCTGATACCCTCCTGCGATGCTTGCACCACATCCGGACGCTCTCGTCTTGTTCCATTCCCATCTCCATCCTGCTTCCATCCCCATCTTGCTCCACACCTGGACGCTCTTGTCCTGCTCCTGTCCCCATCTTACTCTACACCTAGACGCTCTTGTCCTATCTCCATCTTGTTCTATGCCCATCGCTGTCCCATTCACGCTCATTATCTCCACTTGCCACATGTCTCGCATACTATATTCATTGTTTAGTCATCTATTGCGTTGTTGTCACTATGGTGCTATCTCACCACTATATACCCATTGGGCCAGTCCGTTCTTATATTGCGACGCTGCTTACTCTAATCATACTATTTAATCCATACTTGCTTGCTCATCTTAAGTCTATACAACTTCATATTAATATTCAAGCTGCGTAATGAGTGTGCGTGGACAATGGGATAATGAATGGAGGGGGTAAAGTACTAATAGATATAGCCTGAGTGATAAAACCAGCCTTCTATGTTTTCCGGTGTCATTGACGTAAATACCGCCTCCCAAAGCATGTCGTATGGGCGGCACATTGGCTCTCCCGAAAGCTCTCCCCTTGTATAGTCACGGTTGGTCCGAATCCAAGTCTTCATAGCTGAAAATCCTTCTTCAATAGGATTTAGATCAGGTGAATATGCTGGGAGGAACTCGATTCGCATCCCACTATAATACTGAATTAGTAACAAAATAATATCTGGAACGTTGCAGCACTGCTATACCGGTTTGCGACAACCTCTGCCAACTCAGGTGACTTGTGAATGCGAGCGTTGTCCATGACAATGACCGAGTTTGGGCCAGGAAAGGGGTTCATGTTGTCAAGTAGAGTTATAATGAACTGCGTAAACAAAGCACCGGTGTATGCACGCTCAATAACATCAAGGTGGAGCACACCATCTAGCGAGATAGCTGGGAGTATGGAATAGCTATATAGGACTCAAGAAAAGTACTTCTCGCAGAAGTAAACAACATACCGGTGACCACGGATGAAGAAATCCCGGCGGCGTGCTCGATCTCCTATGGGCGCCCAAGCCCACCGACGGCGTGTCGTGTTCCGGTTGCACGCAGACTCATCGACAAAGACGAGCTGATTGGGCTGATACTGTGAGATATGTATGCAGAATTCCGCCCGGGCCTGTTCGCTGCGTTCCAGAGCATCGCGAGACACCTGCAACATATTTAGAGGGACAAATATTTTGAGCTATGTGGAGGTCTATACCTGCTTCCGAGTCAAACCTCGGGCGTGGAGAGCCCGCTCAATTGTAGCAAATGACACGAAAATCTCCCGCTTCTGGTACAGTTCACGTTGCAACTCCTCGAGCGTACTATCAGGAGAATGCTCGACACATGCTTCGAGAAACTTTGGGCCAGAAATGGGTGCGAAGAAAGAATAATGCTCGCAAGAAACCACTCACCGCAATATCAACACCATTAAGCAACCTCGGCCGGCCACATACCAGTGGCCTTCGAACCACGGAACCTGTCTCGTTCATCAACTTGACCACCCGTTGCACGGTTCTCCGATCGACACCCATCAAGTCCGCCACAACGCCCTTGTCTCCGAGTCGAGCTGCCAGAGAGTAGATGTGATGCTTGATGTCGATGGGTATGTGACGGCGAGCCATGGAGACCAAGAACATGAGAAGACAAAAGCAAAGGTTCGAGCAAATACAAGCAGGAGGAGGTGGTTCAAAGCAAGCGCCGTCCTTACGTTGGCCCGAGCTCAGAGCTGCCCGACGTCCTGTCCAACAAGCGCTGGTCACCAAATCGGGCCACATCGGGGTCGGACTTCGAATCCCGCTGAACGAGTTTTTTTGGGTTGCGACTATCGTTCTGCAAACGGCTGTAAGTTGAGCTCGGGGTACGTTGAAGGGCCCGGGGCCCGGGGGAGGAGATGGAGAGAAGACCGTGACGCACCACAGCATGCGGTTGGGTAGAGCCTGTGAGTGCTTCGAGCCCCTTGATCCCGAAGTTCCTGGGAAACCTTGTCCCACTGCCACCGCGCTAGCAGAGGACACCCCTACACAGGCCTAGGCCGACATCGAGGGAACCAGTATCGGGCGCTGAGGGTCACCTTTTTCAGGTTCGATGCGCGGTGCCGTTGGATACATCTCCGAAATTGATGGCGAGTGCCCGACGTCAACGACAATGCACTGGAACCTCGTGCATTTGAAGATTTGCAAACTGAGAAACAGTTCGGAGAGGACAGAAATAGAGGGCCTAAGCCACATACTATGAAGATGTTATCCTAAGCACGAAAAGTAGAAGGGCGTCAGAGTAGAAGTGAACTTGAAGCTAAGGGCCTTGATAACTTGGGATGGATGTTGGGTGATTCATTCGGAGACGATGACTGACAGAAGTTCATCAAAAAGACGCCGGAGATCTCAGAAGGGAGCCGGAAAACTCAGCACCGTCCTGGTCCTGGGGGGAGGGGGGAAGGTGGGTTGGATTCCGGAATTCATCAATGAGGACGGCAAATATAAAACTCCGCTGGCTAGGACGCTGAACTAAAAAAAACTTGAAGACGCTCGTATATATATCCCTGAGCCAAGTAGCGACTCGAGCCAGATTCCCCCCGGAGCCCACTAGGCGCTCTGGTTGAGCTCCACCCCCGCCAGCCTGAGGCGTGCGGAGGATCTCGAGGGCCATGTCTTGTTTCTTCTCCACGCGTGCAATCCCGAGATCCGCGCGTATGGACTGTATTATCTGCAGAGTCGGAAGTATGTTATCAGCAGTTTGTATCGCGCTGACGAAAAAAAGAACTTGAACAGCCGGGACGTGCCTTGAACTTGTCGAGCGTGTTCTGGAGGTCCTCTCGGTGTTGCACGAGCTGCGAGGCGTGCTCGTCCTTCGACAGGAGCCGTCGGACAACGCTTTCCTGGCGCATTTGGCCCATGGCTTTGCCGATACTCTCCAACTTCCTGCAGGTTTGAAGTTGTAGTCGTTGTACATGAGACGTGGCGACAGGCGCCACTATGTCAAAGGGGACTGCATTTGCCACTCCAGCTCGGCGAGGCTCAGGCTCACGGGAATTTCGAGATCGCGCTCCTCAACCCCCTCCGTCGCGGCGAGGAGGGCTCCCATGAGCTCCTCGCAGACCGCCGCAAGCCTCTTGCACTGTTTACGATTGGTCTTCACAGCCTGAACGTAGCATTGTCAGCGAAAATGCCAGGAATGCGAACTAGGAAAGCTCACGTCGGAATACTTCATGATCTCGTCAGCGGCCTCCGATATCCCCTGCATATACGGCACGGAGAGGTCGAGCTTGGTCGCGACCGTAACGGACAGCTTGATGCCGGTGACGACTGTGGCGCCGCGCGGAAGGCGGGGACCCACTTTTGCTTTCGCCTTGGGTGCTACAGACGATAGGCAACTGGTCGCCGATGCAGTCTTGGAGGAGATTTTGGAGAAGACAGGCATTGACGCAGGGGACTTGGACGAACAACGAGGACAATGAGACAGGATGTGAGGGGAATGGGGGGGAAACAGTACCTCGGAGTGTGTCCCCTCCACCCTGTACGTCCTAGGAAAGCCACACTAGGCTGTTCTATGCGAAAACCATATGCATGTACGTCGGCGTGTAGATGAACACAGCCTTGCCGGGCCACCTGTAACTCAAGCGCCCATGCGGTCCGAACCATGCGCATTAGTTATAACGTCCATTTACAATGAGGAGATGGACGTGCGTACGACGTTCGAAAAACATCGGGAGACGAAATATTGCTCTGGGTCACGGTTCGCTCGCACGATCGAGAAATCTCAAGCTCCGAGTCGGCGGCCGGGGAACTTGCTAATTTGCCCTGAACATAGAGTAAGTTCGCAATCTAGTGGGAACAGTAATGGATATCTGAGAGATAGACGGGCCAATATACACACACAGTAGACGCGAACCAGCGTGGAGGGAGCACGGACAAGGTGTTCGAGTTGGCGTCCGCCGATCCAGTTGATGGAAGGCGGAGTTTGAAACGCGTGACGTCACGCGTCGTGGGAGGCCCGCTGCACCTGCCATCGGACGATCTGAAGGGCTTGTTGTTGGTCTCGCCTGGACTGTCTCGACGCTTCGCTTACTTGCTCCTCCCGTGTTGTGTGGCGTGCCACTATGTAGTGGCGGTAGGGGCTTGCAAGGGAGTATAAGGTTGGTGTGCGTGCGTGCGCGAGTAGTGAGTTATGATCATGATCAGTCCTCCGCGGGTGGTGGAGGGTTGGGATAGGGCGAGGTGGATTGGGTGCTGTTGACGATCTGAACGCTTGCCAGACGGGACGTCAGTGGGATTGGGATTTCGGAAGTCAGGCTCGTCGGTACGTATTAATCAAGCGGATAGCTTGCTGATGGTTTCTTACGTTAACGGTATCCTGTCTGATGCTAGATCGTCGTCTCGGGAGGTATGTTGCGGCACAAAATACTAATACCACTGTTGTCCACTGCTTGTCGCATTTGGTCCTATATGCCTTGCCTTCTACCCGCCCATCGTTCCTTCTCGCATCCCAAGCTCACCCTTGCTTCATAGGCGCAACTACCGTATGCCTCCCATTTAATCTCACTACTACCTTTTTCCTCACCGCATTCCAGATCGCAGATCGCCTCCATCGTGGTTCACCGCAATACGACCAACCACGCCCGGGCCGACGAACGCTAATTTGGTTGCATAATTCTTCGTCGGTCCCCCGCTGCCGGAGGGGCATGTCTCTCAACACCATGTCAGTGATTGGTCACGGAGTCGGACGCTCATTCATCTACAAACAATCGTGACGGCATATGCAGCTCTCAATCAACCTCCACCTGACGTTCGAGAGCACCGGCCCCAAGTTGTTCACCGGCCGTATCCGCTTAACTCTTACTCGCGCGGGCCCGGCCGGGGTCCACCTTGCCCATCTCCGCTGTTTCTGGGACGTTGTGGCAGATTACATGGCTCTCGAATGCGCCCCTGTTCTTGCCGCCGCCTTGGAGCCCGCCATCTGAGTCGAACACGTGGGAGACCCTGTACAGTAAGTTGGCTCATACATCAGCCCCGTTTGCCTGCATCCTTCCAGGTTGATTGTGGACTACCGCCGTTTATCGAAACAGAAGAACCGAGTCAGGCGGTGCCAGCCGCCGCTCTGAGTTCTAACCACCAAGCCATGCCACAGTCCACCAGCACCAGCCGGCCGCGCACTCGTTGTGCAAATTGTCAGTGGGAAGTGACGAGGAGCCCGCCCATCGACATTACTGGTGAGTGCCAGTGGTGTCCGCGTTTCCGTCGGGATTAATGAATCTGCCTCGAGCTCTACAGAACGTAAGTAGACTTATTTTGGCTCTTGGTCGTTCCGGCGCATCCTGACCCCAGCCCGTCGCACACAGTCCACACATGAATTAAAATTACACGGAACAGAAGTTAGTTGACAAACTAGACTCAACCTGCCAACCGATCGAATTTGTGCAGGGCGGGTCGATACCCGTCCCGCGGCGGGCGACAGCATGCCAGTGACAGCCTCGATACACCATCTCAAATCCTGAAATTGTTCAGCCTGATCTTCATCTCTTCCAGCTTCCTCTTCTTCTCCTCCAGCTCCTTCCGCTCACGCGCCACGTCCGGGTCCTCCTCGAGCAGCTTCTCGATGCGTGCCGACGCGTCCTTGGCCCCGAGGTCGAGCTTCCCCAGCAGGTGCGCCTGCAGCCCGTACGCGAAGCCCTGAACGAAATCATGGTGGATAGTCTGCGGAACGTTGTCGATGACCCGCTGCACACGACTCGCTATTAGCGCGGGAAGCCGGGAAAGAGGGAAGGAGGGACTCGCCTTGTACGCGACCTGGAAGTAGCTCCGGACATCCGCCATGACGACGAGCTCGTCGCCGAATTCGTCTGTGGGCAGCAGTTTAGCGAGGTCCGTCGCGCTGACGTTCGAATAAGCCGGGATCGCCCTGAGCGCCGCGATTGCCTCGGAGACTAGTACATAGCAGGCGCTGCAATCAGACCCATGTCCGGCTCGGAGAGCACTCGCGATACGGCTGAGGGGAGGAGAAGGAACAGGAACGTACTCACTTGCGCGCGACGTGCCCATCGACGGGTGGACGGCCTGTCCATACGCCGTGTGTGCGCCGAGCCTGTACTTGGGGTCGCGGAGCGCGCGCACCTCCCTGTAGTGGCCGAGCCAGACTTCGCGCGTTGTCTCGAGGTAGTGCCCGTTCTGCGTGAAGTACGGGAGCTCTTCGCGCTTGAGGACCTGCTCCACCGCAGCTTGCGAGCGAGCGCGGTGTTCCTCCATATTCTCCCGCAGCTGCATCCTGGATTTTCGCAGCATAAACGCGTGTAATGGGAACGGAGAAGAGAAGATATGGCTTACACAACGAAGCGCTTGAGGGGCGGGAACTGGGCGAAGTGCTCCGGGACCAACTCCTCGTACACGTAGTTCTCGACGAGGCCCCGGATGCCCGCGAAGCACGTCTTCGACGGCTCGGTCCAGCGCCGCACGAACTCGCGGATCAGTCGCGTCTTCGCCAGGTACGGTATGTTGTGTGGGAGCTCCCAGCCCGTCGACCTGCATTAATATTAATGTTCGCGACGTCGTCGTCGAGACGTGCAAAGATCGAGATGATAGTAATATTAATAGGGCTAGCACGCACTCTTTGATCACCCGCCTCACGTCCAGCAAGCCCATCACGGGCACAGGCTCGTCAAGTCCATCTTCGGCAAGCTCACTTTCACTCGCGTCCCCATCCACAGACGCCCCGCCCAGCACCGAGCCCGAGCCCGAGCCCGAGAACTCGTCCTCGCGCTGTTGGGACAGCGGCTCCGGCGGGCAGACGTACTTCTCCGGGTCCTCGAACGGCCGGAAGTCCGGCGCGGACGCGCGGATCGACGCCTTGAGCATGCGGTAGAACGCGAGGCTGCGGTGCACGAACGCCTTGTCGTCGCCCGCGCCGTCGATGGTCTCCTTTACCGCGGCGCAGAAGCGGAAGACGAGCTGCACGAGCTCCGCGGCGCTGTCCATCGCTGGGCGCGCGGGGAGCTGGGCGAGGGCGGCGAGGGAGGCGGCGAGGAGGTCGTCGACGGCGGCTTTCAGGCGGGGGATACTGAACATGATCGACAGCGTGCTCATGAGTACTGGGGAGAAGGAGAGCGACAACGTAAACACTCACGCATCAATGAGCATCTTCAACAGGAGGGGACTCAAGTCGCGAATGAGGGCCTCCACGCCCAGCCGAGTCGGCCTCGGGAGCGCCTTGACGTCCTTCCAGGGCGCGACCGTGTTGAACACGCGCGCGGCCAGTTCTCGTGCTTGCGCGGGGGTGATCCTCCGCGCGCGGTCCTCGTCGGTGGGCAGGCGGACGGCATAGTAGCCGAGGCGGAGCTTGTGCTCGCGCGCGCGGCCCTCGAAAATGTCGCGCCATGCTTTCTGGCGGCCTGTCTCGCCTGGTTGGATCTTGTCCGCTTTCGTCACCACGCCTGGCCCGAGTGCGTTTTAGTGCGAGCGTGATAATGGAAGAAAGGTGAGGGCGGGCTCTTACCGATGGTGCGGTCTCCTTGGGGATCGGCATCCTTTGCGAGCTTCATGGCTTTTTGGTTCTCCAGGTCATCTGGCAGCGTTGTCAGCGAGGGGATTCCACACGAACAGAGGGACAGAAGGAACGCACCTTCAGCTGGGACTGTCACAAGGATAATCGTGGAAGGCTGCGAGATGTAGTCCTTAACCATGTCCTCAACCTGCTTTACGATCTCGTCATCGGCGTTCGGGATGAGACCTGCACCGCATAGAGCGACCCATCCCGGTCCTTAGAACCGAACCACTATCCTGCAAAATGCGCACGACGTACCAGGGAGGTCCACGAATACGAGGTCCGTGCCATCCGGGTCTAGGATCTTCACCTCGACCACGGTGTTGCTGAACCGTTGCACCTTCAGGTCCGCGGTGTGGTCCGTGGCCTGCTTGATCTCCTCGCGCGACATGCTCGTGAACCGCTCCTTGTTGATGTGTGGGCAGAGGACGGCGGCCTGCGCGCGCCGGATCCAGAGCTCGACGTCGGCTTTGGCGGTGATCTCGGGGCTAAACGCTTCGTTGATGTAGTCCCCGTGGAGAGAGATCTTGCAGGACCACTTGTCTGAAGAGGTCAGCAGGGTGCATTCCATCGGGCAGCTGAGCAGAGCTGTGGTGAGCAGGGGCGCTTCAAAGAGGCAGAACGTGGTCCATAGTACCGGGTACACGTCCCCGCATCACGGGGGACGTTAATCTGGCATCCGTGTGCATCAATACAACCAGTCGTTGACGAAAACAACTTGGTCCACTCACTCCAGCCACGGCTTCGACAAGAGAGCTCTTCCCGGCTAGAGTCCAACGAGCGAGTAGTCAGCAATACGTTGGAGCTGTGTACGCCTTCGAGGGCACGAAACAAGAGACTTACCCGACTGTTTCCCAATGACGGCGATCTGAGGGATGTCGAGGTCCTTGTCGTGGCTGTATCCACATCAGAATCGAGTCATACACTCGAGTTTAGGACGAAGAGCTCCAAAGGGACACCCACCCCAAGGCACGAAGGTCGCGCATGAGCTCCAGCAGCTCGCCCCGTGCGCGCGCGTACTGGCTGTTCAGGATGTTGTCCTGGCCGTTCCCTGCCATCATGCCTTCCCTGTCCTCCGAGTTATCGCTGGAGCCAAGGTCCGAATCTGTGGGGAGCGTAGAGATGGAGGACGAGTTGTTATCGGCGTCGTCGTTGGATCCCTGAATCGATTCCAGCATTATCAGCACGGAGCGGAAAGGAGGAAAACGGTCTGCGACTGCTTACGGGTGACTTTCTTGTGGTGCGTCTGGAGGACGAGAAGAAGGCATGTCAGGGACGCAACCAAAGTCAAAATCAACGATGGAGGCAAACCTGAGAAAACCATGCGAAGATGTGGAACGGGGAGGAAGATGCTGTCGTCCGCGCGTAAAGACTGGGCTTTTATCTGGACGGTCCAGGCTAGATGTCAGTACGACTGGCTTAGCTGAAGTCATCGATGCGGTAACGTGCAGTCAGCTCATTAGGCCCCTCCGCGAGCACTGAGAAAGGCAGAGCTCACCGAAAGACCTTTGCGACAACGCGGTAGTGCCAAATGTAACATCCAAGTAAACAAATGCAGGTGCGACTCAGGTCGGCGGTCGCGCCACAGAAGGCATTGCTGCGGTAGTTTGAGCCCAGGAAGGAAAACCGTACATTGCAACGTCCGACCACGCGGATTCCACGTCCGCTCAGCAGCAGCGAGGACGAAAAGGCAATTGCGTGCACCTAAGCGTAGCCTTCGTGAGTTGCCTACGGCAAATACGTCACCCGGTTCAGCCGCGCGGGGAGACTGAAGTGCTGCTTCGCGAGCTGAAAATATATCTGCGCTCCTCGGGACAGTCAGTAGGCCTGCGGCTAAGGGGGATGGGTGATGAGGAGCCAGGACGACTCGATGCTCCTGACGCCCTTTCACACTGGCGCCTCTTCACGCTGCCCGATCCCGGCCCGTTCCTCCAACCCCGGGCCATGCTTGTCCCACGACCTTCTCGAACATGCTGTCCGATCATTGCCCTCCGCTCCCAAAAGTACCTGCAAGCGCGAGAGAACATTTCAGGAGCAGCGCGAGAGCGCATCTGTTCAATCGCAAGCCGCTCTCCAGCACTCCGCGCCTCCTCGCCGCATTCAATTCCTGCACACAGCATACAATACGACATAAACTCCCAGACAACACACAAGACCGCCCGCCCGCAACTGGCCACAATGGCCGTCGACCCACCGACGGTACCTACAGAAACACACTACAATGTTAGCAAGCCCCCAGGGCTCGTCGATTCGCTGACTGCTGATCATTGAAGGAGTGCTTACAGATGGAAGTGGGAGCAAGAGCGTGAGGATTCAACGGTGAAAGACTGGCAATGGAGAGTTGATATGCGAGGGCGGTGGATACCGGAGAAGGGAGCTCAATGCTGTCTGTCCCTCCATCTCCTTCTCCCTAAATACCTCCCCGGATGCTTACTCCCCCACGCACAGGCCAGTCCGAATTTCTCTCTAATCCGGGCGCAGTCCGCACCGGCACCGGCACCACGGTTACCTCCCTGACAATAATGACATCAGCGTGAGTTCCCTTGATCTCGGCTCGTATCCGATGCGCGTACCTGTGGCTAATCCACGACTCCCTGCAATGCTTTATTCCACGTCTGTGCCACCCAATTTGTCGTCATGGTTCGCGTCCATCTCGACCTCAGGCTGCGGAATCGGATCCGTCATGTTTTCGGCCTCGCACATTTGGCCTTCACCATAGCGCGCGCTGCACTCGCACAAAAGCGGAGCCCACAAGGCCACCGCGAAACACGTTCTCACCAGATGACCCGAGAAGGTGGCTACAAGGCCGCAGATCGAAGGGACTAGTACCCTGAATCGTAGTCCTACGGTCTCCTCGTGAATATGTGGAGCAAAATGAGACGACTGCCGGTCGCCCTTAGCAGCAACACAGGGAGAACAGCTGCCCAAAACCATTAAGGTACGTACCACGGTGAAATGTCTTGCGAGTATAGCGGGCCGGATTAACGCATACACGTGAGCGGAGTCTGTGGGCGATAGGGATAGCCCGACGACCCTGTCGGAAAACGTTGACCTACCGGATGCGAACACTCGCAGCTCCGCTCGTTTATCCTGCCGCGGTCAAGACCTATCATGAACGGCTGGCGACCGTCAGAACGATGGGAACGAAGCGGTCGCCTTGCAGACCGGGAACAACAGTCCCCATGCAAGTAAGTGTCTCTCGCCCAATTGCAAAAGAATCGAAAGCGCACAAACACCCTCCCCCGAGATGTGATGTGTGCGGTTGCCGGTATTTGGACACGGCCGAGCTTGGCTGTATTCCGAACACTCCGATCGGCCTCAGCGATGGACCGCTGTGTAGTGCTTTCCAGGGTGCGCCGTCCGGTCCCTGCAGTGGCCTCGCAAAGAGTCGCAAAATGCGGCAACAGGACAGAGGAATAACAAACTAGGGATTGAGATAGGGCGAAGAGAGTGGATAAGAACGAGAGGGCAGCAACTCCAAGAGAGGTCCGAGGCACTGGCTGTGCATGGCCCCTTCTGGTGTTAATGCACTTCGAAACACAACTTGTATGCTACCTGTCCCATCCCCATTCATGCTCGGCACCGCTGTCCCCTGTGTCTCTTTCGCACTCATGGTCGCTCGTGATAGCATTCAGAATAATGCAGCCTCCACCGCTGGCCGCTGCTAAGACCTGCACCGATGCCAAGACTAACAAGCGTGCCAGTGGGGAGTGAGACCGAGGAGCCCGAGAGGCTTACCTAGAGGACATGACTTGGGGGCCCGCTGGGCAGCGGCCAGGACGGATGGCGTACCAAGAGCGAGGGCTTCTGGTCCGAGGGCATCGGCGCATGATGCACGAGTGTGCTCTCCAGAGCCGACTCTCGAATACAGTCCTACGGATGCGTCAGTTCAGGGACAGGACACCATCCACGGTGACGCAGACAGCATTCTTCCGAAATTGAGCGCTGATCTGCGATGCAACCGCTTGCTCCAATTCCGTTTCCACAGCCCAGACTACTCTCATCATTTGCATATCATGAATCAAGAATGCACGGCCGCCTCTCTGCCGCAAGTTTTGTCCCTTGTCCTTGCGTCCATCCGAAGAGCATGCTCGGGCGACATGACACACCGTTCGCGCATCAGGGGACCTCAGCACGGCTTCGCCTACCTGACGGTTCAACCATGCCCTGGCGCGATCCGATGCTGCGCCCGCCAAGAGATAGGTTCAGTGCCAGTCGCCAGCGCCTTGGCCTTTGCGCCCTCCCACTGCACGAGTCGCTTCACCTCTGCCTCGATCGTCTCCTGCATGAGCTCGACGAACGTCTCCTTCGGCACCCAGTTGTGTGCGAGGTTTAGGGTCGCCAGGCACGAGAGCCGACTCGGGAGCATGATGCGTGGCGGTCTATTTCGGCTTCAGGAGCAATCCCGCCGGCCGCCACCTCTCAATGGCATCGGCAGATGGCGGGTCTCCGCCACCAATGTACATATCGTTCTAGCCTCTACGTGCACGCGATGCCCGACAAGCGCATTCTTTCTCTGCCGTGCGATCAGCACTGAATATATTTTTTTCGTTCCCATCTCCCCATATCTGCGTGCGTCCAGACCACGTATATGCGCTCCTCAAAGTAGAGCAACTCACCTGCCAGACAGCCCGACGGCCTAGGCCGAAGCCGGTTGTCTCACGACGCACACGGAGTGTGCAGCCGCGAGGCCCTGGACGGTCGGTCTCTGCGGCTGGCCGAGAACCTGAGGTCCACCAGCATAGACATGCATCATTCTCGTGTCTTTGTGGGGCCTCCCGCACCACAGGCTATTGAGAGAGGTCATAGTTCCCTTGAGGACGGAGGCGAGGTGGGGCCACTCACCTGAAACCAGCCACCCGTAAATGGAAATTGTAAGTTGGTAACCGCTTATAGCCGCATATATGCGTACCTTCCGATGTACCGCTCTGACCGCTCGTCGCACCCCAGGCTCATTTTCCACTGATGCCAGCTGTCTGGAGGCGAAATGTGCCGGGTAAAAAAAATCGAGGGCCGAGGCAAACAGGCAGGATAATGAGGGTTGAGGGCAAGATGAGCAGGAGACGTTCGGGACACGGCAAGCTCAGCCTGATACGGTTTCGTCAGGGTTCTCTTGGGAAGGCGAGAACATGTTGGTAACTGGGCGGGGGTCTCAGAAGGCCGCAGAGCTCATGAACTTGCTTACATTCACGGTGGACCATCCGCGGGACGGGACGGGTCTAGGCATGTAAAGCGAATGGGGGTTCGAGACTGGCTGCACGCAGAAAAAGAGACGCATGGCAAGACAGGCAGTTTGACGAGTCAGACGGACGTGAACCTCACGCCAGCGAGTGCACGACAGAGAGTCCACCCCAGAGCAGACACCGGACAGCAAAGAAACCTTGCTCGACCGCACTACGAGGGCGGGCCAACCCGCACCGACGGATGCCGTTCCGGGTTCGCTCCGAGAAGATGCCCGCAGAGTGCAACCAAAGCGACGAAAGCACTCACCTGTGTCCAAGAGTGCGAGAAGGGAAACAGCGCGACAGACGTCAGAACAGGAAACCAGTATATTCCATATGTACAAGGGGGAAGCGAAGGGACCAGACCGCAAAATGGTCTAGCAGCCAGGAAGAGGGAATATGGCAGGCCGGCATGCCTCCCCGCAACCAATCTGAACGATGATGCACTCACCTGGTGCACCGATCCAAGCAGACACGTCCGGGCTTCGGGGTGAGACCATCAGGCTCACACACCTTCCAAGGTAGAGAGAACGGCGCGGCGACACAATGCTTGAAGACAGGACAGCCAAGGGACCCGAGGCAGACGGCGGGCCGGACTCAAGTTCTCACTGTAAACATCGAGAGACGAGCTGAGAAAACACATGACAAGAGCACGTACCAAGTCACCGCACACACAACCAACCCGCTCACTGTTCCACAGGTGATTAGACCAAGACTGCCGGTTCGCGCGTCCTCCGCTTGCTGCCAGCACAAGAGCATACGTGTTGCAGTTGAAATGAAGTCAGGCGGAGGTCGGAGTGAGACAACAGCATGCAGGGCACAAGCAGTAGTCGTTCGCAGGCGAGACAGAGAGCCGCACGGGTGTCACCATGGCAAAGAGAGAGCTGGCCGGAGGAAGGTGGAGAGAGGAACAGAGGCAAGTGGCACTGCCGAGTGTAAGCGCGCGACAGCCTCATGATCCGCAAACAGAAGGTACGGGCGCTCGATGACTTTGCCCTCGAACCACCATCACGTCCGCCGTCGGCCTCCGCACCCCGCGCGCCCTCAACTCCGAATATATGCCAAAACATTCTAGCCATCTACTGCACCAAACGTGCCTCTGAAACTTCTGAAGATACCCGACTGTGAATAACGCCGCCTCTTCGCCTGGTCCCGCCGCTTGTCGTCATCGTCCGAGTCGGAACAGGACTCGATTGGATCCACCTCCCCATTGTCCTCACCTGGCACGAGCGCTGAGGTTTTCGCTAACCACCTCCACGAGCCGAAACTCAGACAACGGTTCTAGAACCCCGCTTCGCATGGGGCTCGGCCGTGGACATAGGTCGAGAACGGGATTTGAGGTGAGTCCACCGACTTTTGGTGCTCGCATGGGTTTTCCCTCAAGGTTGGAGGCGGGGCGGCGGCATTCCATTTTGATGGCGCTCACGCAGTTGGCTCGAGGAGGAGGACGGACGGACTAAGGGAGCAGTAGGACGGGCTCGAAGGTGTGCAGGTCAAAGGCGCGTTCCTTTGCTGGGGCGGAGATAGAAGGACGTGTGCGCGAAGAGGCCGGCTGTGGGCGTGTGAGACGCGGGACGTGCCAATGTGGGGACGTGAGATCGCGGAAACGCGATTCGGAGAATTTGAGGACCGGAATGGTCGGTGGACGAGGAGGAAGATATGCCGCAGCCACGGCGTACGGCAGGATGCTTTCTGGATAGTGGAGAGTGAGCTGACGGATGTAAACAGGGTGAGAGCAAGCGAGGCCCCCAGGTACCGGTAAAACACTGATAGCCACGGTGTTATATTGATCATGTCTCCGATTAAGGTGGCTGCCGTATGGTGCAAAGGATCATGACGCAAATATTGAAACAGGCCTGAGAGAGCCTGGGAGCGATGAAGCGAGTGCCAAGCACGCGACCGGACCCGCTCAGACGGCTGCACGCTAGGATCGAGGCAACTTATGAGGTACGCACGCTCTCGAATATCATTTCTGTGCATCTCGGACACCGCCCACTGACGGCAATTCTGCGAAACCATCAGGCAGACGGCGGACGTCCGGGGTTTGCATCTGAGTCAATTGAGGTCCGGGACTTGGTACGTCTCTGGCTCGGTTCAAGTTGTGACATTCCGTCTAACCCGGAGGTTTCGGGGTAGGTGTGCGCAGCATGCGAACCCCCGTCCTCTGTTACTACGGGCCCTGGACGAAATACGTACACTCGGCACCAGTGCGTACGGTGCGGATTGCTTACGGCGGGAGTCTGCCGTTTTGAAGGTAGCCTTCGTCAAGCCGCGACCGCTGCCGACGACCGCACCAGAATGCTACGGTTCGAGGCAGGGGGCGGAATCTGTGATCCTCGCTCGCCTGTCAGAGATCTGGGAATACGAGATCATAGATGGAGAAGGCGGAATTTCCACGCAGTTCCGGACATTGTGGACACGCCCTGGCCGATCCATGGCGACAGATAGGCGACGAGATCTGGGACGGGACGCCCGGCAAGCCAAGCCCTCAATGCGCGACAGCCGGACGTACACACCGGGGGCAAAACAGAGGGCTGAAACGCCGTCATGGCACTTCAATAAATGCTCATACCCGCTCGTTCGGTCCCTTCCCCTTCTACATCGTCCCCCCAGTGTGCTCGCGTGCATGGCGCTCTTGACTTGGCTTCCCCTCTCCGCCCGCCCACGTCTCTCTTCTCTCTCTGCTCTCTCTCTCGTCCCGAGTGCCTGCCAATGGTCATCACGCCGTCTACCGTCCCTCATCTCCGTCGACCCCAGAATGTAAGCACGCTTTCTCCCATGTCCCTATCGTTGTTTTTCGCCTGCTGATGCACTGTTATGGCGTATATCTAGACGTCCTCACCGAGTAACCGGGCGTGGGCGAGACAAGTGCCGCACAGCGCCCGGCACGCACATGTCTTCCTGAGGATTGTCTGACAAGCCCAGACGACGAGAAGCGGGCTCTCTGCCGTGCGACGCGGAGCCTCTCAAGTGGTCCTAGGTTCGGCGTCTCCTGGCACACCGGTGTTGACGACAAAGAGGACGCGTCCAGCGCGACGACGCAGGAGATTTGGGGCGAACTTGCGCGGGTCGAGTGCTTCTCATCTGTTGCCTCGACCTCCTCATACTCTTTGCATGTCCCATCCGACGTCCATGCGCGATCCTCCAGAACTCTGCCCACCAGTCGCCTTGCCTCGTCTCGCTCATGGACGCCCATTCCAACGATATCCCTCATTTCCAGCCCCACTGCTGTTCCTCGGCCGGGGAGCCTGGCGGGTTCTCACTGGGAGAACGAGCCACAACTCGGTGCGTTTGCATGCACACCGGTGCATCTCCAATCGAGGCTGACCCGTTTGTGCCCGCAGCAGTTGAAGTGGTCTGGAACGACACGGCAACTCATTCCAGTCCAGTGCGTCCAGTGCGTTTAGTACGTCTTCATTGGTGCGTCTTCGACCGCGCACTCAGACGCAAATCCCCGGTAGTGACCGCCATGACTATGCTCAAGCAAATGCTTGTGCTTCATGTGGCAGCGCGCTGTAGTGGTGAGTACCCGTGCTATGTTCGTGTTTCGTGCTCGCTCGCTCACAGTCTGGGATGTTTTGATATAGGCTCCGAGTTCTACAGGGCTGTACGACTCCAGAACGGTCTTCAAATGTGACGGTGAGTTTGTGCATTGGAATCGTGCTTCAGTGTCGCTTATCCACCTTCTGAATCTTGCCTGCAGGACGTCCTCAATGCTTCCGTGCTCGAATTTTTGACGGACCGCCCGGCAGACGGGGTCTCTCCCTGCTAGCCATCTGGCAGAGCCGGGGAGACGGCAGCGTCCTCGGTACAGATGACGAATTCCAGCCTCCAGGACGGAGAGGTGCACGGGCACTGGGGCTGGAGAGCTCACAGCCGGATGGAGTATGTCGCATTCGCTGTCACCTCATCCTCGCCACTTCCTTCCTGACACGCCCCGTGCCTCATCTCCGATATCCCCCAGGATCGACGCTCCTGTGCCTGGAATTCGAATAGATGGGACCTGCGAGTGCAGGTATCGTTCTCCGTAGAACGGCGCGCTCACGAGGCCTTCCGGAAGATTATTATCCGCAACGCATGGTCGTCGTCGACTCAAATGTACCCTGTCGGCCGGACGCAAGCCCCAGGTAGTGACCGCCATGACTATGCTCAAGCAAATGCTTGTGCTCACTGTAGCGGCGGCGGTACGTGTTTGTGCTATGACCGTCTTCGATTTTCGTCAGCTCACAGTCCTTATAGGTTGTTCCAGATGTTTCTCGGATCGAGACTGCGACGGGGCGCCCGGCAGACAAGCGAACCTCGAGCGGGCTGTCCGGCAGACTCGGGGCCACCAAGTATTGTTCCCGCATGTGCACGCGGGTCTCTGTGTGCGCGGTGAGCCTGCAACGCCGCAGCCTTTCCGGCAGGCGTACAAGCGTTTCGCTGACGTCGCTGCAAAGGTGCATGCGAGCTTCAGTCGAATTACATGAATTTGCTAATTCTGACGTTCAGATCGGCATCGCCGCCGTGGCTAGGAGCCCGAGATGATGAGTTACTCGTCTCAGGACCATTCGCGCGAACTTCATAACTGGTGCGTGCCCTTGAAATTCGGGAGCGAGTCTGTGGTTTCTCATTCAGGCCTCTCCAGTGGACAGCCCGCGCTCCGAACAGTGTCGACGTCGTTTGATGGCCGCCGCAGTGAGTATCTCTGGATGAGCTGTCGCGGGATCAGAATCAACAAATATATTTGCTCTGTGCTGTACTTCGAGTGCTATGTGCGACTGCGAGCTGCGAATACGAGTCAGTCGGGGCCTTTGAGTCTTCGTACCGTTTCCAATACCCTGCCACTGCTCCCAATACCCCCTTAGAACTCCCCAATACCCCCTTAGAACTCCAACTATGTCCGTGTTTGTTTCTCTGGCCAAATCCCCTCGCTTCGTCCGTGCCGCGGACAAACACCGGCTCCTTGCCACGCAGCCCCGAGGCGCGGGACGAGCACGGAGACGGTGTGTTGGCGATCCAGATGGACGGCGGGGTTCGAAACGCGTGACGTCACGCGTCGTGGGATTCCCTCGGGGGGGGGGGAGGTGGGATAGGATTCGGATTATCTAAGTACGTTGAGCACCGTGACGGTGCCACTTATGATCGCGTTGCGTTTGTATTGTAGAGGTTCGCGTTTTCATTCCGACACGTGGATACCAGTAGCAGGCGAGGAAGGTCGGCTAGCGTGTCATGCCACAGTCCACTAGTACCGCCAGGTGGCCGCGCAGCAGTGGTACATACGTTGAATCTGCAAGTGGCAACTCAGTCTCCCTTTTCTGTGGCTGAGTCTATCCTTTGACAATACATGCAGCTGGTGAGTGGTGTCCGCGTTTCCGTCGGAATTGTGTAATAGATCTCCCTCTACAGAGCGTAAGCAGTCTTATTTTCGCTCTTGACTGGTGACCGGCGACTCGGAGCTGTTCTAACGCGCCTTGACCTCACCAGTTGCACACCATCTACACATGAATTACTCGGAGGGCGAGATAGTGAATGGAGGGACAACGAGGAGATAGAAAGAAAATATGAAAGTCGGCGTCGAGGAGAACGCGCGGTCGAGACGAAAGTCGGCTGTCAAGAGTTGAGAGACGAGTTTGGAAGTCTAAGAGGGAGGTCACTGGTCGAGAGGTCGCTGTCGGAGTCGCACAGACGGTCGGATCGAGACGGTCGAAAATGGAGGGAAAGACTGGGATTATAGGTGCCAGTGATGCCGTAGAAGATGTGAATACATGAGAGCGGGAGATGAGAAGATCTGTTGGGAGGTGGTGCGTACACGACGAAGACTCGGCGGAGGTTCGAGAGCTACACTACTGAACACTACAGCTTACTCTGTTATAAGTCGTGATGAAGCTGGTAAAAGAGAAATAATACAGAGAGGAAAGGAAATGAAAGAGAGAGAGGAGACGACGCGCGAATGGGGAATCGGCAAGCGAGCTCGAGGTGGGCGCGAGGTCGTCGGATTGGATTCAGTCCGGTGCGTGGTTTCCCGCCCAGCGATGTATGTACCGCACCCATCACCGCGGTGGGATACCACACGACACACGAGTATCGACTCGCACTACCTCAGATCCTGAAATCGTTCAACCTGACCTTCATCTCTTCCAGCTTCCTCTTCTTCTCCTCCAGATCCTTCCGCTCGCGCGCCACGTCCGGGTCCTCCTCGAGCAGCTTCTCGATGCGTGCCGACGCGTCCTTGGCCCCGAGGTCGAGCTTCCCCAGCAGGTGCGCCTGCAGCCCGTACGCGAAGCCCTGAACGAAATCATGGTGGATAGTCTGCGGAACGTTGTCGATGACCCGCTGCACACGACTCGCTATTAGCGCGGGAAGCCGGGAAAGAGGGAAGGAGGGACTCGCCTTGTACGCGACCTGGAAGTAGCTCCGGACATCCGCCATGACGACGAGCTCGTCGCCGAATTCGTCTGTGGGCAGCAGTTTAGCGAGGTCCGTCGCACTCACGTTCGAATAAGCCGGGATCGCCCTGAGCGCCGCGATTGCCTCGGAGACTAGTACATAGCAGGCGCTGCAATCAGACCCATGTCCGACTCGGAGAGCACTCGCGATACGGCTGAGGGGAGGAGAAGGAACAGGAACGCACTCACTTGCGCGCGACGTGCCCATCGACGGGTGGACGGCCTGTCCGTACGCCGTGTGTGCGCCGAGCCTGTACTTGGGGTCGCGGAGCGCGCGCACTTCCCTGTAGTGCCCAAGCCAGACTTCGCGCGTTGTCTCGAGGTAGTGCCCGTTCTGGGTGAAGTACGGGAGCTCTTCGCGCTTGAGCACCTGCTCTACCGCGGCTTGCGAACGGGCGCGGCGCTCCTCCATGTTTTCCCGCAGCTGCGTGCTGTCATTGGATAGCGGTAGTAGTAGAAATGCTGTGAATGCTTGGAATGGGAATGAGGGCAGAGAGGAAAGGGCTTACACAACGAACCGCTTGAGGGGCGGGAACTGGTCAAAGTGAGCCGGGACCAACTCCTCATACACATGCGTCTCGACGAGGCCCCGGATACCCACAAAGCACGTCTTCGAGGGTTCGGTCCAGCGCCGCACGAACTCGCGGATCAGCCGCGTCTTCGCCAGGTACGGTATGTTGTGCGGGAGCTCCCAGCCCGTCGACCTGCGCTCACGAGGGGTTGAATAAGATGTGCAAATAAAGAGGGCGGAGCAACAACATTAACACTCACTCTTTGATCACCCGCCTCACGTCCAGCAAGCCCATCACGGGCACAGGCTCGTCAAGTCCATCTTCGGCAAGCTCACTTTCACTCACATCCCCATCCACAGACGCCCCGCCCAGCACCGAGCCTGAGCCCGAGCCCGAGAACTCGTCCTCGCGCTGTTGGGACAGCGGCTCCGGCGGGCAGACGTACTTCTCCGGGTCCTCGAACGGCCGGAAGTCCGGCGCGGACGCGCGGATCGACGCCTTGAGCGCGCGGTAGAACGCGAGGCTGCGGTGCACGAACGCCTTGTCGTCGCCCGCGCCGTCGACCGTCTCCTTCACCGCCGCGCAGAACTTGAAGACGAGCTGCACGAGCTCGGCGGCGCTGTCCATCGCTGGGCGCGCGGGGAGCTGGGCGAGGGCGGCGAGGGAGGCGGCGAGGAGGTCGTCGACGGCGGCTTTGAGTCGGGGGATCCTGGGGCACAGCGTGAGTCCTTACTAGGTAGAATGAGACATGGGGCGAAGAGCTCACGCGTGGATGAGCATCTTCAGCAGCAGGGGGCTCAAGTCGCGAATGAGCGCCTCCACCCCGAGCCGAGTCGTCCCCGAGGGCGCTTTGAGGTCCTTCCAGGGCGCGACGGTGTCGAACACGCGCGCGGCGAGCTCTCGCGCCTGCGCGGGCGTGATCTTTCGCGCGCGGTCGTCGTCGGTGGGCAGGCGGACGGCGTAGTAGCCGAGGCGGAGCTTGTGCTCGCGCGCGCGGCCCTCGAAGATGTCGCGCCATGCTTTCTGGCGGCCTGTCTCGCCTGGCTGGATCTTGTCTGCCTTCGTGACCACCCCTGGTCCGAGTGCGTTTTAGTGCGAGCGTGATAATGGAAGAAAGATGAGGACGGATTGTCACCGATGGTGCGCTCTCCGTGTGGATCCGCATCCTTGGCGAGCTTCATGGCTTTCTGGTTCTCCAGGTCATCTGGCAGCGCTTTCAGCGAGGGGATTCCGCATGCGACAGAGGGACAGAAGGAACGCACCTTCAGCTGGGACTGTCACAAGGATAATCGTGGAAGGCTGCGAGATGTATTCCTTAACCATGTCCTCAACCTGCTTTACGATCTCGTCATCGGCGTTCGGGATGAGACCTGCACCGCATAGAGCGACCCATCCCGGTCCTTAGAACCGAACCACTATCCTGCAAAATGCGCACGACGTACCAGGGAGGTCGACGAACACGAGGTCCGTGCCGTCCGGGTCCAGGATCTTGACCTCGACCACGGTGTTGCTAAATCGCTTCACTTTCGGGTCCACGGTGTGGTCCGTGGCCTGCTTGATCTCCTCGCGTGACATACTCTTGAACCGCTCCCTCGGAAGATGCGGGCAGAGGACGGCGGCCTGTGCGCGCCGAATCCAAAGCTCAACGTCGGCTTTGGAGGTGAGCTCGGGGCTGAACGCGCTGTTGATGGCGTCCCCGCGGAGAGAGATCGTGCAGGACCATTTGTCTGAAGAGGTCAGCAGGGTGCATTCCATCGGGCAGCTGGAAGGAGCGGTGGTACCGGTGAGGAGAATGGCATGAGAGAGGGACAACTAGCCACATACCGTGTGCACGTCCCCGCATCACGGGGGACGTTGATCTTCGGGTGTCCGTGTCCATGAATACAAGCGGTCATTAACGAGATCAAGACGGCGTACTCACTCCTGCGACAGCCTCGACAAGAGAGCTCTTCCCGGCTAGAGTTCAACGAGCGAGTAGTCAGCAATACGTCGGAGCCGTGTACGCCTATTACCAGGGCGCGAAACGAGAGACGAACCCGACTGTTTCCCAATGACGGCGATTTGAGGGATGTCGAGGTCCTTGTCATGGCTGTATGCCCATCAGGACTTCGCCAACTCGAACAGCAGGAATGTAAAACACCTACCCTAACGCGCGAAGGTCACGCATGAGCTCCAACAGCTCCCGCCGTGCGCGCGCGTACTGGCTGTTCAAGATGTTGTCCTGGCGGTCTCCCCCCGTGCCCATCATTTCATCTGAATTATCGCTGGAGCCAAGGCCCGGATCAGTCGGAAGTGTAGAGATGGAGGACGAGTTGTTATCGGCGTCGTTGCTGGATCCCTGAATCGATTCCAGCATTATCAGCACGGAGCGAAAAGGAGGAAAACGGTCTGCGACTCCTTACGGGTGACGTTCTTGCGGTGCGTCTGGAGGACGAGAAGAAGGCATGTCAGGGATGCAACCAAAGTCAAAATCAACGATGGAGGCAAACCTGAGAAAACTGAGGCGGTTCGTTGACATGCGAAGGCGTGAAATGGGGAGGAAGATGCTGTTGTCCGCGCGTGAAGACTGGGCTTTTATCTGTGCAGCCTGGGATAGAGAACAACATGACTGCCTTATCGAGAACCCACCCTCCGCTGAAGCTGAGGAGAACGCTGCGGTAACTTACATCCAGTCCGTCAGGCTGCTCCGCTTGAACTGAGAAAGGCAGAGGTCACCAACAGATCTTCACGACATGGAGGTAGCGACAAATGCAACTGCCAATTAGTAGACAAACGCAGGCCGGCGGTCGCGCCACAGAAGGCGTTGCTGCGGCAACCCACTCCTCGGAAGGAAAACGGCGCAAATCCGCTGGCATCCGAGTATCCCGACCGGCGATTACGGGCAGATGTCCTGGTATATGCCCAGCAGCAGCAAGGGCAGAAAGGAAATCGTATATACCGGAGCGTGGCGAAGCGCAACCTTCGTGCAACGTTCACGGCAGACTCTTCTCCCGGTTTAGCCACGCAAAGAGACGGAAGTGCTGCTTGGCAAGCTGCGAATCTATCTGCGCTCCTCGAGATGGTCAGCAGACCTACGGCTGAGGGGAATGGGCAACGTACTGCTAGAACCATACGGTTGAGGTACAGCTGCAGCTCGTCCTTGGGGAGGGGCGCTTGGCACACATCTTCCCCAGTAGTGAAGTTGAAGACCACCTGGAGCCCGTTTACCTCAGTCCAATGCCTAAGTAACGGCCGGTATCTCGACGTGCGAGTTCTGGTTCAAATACACAACATTACCAGTGCATGAGAATGGCGTCCCAAACGGCTTCGGAGCTAAGGCTGCCCGACGTTCAGCTTGCCAGTGAACTTTGAGGACCCGAGGGGAGTTGTCCGCTGCACCATTGTCCTTTAATCCCATCGTCCGCCCCACCTCCGGAACAGATTAGCTACCGTCGCAAACGTAGTCCGCCATCTTCGAATAAGCGTATGAAGGGAATGCACGGCGAGATGGAAGCCCTGCGTCGCCAGCTTTAAATTTTGGGCTCAGTCCGAGTGAAGAGCGGACGGATCCGCCGGTCGGTGAGTTTCAATCCAGCTTGTCCGTTTCTATCCAGCTCATCTGCCTCGAGCTCCATCCAGGACTAGACAGAGAGATAGATAAACCGCTTTCCCGGTGAGACGCCGTGTAAGAATCTGACTGACGTACCGCAGTGACCGCACTTCTTTTTACCATTCAAGTTCGGCGACGCCAACGGATAACCAGCAGTGCGCATATATGCGGCGACCATGCCGCACAAGACCTGCCCTTGTCGGTGACGTCTCTAGAGAACATTTAGCGAGGTGTGAATACGCATGGCGTTACAGGTGTGAACGCGAGGACGCAAAGCTGGGGAGGTCAGTCGTTCGCAGCCAACACACTGTCGGTGTAGCCCCGGGGCAACAGGGAACTCACCGCGTTCGGTACCACTGGCGTCGAGATGGACGGAGAACACCACGGCAGCGAGTCCGGTTGAGACTCCACGGAAGACATCCGCGAGATCGGATCTTGGGAGAGGCTAGGGCATTGACAACAGTACAAGCATTGTTGAGCTCCCGTGAGGTCCTGATTCTAAGCGAGTAAGCCGTGCTCTACCTAGTGCTGGATAATACCTACAGCTAGCTGTGCTAGATGGAAACTCGCTTGCTGGATAGAAATGGCCGTGATCTACCCGGTCATAGGCGGAGATGGGCCTTCCTGGATGGCCGCTAGCTGCACAAGGAAGGAGTGGAAGATTGAGTGCAAGTTCAAGTTCAAATCACCGCCACATCCCTGCGTCTCCTAGTGCGTAGGACCAGGTAGGACCACGTAGATTGATTCAGACGCTGGCAAAGAGTGTCCGGACCGGCCGGGCCACTCGATGCCTAAAAAAGCGACACCTATGGCATGGGCCCGCGACTAACTTTTCTTTTAAGTTCTCATCCCCCTGGACCCTCAGTACGACTGCTCTTTGCCAAGATAATGCCCATCAGCGCCCTCTTACCCCTACGTACTTCCACAGTACTAGCCGTTTGTTCTCTGTAAGGATCATGAGTCCTCTCCAACACTACTCACATTTCCTCCCGCGGATCTAGTGCTGGAATTCGTCGAGTGTAATCGACGCTTCACATTCCTCAAGGTACAGGCCATTGGGGGCGTTTTCGCCAATTGAGATTGAAACTGACTGTGATGAACTGTTGACCAGATGAGGGCGTATCGCGAACTTAATTATTTGGAAATACTGTCACGGGAATCCCTGGTACGTGGGTTCCCATAAGCTTGCCACGTCGACTACGTCCTCACAGCCGCATCAGTATGTACCAGGATCCTGATGTTCATACTCAAACAAGAATACTCAAGGCGACCTCATATTGTAATCTTCGGATGTTCGTCGTCATTCATGACCCGCGAACAGGGCATTTTCAACAGATACGGCCCGATAAAGACCTAGATCAAACATCAGTGTCAAGAACCACACGCAGGTCAAATTCCATTTCATTAAAGCCCATGGCCAGTCACCGACTGACATGATTGGCACTCTGTTCCCAGAGCATGTCCGGGAAGCACAACATCGGTCCCTCTCACATCACATCGTTTCGCCTCATATCAGACGCGGGGATGGTGATCCAGGAACAGCTCGGTGGTCGTTTATTCCGCCTTACTGACGCTGCATCATGTATAAGCCCGAGCTCGAGCCCGCCCCCGCCCCCGCCCTCTCCATGCTGACATTGGTCCTTCCCACTCTCATCCCCGCACTACCAAAACCTTTCGTTCGACCACCGCGATGGCCTCCTCCGACTGGGTTCTCGTCGACGACCCAGACCCTCGCATACAGTACTCGCCCGGGTGGCAAGCCTTTGAGAACGGATCCGAGCTCGATGGCACGAAGCACGGCGCTGCAGCCGCAGGCCTCACCGCGACCTTCACTTTCACGGGTACGTCATGCGCGGCTCTCTCCTCGAGCTCCCTCCGCAGGTCCCCGCTGAAGAAACGAAACGTGACAGGGACCCAGGTGATAGTCGTAGGATCCCTGGGCTCGGTCGACGTGCACGGCATCCCGACCTCGCGGTACACGCTCGATGGCTCGGACGTGGGGTCGTACACGGCCCCGGTCGTCGCCCCTGGGTTCTTCCGGCTGAACGTGACGTTCTTCTCCTCCAGAACGCTCGCGCCTGGCGACCACACGCTCGTCATCACGAACGTCAACGGGACGAGCCCGAACGTCTTCTGGCTCGACTACGTCGAGTATATCGCCTCCGCCGCTTCGACGACGACGACCTCTTCCTCCTCTTCTTCCTCTCCGTCCTCGTCCTCTTTGACAACTACACCCGCCACGTCTTCCTCCCCCTCTTCCTCCTCGTCTTCCTCGCAACAGCTAACGACGTCCTCCACACCGCCTGCGAGCAACCAACTCACTCCGACCACATCATTATCATTCCCAGCAAGCAGCCAAACACCCCCCTCAGACACAAACACATCCACAACCCCCGCATCCTCCTCCTCCCACAATCACACAGGCGCAATCGCAGGCGGGATCGTCGGCGGCGCAGCCCTCCTACTCGCCCTCGCACTCCTCCTTGTCTGCCTCCGCCGCCGTCGACGCCACGGCGCCAGCAGTACTAGCCCCTTCGCCGACCCCGACCCCCGTGAGTGCTCCTCTTACTCTTCGTCCTCGCCTAGCGTGAGCTGACAGGGAGCGTGCACCGGCGTAACAGCGATCCGGCCGTTCAGTTCCTGGCGGGGTGCAGGTGCCGATATCGATGAGGCCCCCTCTCAAAAGCAAATGTCAATGATGGCGATGGCGATGGCGGGCGTGTCGACGCCCACGCCCACGCCCACGCCCTCCGGTCTATCCCCGACTCTGAGCGCCCGGGCGGGCCCTCCCCCGTCTGAATCAGCCTCGGGCGGCGCAGGGACGGAGCGATTACCTTCGAGCGAGCCTGGAGTAACAGGAGAGCAGCAACCGTCGCCGAGGAGCAGGTTCGAGCCGCGGGTGCGAGTGATGCAGTCTGTCGACTCGGGGCTGCGGCTGGCGGGGGACGCGGTCATGCTTCCCCCGCCGTACACCCGGGAGTGAGCTGGCACTCGGATTCCTGTTGTTGTTGTGATATATTAGTCTTCGTGGACGTACATTAATGCGCACTGTAGCTTCTTCTCTCGGTATAGGGAGACCTAGACTTCTACCGATAATCCAGACGTGACTTATCCAGTTACATGCGGCTGCAGATACATATCATCGTTTCGCCGTGTTTCTACCAGGCTTCCCGTGCTTCCGTCCGCCGTGGTCGTCGTCCGGGACGTCGAGGAACCCCCGAGCTCGAGCGCGTTCCGTGCGGCCTGGTTGATGTGCTTGAACCTGTCTGGTCCGAGGTGGATGCCCCCAAAATAGCGTGTTACGATCACGAGGACGTTTTCGACCTCCTGCATGGTGAAGACTCAGCCTCAGCACAACGCGTATACGTTCGAAGAAAGAGACCAGTCCTGCGGCACGACCACCTACCAGGATTTGCAGTAGGTGCGCTAACCGTCCTCCCGCTGCGGTCTCTCCATCGTCGTCATTATCTGTATATACCAGGCTCAGCACGATAGAGCAAGCTGGGCGAGAAGCGGCGCGTCGTACCTTGGTGAAGGATGGAGCCTACCCGGCAGCGCCACGCGTTAATTATCGGATGCGCGGCACGAGCTATTCGTCGGTCCGACATGAGGTGCGCGAGGATGATCGGGACCTACAAGCCTTCCTTTAGCGACGCTCAAGCCACCAGGACAGACAGCGGGGGCCATCAGCATCGTCACCTTCCTGAGCACTTCTGAACGATCCGGAGTGCCTGGAGAAGCGGCCTCAGAAGCCTTCAGAAGCACCAGCCACCTTAGAGTGTTTTATGGCCTAGGAGGAGGCGTAGACGATGACCCCGGACATCGGGGATGCTACGGGTCTCCCCAGGAAGTGGTAATCATGCTGATGGCCACCGCATGAACATAAGTACACACGTACCTGCGACGGGTCCGTAACGCGACACGCGCGCCCGACGAACGAGCTCTTGCGGTCCAGAATAGGCTCCGCCTCCACGATGGTGATCCCAGGCGGCATCTCCGCAGGCGTCGCGTCGATCATCGCGCGGACCATCCCGCCACTCTTCCCAGCCGGATCGCGCACCTCTCCGTCGCCGTTCTGCCTCTGCCCCTCCCCCTCGTGCCCGCGCCCGCGCTCGTCCTCCCTCATAATCTCCCCAGCCACCCGCTCGCTCAGCCTTTCGCCCATCCACTCCGCGCAGCGCTCCTTGACCCACTCCAGCCCGTCGAACACGCACTCCGCCCCGGGCGTCCACTCGACCGCGCCGCGCGAGATGTACGTGCGCAGGACGGTGCCGAAGAGCGGCGCGTCGACGCCGTAGGGCCCGATGTACCGCGAGAGGAGCTGGAGCTGGGGAGGGGCGGAGGTGGGGTAGGAGGGCGGGAGGGAGACGAGGATGTGGACGCTGACGGGGTGGGGAGATGGGTGGGCGGGGTCGTCTGTGTCGATGCTGAGGCCGGCGTGTGTCAGGGCTCTGGACGCGTCGCGGGGGTAGGGGAAAACATAAAACGGTGGAATTGGCGTACCTGAGGGTCACTTCATAGCGTATCGTCCCGGGTTCGGTGTTCTTCGTGCTCAGGCTCTGGCTACCTGCGAGTGCGCCCCGATCGGGTGGGGGCGACTTGCTGCTCGCGCGCGACGAGGGTTTCCAGATTGTCACGGCCTCCTCGCCGTAGATGCTCTGAAGGACTAGATGACCGTCGATCGGGGAGAGGCGCGATGAATGGGATGATGTGGGGGACGAAGGGTATGATGAGGGCTCTGGGCGGACGGTCGCCAGGGAGAGGAAGGGCGCGCACCACCGAGTTCCAACGCGATGGCCTCGCGTGTGGGATCCGGGTCCGCAGTGAGCTGGTCGATGAGGTCCGCGATGGTGTCTGGCGTAGAAGTCATCGTTCCATGCGGCAATTCCGATGAGAAGCGGAGTATCCAACAGGCACTAGTACTCGACAGCCTGTGCGAGGGGTCGAAGAGATGTATAGAGGGTAGAAATGAAATGTCTCTGGGTAAAGACAGAAAGGATTACAGACTGGAGTTCCGGTGGGCACTGAGCAGGACGAGGAGGTCCAGGAAGAAGACGACGAAGAGGGAGTTTGCAGCGCGCTTGCTTCCACCCGACCGTGACGGACAACGGACCCGGTTCCGACCGCGCCGAAGCGCACGACGCTGTTCCTTCTTCATCGCCATCATCGCCTCGTCATCGAGCTCTCAACCATCGACTACAGTCATTCACCGGTCCTTCGGACAGACTTTTCGTGTTATCCGAATTACACCGAGCCCTGTTAGAGGAGGCACAATCGGGGAACTCTGGCAGATCTTAGTACCTCTATGCTATAAATCTGCCATTCTTCCAAGATACCTCGGTTGGGTTTGCACGGGACCGAGGTGTTTGATGTCAGAAATCCGTTATCGGAGCTTTCTGGGTCCTTCGGACAGTCACCCTCACGCCTAGATATGCCTTATCGGGGCGGGGACAATCTAAGCGAGCAGGGCGCCAGGCCGTTTCGGGCGATTTCTCGTCCTCCAAAGGGAGGTGTGACAGGGCGTCTAAACCTGGATGTTTTCCGGGAGGTCGTCTTCGCCGTTTCGACATGGACGACCGTGTCCCATGTCTGTCCGCAAGATTAACTATCTTACCATCATGTGCATACCACAGTTAACTTCATTCTATATTTTCAAGTTTCGAAGCTCTCCGGGTAAACCACAGCTAAGGAAGAAGCACCAAAAGCCCCATTTTTGTATGTCCACGCCAACTTAACAAGGGCCATACGCCACGGGGGACGATAAAACTTTACGTGAGTGACGGTGGTTGACGTTAAATGCATTCCAGATACAAATCAGAGCCAGGGATGGGAGGGGACAGCTGAGAATTCAGTTTGTCCGAGGGAGCCATAATATCCGAAGGACCGGTGAAAGACTGTATATGCAGCTGACCTCTCGCCTTGCAGGCATATCTTCTAGGCTCGGACCTGCTCGCTGTTCGCCGTCGTCTGAATGTCTCTGCGGGCCTTCCAGCATACCCCGACAACACCGATAATGGATTCTTGTCTAGTCTGGCGAGTCCAGATGCTTTTCGTTCATTCTTATTCTTTCTGGGCTAGAAGGATTCTCGAGACCCGCGTCCCCCGATACGTCCCTGAGGGCCGGATAAGTGGACCATCCTCGGACTTTTTCTCCTGGGACGAAGACAGTACTGGCGAGTGCTGACCGTTCAATGATATCAATTGCAACTCACACGCGCGTGGAGACATCCGTCTTTTGTGGCCACCAGACCCTCGGATGGTATACGCGTCGACCGCGCACCATGACAACCGGACCAGCTTCCAGAACATCTCCCCCTCCCCTGGCGGCCTCGTCGGGCATAACGCTGAACACAACGTCGGTCGCGATGAGCCCGCTTCGACTGCCCCTGCTGGCTAAGTACGGCTCTCTTGCTGGACTCCTTTCTTTCTTTTCTCTCTGCGTCGCACCCATCGCCTGCTGGACCTCTCGGTGTGTATTTTCTGGGTAGTGCGTAGACCGCCATGGACGCCATTCATACCGTCATCAGGCTCCCCCTGTATATCATCCTTGTGAGTACGCGGTCTCTATACCTCACTCTCCTGCGGCACCTAATCGCACCTTCCCAACGCGACAGTGGGTCTTTTCTGGCCTCCTGTTCATCCTCACGGCCGTGCGGCTCAATTACACCCTCCATCTCCCGAGAGGCGACCCGCTGAACCACGGCCGCGACTTTTACGGTGCGTTTACCGTCTTAATTTCCCGGTTGGCCAGGCCGTTCATCCTCGGACTGGGCGTTCTACAGATCCCATCGTCGCGGAGTTGCTCGTCGTGTCTCTAATGACCCTCGGCACCATACCGCTCGTGTAAGTGCTCTCCAGTCCAGGCGGGTCTATGCGATGGAGTGTGGGTTCATGGGTTTGCCTGACAGAAAGGGATGGGTGCCGAATTTCAATTTGGTAACCTCGACTGCCTCGAGGAACCTTTTCGAGCTCGTCGGGCTGTCCGTGCTCTGGCTGCTTTGGCTGGTCGGCTGCGTAGTTTCGACGGTACGTCTGCCCCCCTCTCACCCTCAGCGTGACGACGAAGTCGGCTCATGAGTCATAACTGGTCGCTCCCTCCGTCTCTTTCTCTTTCGCTGATCGTCCTTCCCCGGAACTCGTCTTGTCGCGTCTCGACTCTCTATCTCCGGCCGGTCCTCGTCCGACCGCCACACACAGAGCATCTGGCCGAGCCTGTCGTTCTGCTACCAGTTCGAGCCCTGCCGCGTCCTCACCGCCATGATGGCGTTCGCGTGGCTCGGGTGGATCGTCCTCGTCGGCCTCATCGTCGTCGCCATCCTCTCTGCCGTGTCGAAGGTGCGCCCCGCGCGCGCGCCGATGATGGTCGAGTGGGCATCGCCCTCGCAGATGGCGCGCTCCGTCACGGTGTAGCGTCCCGGACACAGCAAGTGACCAAGGTGTGGGTTTTCTCTTGCGACGAGGACGCACGTGTTGCCGCTTGGCGTCTTTGGACGATGTCTCCGAGGAGCTGGCTCTCTGGAGACAAGTTTTCTTGTTGTAGCTGTACTAGTGAACGCAGTCAATGTAGCAAAGAACTTCTTGCGCTGCAGCCTGCTCGACTGTCCTCGTCGCTCGCTTGGCTCCTTACCCTGCGTGTCCATCTCTTCCACTCCAGCAAGCCTAAGGACTGTCAATCGCCTGTCGGCTATAGCAGCAAGGAGCAAGGTCTTCACCCTTGGCGGGGGTTACGATTGTTTGTACCGTGTACGTCGCGCGGATCTCTCATCGTCTTTCGCTGTTTTACTGATCGGACGACGGCACGGCGATCGACCTACAGCTCACGAAGCACGGGTTCTATTTCGGCGCGGGGCATCGCTGAGCGTCTTGTTCCACGGGGTGACGTCGGCAAAATCGCGATGAACATGGTAGGGCTGTGGTTGTTCAGGTTCAGCATTCAACGCCTTGAGATGATGTACGCGGTCTCCATGGCGCATGCGGTCGCCTGTCCGATTAATCTGTGATGGATTTGTGCCGTGCCCTCTCCTCTCCTGGATCCGGAGTTACTGCAGCGATCTCTTCGGTGGTCTGCGCTTCACACCTCATCGCCGTTCGTTTTCTAGAGAGCAACGCTTTGCGCATCGTGGAGATCTCGTGGTGGGCACCACCTTTCCTCGTGGCGGGGGTGGGCTGGTGGTCGAGAGTTTGAGTTTTTATTGCCGCAGCATCCACTTGGGTCGAGCGTGGCCTGCCCGTTGCCCACACTGCGCGCTGATCCTGGCATTAGGCTTCCTTTCAACCCGTACTTAAGAGCACAATCTCGAGGCGCAGGACGACTCGTACTCCCCTTTCCCCCAAACCTCACGTTCGGATGTCGGCGACGTTTGGCTTTCTGAGGTTCGCTCTCCTGCTTTAGTACTCTCTGTGCCGATGTCTCTGATAACTCTAACATTTATTTTTCCTGTATGCCAGGCGTCCAGGGAGGAACTCGATTGTGGGTTTGCTTGAATGTTCTCTTTTCTTTGCGGTAAACGTTGGAACCGTTACAGGGATCCAGCTCCGGCTACAACAACAACAACGCCAGTGGCAATAGCGGCGATACTAACAACGACCATCAGACCAGCTCCTCTTTCACTTCTATGCCATCCCCGTCAGACCTCGGCTGTGACAGCTCGGGGGCCGCGAACGGCACGGTGCCAGCCCCGGGCAACAGCGGGGCAAACGCACTTTCAGCTCCAGACAACATTTTGAACAGCCGGTACGCAAGCGCGCGGCGCGAGCTGCTGGAGCTCGTGCGCGACCTTCACGCTTTGGGGTACGTCCCGGGGTTTTTCGTTCTGCCTGTACATGAGATCTGAAATCGACATGCGTTTGCAGCCATGCCAAGACCCTTGACGTTCCCCAGATCGCTGTTATCGGCAAGCAGTCGGGTGCGTTCAACAGTCCATCTGCTACTACAGGCTTGCCCTTGCTGATATCCCGTGGCCAGCTGGGAAAAGCTCTTTGGTGGAGGCTGTCGCAGGGGTAAGCATGCTGCCCTTCTCGTCGTCCACGGCTGCTTGTCTTAAAGCGCGCGCTCGGACCATAGATCAACGTCCCCCGTGATGCGGGGACGTGTACCCGGTATGGCCACCGGTATATTCCTCCTTGAAGCGCCTCGCCTTACCACAGCTCCGTCCAGTTGCCCGATGGAATGCACGTTGCTGACCTCTTCAGACAAGTGGTCCTGTGCGATCTCTCTCCGCGGGGACCACATCAACGAAGCGTTCAGCCCCGAGATCACCTCCAAAGCGGACGTCGAGCTCTGGATCCGGCGCGCGCAGGCCGCCGTCCTCTGCCCACACTTGCACATGGGGCGTTTCAAAACTATGTCGCATGAGGAGATCAAGCATGCCACTGACCACACTGTGGACCCGGAGGTGAAGCGGTTCAGCAACACCGTGGTCGAGGTGAAGATTCTCGACCCGGATGGCACGGACCTCGTGTTCGTCGACCTTCCTGGTGCGTGTGTCTGTTAACTGGAACGTTAGCTGCCTGCTAAGGGTTGGATTGGGTCGCTATGTGCCATGGGGTAGGCCTGATCCCGAACGCGGATGACGAGATCGTGAAGCAGGTCGAAGACATGGTCAAGGATTACATCTCGCAGCCATCGACGATAATTCTGGTCACTGTGCCAGCCGAAGGTATGTTCCTTCCCTATCCCTTTATCGAGTGAGGAAGTCCTTGCGTTGAACACGTTGCCAGACGACCTGGAGAACCAGAAGGCCATGAAGCTCGCGAAGGACGCGGATCCGCGTGGAGAGCGTACCATCGGTGAGAGTCCGTCTTCAGTTTCTTACTTCAATAACGCTCATACCACGACGCACCTGGATCAGGGGTGGTCACGAAAGCAGACAAGATCCAACCAGGCGAGACAGGCCGCCAGAAAGCATGGCGCGATATCTTTGAGGGCAGCGCGAGGGAGCACAAACTAAGCCTTGGCTACTACGCCGTCCGCCTGCCCACTGACGAAGAGCGTGCGCGGAAGATCACCCCCGCACAGGCGCGAGACCAGGCCGCGCGCGTGTTCGACACGGTCGTGCCCTGGAAGGATGTTAAGGCGTTCCCCGGTCCTACTCGACTGGGAGTGGAAGCGCTTATTCGCGACCTAAGTCCTCTCCTCCTGAACATGCTCATCGCTGCGTAAGTCCTTCGCCCCCCACGTCTCATTCTACCTAGCAAGGACTCACGCTGTGCCCCAGGATCCCCCGGCTAAAGGCCGCCGTCGACCAGCTCCTTGCCGCATGCCTCGCCGACCTCGCCCGGATCCCGGCTCGCGCAAAGATGGACGGCGCAACGGAGCTCGTGCTGCTCGTGCTCCGGTTCTGCGAGGCGGTCGAACAGACCGTCGATGGCACGAGCGGCGACAAATCGTTCGTACACGGGAGCCGGACCCACTACCGCGCCCTAAAGGGCGCCATCCGCTGCACGGCCCCGGACTTCCGACCGTTCGAAAACCCGGCAGAGTACTACATGCCGCCGGCGCCGGGCTCTCAGCAGCGTGAGGATGTCTTCGTAGACTTGCCATTGGTTCCCCCGCTGCCACGCTCCCAGCAGCACAAGGATCACTTCCCAGACTTGCCCTCGGTTCCGCCACTGTCACCCCCGAGCGAGGCGGCTTCCGAATGCTCGCGGTCTGCGTCCCCGGCCCCGAGCGTTGAATTCGTCTTGGACGGATCTGTGCCAGGGAACGAGGGAGTCGTGATGGGACTGCTGGACGTGAGGCAGGTGATCAAAGAGTACGTGGAACGTGGGCAAGGCAGCTGGTTGGAGGCGTCTGACACCTGGCACCTGTAGATCGACTGGCTGGGAGCTCCCGCACAATATACCGTACCTGGCTAAGACGCGGCTGATCCGCGAGTTCGTGCAGCGCTGGGCCGAGCCCTCGAAGACGTGCTTCGCGAGCATTCGGCGCCTTGTGGAGAAATACGTGTACGAAACATTGATTCCGCGTCACTTCGAACAGTTCCCATCCCTCGGGCGATTTGTCACGTACGTGATGTTCTTTTCCTCGTTTCCCGCCCGCGCCTTCATTTAATGTCTCTAAAACGCAATATAGCGAGCGGCTCCGGGAAAACATGGCGGGATACCTTGACCGCTGCGAGACCGCCGTGCAACAGGCACTGGAGCGCGAGGAAATCCCGTACTTCACCCAGAACGGACACTACCTGGAGGTGACTCGCGAGTTGTGGTTGGGCCACTACAAAGAAGTCCGCGCGCAGCGCGACAAATATCGGAGGAGCAGCACCTTTGCAAGTACAACCTCCTACCTCAACTACTCGTCGCGCGCAGGTGCGTCTCTTATTTCGTGTCTAGACTGCTGTAGGGTGCATGTCGTAACGCGATCATAAAATCTAAATATCTCTCCCGCTAGTTACGGAGGCCCTCGCGGCCATCAGAATGCTTCAGGGATATTCAAATATCACTGCAACAGACCTGCCCAAACTCCTGCCCGCAGACGAGTACATCGACGAGCTCGGCGTCATGGCGGACGTGCGGAGCTACTTCCAGGTAGCCTACAAGGTGCGTATCCCCACCTTCTCTCCCTCCCTGGCTTGCCCCCGCATGAGACTGATTCTAATTCCTGCGGCACCGGCACTGTACTGTGGTGCAGCGTGTCATCGACAACGTCCCGCACACCATCCACCATGCCTTCGTCCAGGGGTTCGCGCAAGGCCTCCGGCCGTACCTCCTGGGCAAGCTGGACATCGGGGGCGAGGACGCTCCGCAGCGTCTGGAGAAACTCCTTGAGGAAGACCCCGAGGTGTTGAGGGCCAGGAAGGAGCTGGAGGACAGACGGACGCGGCTGGAAGACATCAAGGCTCGATTGAACATTTTCAGAGTCTGATCTGGGCTCCCGCTGGCCACCTTTGTGTGCTCGACCTTTACCTTGTCGTTATCATTCCCCTTGGTAATGCCAGCTGGCTCTCGTTGGAATAGAGAGGGCTGGGCGTGCGCCGTACGGCGTCTGTTAGAGTTGACGTTAGGGGTATACCGGGTGACGGTGCCCTGGGCTTGCACTTGACTACGATGCTTGGGCTACTATTGTGCTGTACGTCTGAGTACTGCATCTTCCAAGAAGCGACCTGTTGAATAGCGGCCATGGTTTTTATGGTGCGTTTCCGCCCTCTATTTCCTGGGTCTTGTGGTTGCGTCGTGACCTTTCCTCGTGCTAGCAGCGGTGGCAGAAGGTTCCGATTACCGCAGCATCTACTTGAACCGAGTGGGGTATACCCGTTGCCTCCACAGCGCTGATCCTGATATCAAACTCACATTAAACCCTATCTCAAGGCGCGATACGACACCACGTCCCTCAGCTCCAGGCAACCTGGCCTCGTTTACCTCGCTTGTCTCCGTCTGCACCGTGCACTCGAGTACAGTTGCTCTACCCACTCCATCTTCCCGTGAGAATCTGATACTTGGGCCGGTTGGTCTTACTGACAATGTCTTCTAGTGTCCTCAACGATCGTCAGAAGCTATCCTCCCTCCGATCAAGCCCTCGTTCGTCGCTCCGGTGTGTTCTGCCAGATGGAGACTGTGATATATGCTCCGATATTCTCAAACCGGTACGCGCGCATAGACGACTCGTGCCAGCTAAGTCTTCTAACTGACACCATACAAGGCGGGTGGCGCTCGCCAGCCAATTCGCCATGAAATACATGACGATGGTTTCGCTTCTAGCCTGGCGCGCGACATGCCGTGACACCCACCTCGTGGCGACGAAGGAATTTAGACACTCGCTACACACCCTGCTATCCCGGTTCGTCCCTGACCCCGTCATCAGCAAAAGTGCCATTACCTGGGGCGACCCTGAGCTTCCCTGTCGTCCTGGGTAAGCATCACAGGTCGCCTCAGACCGCATAAGGCTCTCAGGAAGCAGCTTCCTGACAGCCTGGTGCTTCTGAAGCGTCCTGAGGCGACTTCCCCAGGCACTCAGGAGCCTCCAGTAAAGTGCACTTTTGCTGATGCGTTGCATTCCTCCGGTGCCTCACCCGCTGGCGGGCCATCATTGTCGGCGAAGCAGCACTTTCACACATCCTCCACGACCCATCGATCTGCAACCGCACCCTGGAGCTAGCCACGCACAACCGGGTGCCCCTCGAGACCTTCGTCCAACACATCGCCCGACCCCTCCTCCTCAGCCGCCACGTCGTCAGCGTCGTCCAGAAGACGCCCCTCCCTCCCTTCCCCACTCTCCGCCACATCGCCCGCATCGTCGAGGTAAGGCTGGCGTCCGGCCTCGCCATACACGTGTACGCGTCAGTCACCCCGGCCGCGTGCGACGTCGTTTCCGGGCAGTGGACGACGGTCCTGATGAACTACGTCTCGGAGCGGTCCTTCGGCTGCGCGTACCCGCGGCTCACGCTCCGCTACCGCGGCCTGCTGTGCGACGGACGCTTCGGCCCGATGCGCGCGGAGGACCGAGCGGCCCACGACCATCTCCGCGCGAGAGGCGTCGAGTTCGTGCTTCACTCCGAGGCGTGGCCAGGCCCAGTGTACAGTATGGGGCCGTACTCCGAGTCCCCCTCCCCATTTCTCGGGCCGCCGACTGCCACTGCCAGTGGAGGAGGACAGGGATGCGGGAAGACGATGCACATTTGTCCGCTCCAGGGACGGTACTTCGGGGACGCGGGCTCGCTCGTCGTGTTCTACGACGGCTTCCTGGTCTCCTTAGCCGTGTTGCGGGACGAGTCTGTCCCGCCGTACGGGCCGATGGTCGCGTGGCGGATCCCGATGACGCACGAGTGCGAGGGACGATGTGCCGTGGACGAGTCTGTCCTCCCGGCGTACGTCATTTGCGAGATCGTCCAGCTTATGGACGAGACGCGGTACATACTGGACGTTCTGGCCCGCCGCGACCCTGTGTTGCGCCCGACTCTCGCCGTTGGTACTATCGACTTGAGTTCTCGGGCCGTGACTACCGCCTCCTCCTCTCGAGTGGTGGCTCGGCGATTGTCCATCTAGTACCGCTCTTGCTGTTCCAGATCGTCACTCTGTCATTCGCTCGTCTTTCAGTCTCAATATGTTTCGCGTGTCATATTCAAGTTGTTCATTCCTACTCAAGGCCTTACCCGTCTACATGTACAAGTCCGCGCCCAGTTCCTAACTAGTTTTGCAACAAGGGCGGCACAGGGTGGTACATACGCAGACGAAAACGTGAGTCAAATTACGAACACGTGCACGCAGCGGATCTACGGCGAGACAAACTTCCACAACTCCGTCTTCACCGCGAGCTCAGCCTCCTGTTACCAACTGCGCGCTGAATTCAATCCGTATGGACGCTTTGGTTATAGGTGCGCCCGGCGAGGCAGTGTTCATAGATGCCGATGTGCGCGGTTTCTGGCGCATAGGACAGCTTATAGTGGCTTTCCTAGGACGCGCGGGGTGGAGGGGGCACGCTCTGAGGTACCGTTTCCCCCCCCGTTATCCTCACATCCATCCTGTCTCACCGTTATCGTTGCTTTACATCAATGCCTGTCTTCTCCAATATCTCCTCCAATACTACATCGGCGGCCGGCCGCCTGTCGGCTGCAGCAGCCAAGGCGAAAGCGAAAGCTGGTCCCCGCCTTCCGCGCGGCGCCACAGTCGTCACTGGGATCAAGCTTTCCGTTACGGTCGCGACGACGTTAGGGCTCTCGGTACCGTATATGAAGGGGATATCGGATGCGGCGAACGAGATCATGAAGTATTCCGATGTGAGCTTTCTTATTTCGCATTCCGGGACGTTCAATCGACAACGATACATTCAGGCCATGAAGGCCAATCGCAAGCAGTGCAAGAGGCTTGCGGCGGTCTGTGAAGAGCTCATGGGAGCCCTCCTCACCGTGACTGAGGGGGGTCGAGGAGCACGAAATCAGTATCCCCATGAGCCTGAGCCTCGCCGAGCTGGAGTGGTAAGTCCCTTTGGACACAGCACTCGTCGCTATGTCTCATTTACGACGACTACAACCTCGAACTTGCAGGAATCTGGAGAGTATCGGCAAAGCCATGGGCCAAATGCGCCAGGAAAGCTTTGTCCGGCGGCTCCTGTCGAAAGACGAGCACGCTGCGCAGCTCGTGCAACACCGGGAGGACCTCCAGAACGCGCTCGACAAGTTCAAGGCAAGTCCTTTTGATCCCAATTTTTTGCTGCGTCGGTGCGATTCAGGCTGCTCACGGCACACTTCCGACTCTGTAGATCATTCAGTCCGTGCGCGCGGATTTAGGATTGACGCGCTTGGAGAAGAAGCAAGACATGCGCGTCGGCGTCTACCCTGGTTGGAGTTGGACGGGGGATTTGGTTCGAGTCGCCGTCTGGAGGCTCAGGGTTATATATACGAGCGCCTTTTGCGACTTCTTTTTTTTTAGCCCAGCCTTCTAGACAGGAGCAGCGCTCATGATGACCGGAGGAAGTGACTCGGAAGTCAGTTGCGACAGGGCCCTCCGCACCGCTACGTATGTAGATCTGATCTGATTTCTCGCCGCTAAAGTTGACGTTGTGGCTCATCGAGCTCGGCTTTCTACATAACGCGCCACGGTCGCTATCGGTGTTCTGTCATAATCAGCCTCTCCCGTACTTGTGCTATGCGGACCTCTAGATCGATCCAGGCTCCAGTTGCTGTTCCGTCGTCGTCACCCGTTTTCAAAGTAGAGTCGCAGACAAAGATCCTTTCGCATTCACGTTCGTGAACCTGGCCATGGACGGACTCGAGGTTAGACAATGGCGCCAGCCTGGTAGGCCTTTGTACTAGTAGTGACCCTTGGCTGTGTACCGGGGTCCGGCTGGCTCCGTGCTCTTTACATAGATTACACGCGGCTTCAGATCTTAAAGGATAGTAGCATGTCGTATGCGGTCGGCGACTCGGAGGCGGTGTACTTGAGTTATGCCTTCGTGTCCTCGGAATACGACCACCCCGAGCGGCTCTTCCGAGAGGGAGGGAACGCACTCTGAGGTACTCTTCTCTCTCACTCTCGGCCCTACAACCTCTCTGATAGTCCTCGCCCTCGTTGCTCGCACTCTACGAACCATGGCCATCTTCTCCAAGCCTTCCACCAAGTCCGCAAAGACGATCGAATGCCCGTCGACTGCCAACTTGAAGATCAGCCTCCGAGTCCGCCGCCGCCTCCTACGCGGCTCGACCGTTCTCTCCGGGATCAAGGTGGCCGCGGCGGTGGCGGGAAAGGTTGGGGGCTCCGTGCCGTACATGCAGGGGATAGTGGACGCCGCGAACGAGGTCGTGGCCTGTGCGGAAGTGAGTCACATATTTTAGGTCTCGTTTCGTCGAGTTCGTTCCGAGTCATGATGCTGGTTCGCGCAGGCAATGAAGAACAATCGTAAGGAGTGCAAGAAGATCGCCGCGCTCACGGAGGAGCTGGTGAAGGGAGTGCTTGCCGAGACGGATGGGGTCGAGGAAGACGAGTTGAGCGAACGGTCGCGGCTGAATCTTGCAGAGCTGGAGTGGTGAGCCTACGACCTCCCGACATTCGCGGCGGAGCCTACCCTATTGTGCCGCTGACGCATGTTGTAGGAAGCTGGAGACGGTCGGGAAAGCCATGAAGGAAATGCGCAAGATGACCCTTCTCCGCCGGCTTCTCTCGAAGGACGAACATGCCACCCAGCTTGTCGAGCATCGACGGACTTTGCAAGACGCGGTCGTCAAGTTCCAGGCGAGTTGTTCCGTCCAAAAATTTCTAGCTTGTGGGTCGAGCCGCTTACGTGCGCCCTTTTTTTACCCAGTTGATGCACTGCGTTCGCATGGATTTGCGGATGGCGCGCATAGAGAAGAAGCAGGATGTGGTCGTCGAGGCCTTGATTTTCGGCCAGGGCGGCTCGAGCACTGCCATGGAGCGATCTGATTCTGGAGGAGTGGCTGTCCGTGGCAGTGGTACAAGGGTTTCGATCGAAGAGTCTTATTTTTTTTTACCACGGCCAAGGGGTATCCAGTTTATTTGCCGACGAGGCAACTTTGTTAGACGGACGGTGACGATAGGTGGCGATGGCGAACCAAGATTCTAGATCTGAGATCTGAACGTTCGGCCGCCACCAACTGTACTTACTCACGTAAGCAGCTACGTATGTTTTTACCCCCGGGCCTGCCATCCTCCCTCCGAGTCGATCCCCTTCTTCTCCCACATCTCCCCGGCCGGACCCATCCCCCGGACTTGCTGCACTGGCTTGAAATACCTCTGTCCCTATGAACATCCTCGTAAGTATGCATTCCCGGATAAGCAGGGCTATCGCTCGGCATGCGTGTCCTTTCTTGCGTGTGGCGATTCCTGCGCATGCCCGTCCGCGACAGTCTCCGGGCCTGACTTGAACGATTTGCGCGACATGCACACATCCCTACCGTCTTTCGCAGCCCAGTCGCAGCCTTCGGACCCTCGCTCTACCTCGTCGCACGTTTGACGTCTACTAGTATGATCTGACCCTTCGATGGGTGACGCCTTTGGTGAGTTCGTCTTGTTCCATCGAGTGTGACTTATACTTATATTAACATCCGTCGGGGCGTCCCTTTGCACCCGTGCAAATCTCATGTTCTCTTCGCCTGATATGTCGACGGACCGCATGCATCGAACGTCTGCAATTGACCAGCCAGGGAACACGAACACGTTCTGGCAGCTATCTGTCCCTTCGGCCAGGTCGCCTCCGGCCCTCTCCGCCCCCTTATATCGATATTATTGGACCCAGAAGACGACCCCGTGGCCCCTCACATCTCCGTTCGACGGGCAGATAAGTACAGGAGGGCCTTCGAAGTTCGAACGTGTTTGAGAACCGGGTGTTCCATATCGGCCCCGCGGGAAAGTTCCCATCGCCCCGCACATGGTGCCCCCTGTGCTACTTTTGGTCCATTCAGTCGCGATGCGATAAAACCTTGAGCTTGACCGTCGAGGATGGACATCTGTGCGTCTCTGCTCTACGCGTGTTCTTCAAGTTCGCCATGGCGCGTCTCGCGATCCTCTCTACCGGCGTCCTCAGCGCCGCCCTGAGCGTGCGGGCGTGGGGGAACCTCGGTCACGAGACTATAGGGTGCGCATATATCACGGCTCGAGACTCAAATCCTCATTTTTGTCCTTTTCATGTAGCTTCGTCGCCCAGCAGGTGCGCGCTCGCCACTCTTTCGCATTCCGAGTCCGTAACGAAATAAGGTTTATGTGTCTAGTTCCTGGCCCCCAAAGCTCTGACCTTCGTCCAATCGACCCTCAACTCCACCTGGAACTTCTCGCTCGGGCCCGCAGCGATCGTGCGTCTCTCCTCCGTTCCCTCAGGCTGTCCCGTGCGTGAAAGTGCGCCCTACTAATTACACGGTGTATGTGGACGCGGCGCGCTGGCAGTGGGCAGACCAGGTCAAGTCGGAGACCGCGTTCAAGTGGTCTGCCGACCTCCACTTCGTCGACGCCCAAGGTACATGCCGAGTTGATCATGCAGCATATAACGTTACGAGTTATTATTAATATTGATGACTGCACCTGCAGACTCGCCGCTGACGGGCGAGTGTTCGGTCGACGAGCAGCGCGACTGCGCAGACCAGGACTGCATCCGTAAGCCTTTCCGCACTTCGCCAGGACGCCGGCGCCGCGCGCTGACGTGCTCGCCGCTGTAGTCGCGGCCATCGCGAACTACACCACGCGTGTGGTGCAAAAGGGCCTCGCGAAGGAGCAAACGCTGGAGGCGCTGTTATTCCTAGGTCTGTGCCAGCCAGTCTCTCAAAATCCGCGTGCTGACTGCCTGTCTACAGACCACGTACGTAGAGATTCTAGATCTAGATCACCTTCTCGTCGAACAAGTCACGCACACACCGCCGTAGTTCCTGGGCGACATCGGCCAGCCCCTGCATGTCGAGGTACGTCCACGGGTGGACAATGGCGGAATCCACGTATTGCACCTGACGCGCCCTGCAGGCCCTCGAGGTCGGCGGGAACGACATCTCCGCAAAGTGCTCCGGGGAGTCCTCGACCAACCTCCACGCCGTCTGGGGTACGTCCCCTCTTCCACTGACATCGCATACATACTACTCGGATGTCTGAGCCCGAGTGACTGACGAACGAACGCGTGCGCGCACGCATGTACAGACACGGGCATGGTCACGAAGCACATCGACCAGGCGCACGGCGGCACCCCGCAGCAGTACGCCGCCGACCTCGTCGCCGAGATCCAGGTCAGCCCTACCCTCTCTCTTCTCTCTTCCCTCCTTCTTCTCTCCTCTCTTCTCTGCCCGCCTTCTCCCGCATATACTCAGCTCAGCCGGCGTCACGTCTCCTCGCAGACCGGCGCGTTCGCGGCCGTCGCGGCGTCCTGGCTCGCGTGCTCGTCCACTACCGAGCCCCTCTCCGCGCGCGCCGCAGAGCCCGACTTTGACTCTGGGCCGGGGGCGCAGCTCGAGCGCGAGCTGACGGCGCTCGCGCGCCGCGCGAATGATGCCACCGCGGCCGCGGCGATCACCCCGCTGGAGTGCCCGATCGTGTGGGCGCGGGAGAGTAATGCGTTCGATTGCGTGAGTCATGCTATCTCTCTCGTTTTCAGCGGAGACAGAGGCTGATGACGTGGACGGGGGCAGACGGTGGTGTTCAACTTCACGACGGGGGAGGACCTGTGCTCCGGGACGTACTTCGACAACGCCGTCCCCGTGGTACGTCGCGCGCCTTCCCCGCCTCCCCGGTTATAACAGCCAACAGTATTGTAAGCAATGCATCATAGGCACAGCTGTAGCTATTCCAAATAAATCCTCTGAACTTAGGTATCTGGATGCTTCTGTCATAGTTAGCAAACTTGACCTTTTTGGCTTGTCTCTCCTCAGGACTATTATGAATGTTAACATCTTCTAACACATGCTTGTCTTTCTTCATCCCAGTATTATTGCTTGTAGCAGATAAAGTCTGGGAACCCTTGGCTGGCACATAATAAGAGGCTGGAAACACATTAGTAGGAGCCTTTTTAATAGGCTTTATCCCAGTCTTCTTGTCAGGAATAATTTCCCAAGGCAAGGTTTCATCCACATCTTCTGTTGGAAAAGGATTGGAGTCTGTCCACTTGAGATCCTTGTGCATGGCCTTGGGCACATAGTTTTCCCCCTTCCATTGCCTAAATGAATAGACCAGTTCTCCTCTAGTAATGCCTATAACCTTTGGAGAGGACTTGCCATTGTATCTGCACTTGGTTATCTCATCCAGCAGTTCAAGTTCCCTGAATTCCTGTCTCAAGTCTCCAGTTATGCCCCCAGTAAGATACTTATCATTGAAGCCTTGCACAATAATAGTGCCTTCCAGTGTAGACCCTCTAGACAGTGCAGTGTATATGGACTGGTGGCTGTTGGCACTGTGCAAGTCAACTACATTGTTAGGCCTTGTCCGTCCTTGTGAGGCATGTCACGAACGTTCCGTTTGGCGCCTACCTTGGCGTCTCTGTTTCCTTTTCTGGACGGTTTACTTCCCATGTCGTCCCTATGGTCCTTTGTTGCATCGTAACCCGTCTCCTTGTCTCGTAGTACAATAGCTCCTATTGTCCCTGTTGTTCCCTAGTCGCTATTGTCCTACATTCCATTGTTCTCCCTTCCACTCCCGCGTCCATAGTTACCTATTGTCCTTGGACCCCATTGTTCTGTACATGTATATAAGACCTGTACCTTGCTGCCTGGAGACTTCAGTTTCGACCTCTTGTCTCCAGGTAAGCCACTCTGTATTCTCGCTCGTACATACTCGCTCAATACATCTTGTCTCCAGCCTGACTGTCGAGCCCTGCTCCGCTCTCGCTGCACAAGTGCTCGTCGATGCCCTTGCTCGTCTTCGTAAGCCTCCCTGATCTTACTCGACAGCCAGTCGTAACAAGGCAACACCTGTCTCTGTTAAACCGAGCTCGCGAAGCAGGGATTCCGGCTCGCTGCGTGGCTGAACGTCCTGTTCGACGGGGCGACGAACTTGCCGTGAACATTGCCGGGATGATTGAGGACAGGGGGATATGCGGTGTCACTGTGTCGAAGGGAGTGTTCGGAGAGGGATTTGTTTATGTATTCTGCTTTACCAGACGCGCGCGACGAGATGCGTACGTGCCCGTCGCAGTTTTAGGACGTCGCTGTGCCCTCATCGCCATCGGTAAGCCGAGCACGCTCTACGGGCCGGGGATAATACCTCAAGCAGGGGAACGTTACGATCAGCGGGTTTGCACCCAGAATGTGCTCATCCACGACATACCGAGAAACCAGCTCCAGCACCTGCCCGCCCAGCTCCCAAGTCTGGTCCCACCGAGTCTCCCTGTAGAGGTCGTCGAGACTCGTGAGCTTATGAGCCCGCGCGCACTCCGCTATGTGATCCAAGATAGAATCGCCCATGATGAGGTCGGGCCCGAGGTTGTTCAGGATGGCGAGCCCGTAGAGGACTTGGGTCCGGTCGCGCCGGAGCTTGTTCAGCGCACTGCAGAACTCGTCGTCTGTGACGGTCGGTTTGTACTGGGGTTGGCAATGGCTGAGTTCGAGTTCGTGCGGCGACTCGGACTCGGACTCGGCGGGAGGGGGAGGTTGTGGTCGAGGGACTGGGGGGGTTGAGAGGCGGCTCGAAGTAGGATGTGGGGGAGGGTCTGTAATCACTTGAGATGACTCGGGTTTGAGAGCCTGGAGGCGTCCTTGAATGCGTCGAAGCTGAGGATAATGCGCTAAGTCAACACCGTTGAGCAGAAGCAACAGCTCGGCGCTCTCTTCTGTAGTGAGCTGCAGCATGTCCTGTAAGATATTCGTAAGCTCGCGGTGTGTCATTGGGAGAGAAGACTTGCGCGATGACTGTAAGACGGCTCGAACGTAAATGTCGTTGAGTTTGGAAAGACGGCAGTGCGCGCTGGCGTATCATAAGCGTCTACTTCCCATCAATGGGCGCTTGTCATACCCGATTGGGATGATGTCGCAAACTTGATGACGATCCACCATCTTCCACCATCCGTAGACAGCCGTAGACCCTCCTCGAGCAGTTTTCACGCTTTCAGCCCCTAGAGTCGCTCTGATTTCTCGTCACTTATGGTAGCCTTAACTTTAGCGGCCTTACTTTGTAGCTCATTCTTCATGAGACTGCCCGCCAGATGAGCACGCCGCGGCCATGTCCGACGAGTGAGTCCGAGTCCTGGGCTGCGAAGTCTTTCGGTTCGTGCACTCGCCTACCCGCCAGTCGCCGGAAGGACCTAGCCACTCATGTCGTCTAATTTTGTTTGACGTAACGGCGGAAACGAGGACGGACGTCGAGGATCTTGCGGTGCCTCGCAACGTATACCTTCTCCCGACGTCAGGCAGGTCAGTAAGGGGGACCATCCCCAACCACTATGGTCATACTCACTGTCATACAGGTCCCGCTTCGCCGTTGGAACTATCGAACCCGCTTTCCTACCGATACCCGTGCCTAGTCGCTCAGCGCCGTGTCGTCCGCCCGTCTGGCCTCGGTGGCCGTCGTGCCTTGGGGTCATACGCTCCTCGACTTCGAGAGACCATCTTGTGCCCCTCGAACGCTTCCCCATATTCTCTTCTGCAATTTTTACGGCTTCTCTGTCCTGGATCCAGCCCAGCGCACTCGAGCAAAGCCCCCGCGGTCGGCGGTCCTTCCCTGCCAATCGAGCGGATCTGCCACAACGCCGGCGATTCTTGCTTCTTGCGCCCTTAACGCGAACGCCCGCACGCACTCCGAGCTGCAAATGTCGACATGCTCTCACCGCAAGGCCCGCCGCTCCCCCTTCTGTCCCTCATCTCAGGACACATAAAGCGAGCCCCTCGTCACGGTGCCCGTCGCTCTACGCGCCTCAACGCCAGCGTCCTCCGACTCAGTCGCAGCCGCTAAACCTCGACAAAACTCGCCATGACGCTAGCCCCCGCCATCCTCCTCCTCGCACTCACCCTCGTCCACACCGCCCGCGCCTTCGCCCCTCCCCCCATCCCGCTCAACTGGACGACGCTCGCGCCCTGCGCCGTCGACGACCCCGCGCGCATCCTCGCGGGCGACGTCACCACCGTCGCCGCCGACAACACGCCCGCGTCCTGCATCACCTCGTGCGCCGCGCTCGGGTTCGGGTACGCCGGCGTCGAGTTCGGGGACGAGTGCCACTGCGCGACGGGCCTCAAGGCGCCGCTCGACGAGGGCGCGGCGGCGGTGTGCGACATGGCGTGCACGGGGGACGCGAGCTTGGCGTGTGGGGGGGCGTGGAGCATCCAGGTTTGTTTGCATGGCTTGCGGGTCCTCCTGAAGGATAGCACTAACGACGGAATATAATATATCGTGCACATATGCAGGTGTACACGGTCCCCGCGCTGCGCCCCGGGACCTGGGCGTACCAGGGCTGCATCGTCGACACGGCCGACACCCCCGCGTTCAACACCTCCGCGCTGCAGACCGTCCCGTCCAACCTCGACCTCGTGAACCAGTGCCTCCAGGCGTGCGCGCACGCGGGGTTCTCGTTCGCGGGCGTCGAGAACGCGAGCGAGTGCGTCTGCAGCAACGACGGGATCGCCGCAGGGGCGCTAGCGGCGAACGAGACGGAGTGCAGCTCGCTGTGTCCGCTCCCGGGCGACGCGGGGTTCGAGTTTTGCGGGGGGGTGGAGAGGCTGGGCGTTTTCGAGTTCACGGGGTGATTGACTGGTTCGGATGGAGAGGACTTGTATAGCTATACCCGTCTCTGTCAGCAGGTGCATACAGCCCGTCACATGCGTTCGTAGGAGCTGGTTTCGAGAAAAATTAGCCGTTAGCAGTGCCTCAGGATATCCGATACAAGCATGTTAGTACATACACACAGAATTGCAGGAGGTCCCCACATTTCGTTTTTTGTCATCGTCCTCAGCCTCCGGCTCGCCTGGCGTCCAACGCCATCTCCTCCGCCTCCTCCCGCGACATCTCCCTGTCTCCGTCTCCGTCTCCGTCCTACCCCCGTCTGTTTCGATCACCCACCTTGACCCCGGCCCCCAACCCACCGCCAGCCCCATTCCCTGTAGTGAGGTCTCTTCACTGGGTCCCACACCGCCCCGCTCTCGAAGAACCGACTCTTTCTCCCGCCCGGGCTCCCGCTCCACGCGTACCCATCGTCATCACGGTGATCGCGCTCGAACCGCCTGACGATGCTCATCCTCTTCCACCCACTCCTCAGTCGCCGCGAGGAGCGATGCTGGCCTCGCCTGTGGTCACGCGAAGAGGCCTCGCCGCCCGAGTCGTCGTCTGTCGAGTCTGCCTCGAAGTCTGCCTGGTCAGACTTACATGTGGCACGCGTGTTCTGTCGCCAGAGGGGTGGGATTTCAGGGCGTGGAAGAGAATACTGTATGGGCCGAGTAACCAGTTACATGCGCGCGAGTCGTCCGTCGAGGTCGTCGATGGACGTATGGGTACCGGTGTGGACGCCGCCGAGACCGAGGGGCTCGGAGATCCCCTCACGCGGCGGGACATCGTGCATCCACACGGACGGCGCCGGGCTGAGTTCCGACAGATACCTCAAGAGCGCACTTCTCCCTGTATCACCGCTCAGTACTTCGCGCGCGGTATAACCCTCGATATATGCGGGACGCACGCATCGAGGTTTGTCGAGCGACCCGTCCTTGGGGTTTAAATCCTCCATGAAGGTTGTCCTCGAGCACGTTGAGCCTGTACTAGGGGCCGAACGACTCGAAGAACTCGTTCCACGAACTCACCGCCAACGACATTCACCGCCAGCCCATGCTCGTACCCCCGCACACCTACCCTGACCGCCATTCAAGTTGGAGGGAGCGCTTAACTTACCGAAAACAGCCTCCATCCGTATTTGGGCGCCCAGCCGGTGAGCCACAGCGGAGTTTGAACAGGTCGTGCCGAATATTGATCCTCCTCCTCCTCCTCCTCCTCTTTCTCCTCCCAATCTATGGCTGACTTTCGGTCTCCTCATCCACTCAGGTCGGACTTCGCACATCCCAGTCCTGCTGTAGTCAGCGCATACACCATCTGCCACGCCGCCGAGCGTGTCGTCGACCCGATCCAGGACCATTGGCCGCCCGACGACCCGACCATGAAGACGAGGCTGATCAACATTCGGATCCTCGGACATCTGCTCTCTCAGACGGGTTTTCTTTCAGACGCAGCTATCTCCAGGGTGGCGACTAGCGTCTTTACCTGTCGAAAGGACCCAGCGGGAACCGACGAAGCGGACGTGGAGGCGTTGAACGAGTTGGGCGAGTTCTATAGGGACCATCTCTTACGTCCGTGTGAGTGTCAGGCCGCCAGGGCTTGGATTGACCTGTCTGACGCGGCGGTGATCGAGTTCGCAAGTTCAAGAGCCTCACCCCCAACATTTCGTCGCCCCCTTCTCCGCCCTCGTTCAAGCTCTCGAAAGAGGAGGTCGACCAGATGCTCGCCGAGCCTCACAGGAGTCATTCCCAGTCGAGACATCTGGTGTGTCTGTCACATCAAACGTCTTTTTCTCTGCCTTTGCGCCGTCCTCATACCACCTGGAGGCAATGCAACGTGAGGATTTTCGCTGTATAGTGACGCGTACCCTCGACAAGCCATACGCCAAAGCACTTCGACCTCCCGGTTACCCTAAGGCGCAGACCCTCGAGTTTTGTCATATATTCCCAGAATCGACCAACTGCGACGTCGATGACAATGCAAAAAAGGTCAGCAACGTCTTGATTTTGGACAGGGTACCGCGTTGAACACACTCTTAAGCGTGGGGTGTGGAACGCGCTGGAGAGTCTTGGCTACACCAACGTCGTCAATGACTTCGCCACGGCCGAGAAGATCCATTCGCTAGAGAACACGATGATGATGGTCTTCAACGTGTGTGACAACTTCGACACGCTTGATCTGTGGTTTGAGCCGATCGAGGTGCGTCGTCACCACCCCTGACCCATTGTAATGTAATTTGACCCAACGGCAGCCTGAGGCAGGGCGTCCCAAATCGCTATCGGATCCGCTCCTTGTTGGTAATATCGCCTGAGATCGCCGACGGGCAGGAGGTCACCTTCCAGTCGGCTGACTCGCGCCTAGCCCTGCCCAACCCCGAGTACCTGCGCATCCATGCGGCGTGTTGTAGGGTGGCCAACTTGTCGGGTGCATCTGGACTTTTCTATGAGATCGAGGGGGACCTGATGTCGGACCCCGATCCGACGACAGAAGGGCCGGAGTTCGCGCGAGCGCTGCACACGCACTTGGACCATCTCTCTTTGACTGCTGTTCAAGAAGCCCACTAGAAGCATATAGAGGATTTTGTATTGGTATCGGTTGGGGTAGGGTTATTCTACAGGCCTGGTTGAAGGAGTACTGCCCGGTGCTGCTTGCAGACGTCAGCTCATTCTGCCCCAGCTCAGTACTAGTTCTTCCCTTTGTTCATTCTACATCCCCTGACCCGGCGTGCGACTTCGGTGAGGCTCTGGAGCCATAGAGACATCCAGGAGATGTCCAGGAGGTGGGTTTCTTATTGCTATGACCGTGAGTACTTCTTCCATCTACCCCTCCTCTCCCAGCCAACTTCAGTTGCTACTCTTATGGCGTCCACCACGCTATGACTTCATAGCGACTGCGTATTACATACGGTGGGCAAGAACAACCTCGAGAATCTGACTCTCAAGGACGGGTTGCTGGACGAAATTCGGCGCGTGCGCATCACCGCATATACCGAGGGTTAGACCGTGCATAAGGCCTGAGTTACTGAGTTGGTGATGATACGGGGAGAAGTGCTTGCTGGGTCTGTCAGGACTCAGCCCCGCGCCGTCCGTGCAGATACACGACGTCCCGCGCGAGGGGCTCGGCAGCGTCCACACCTACACCCGCATCGACGACCTCGACGAGCCCGGGCTCGCGCGGACGTCTGCAGACCTCCCATATCCATTATGCTGCTCACTGCTCCCCCGCGCGCACACCGCCCACGCCTTCGTGCCGCCCTCCATCCCGTTCGACCTCGCATCATGATGCATCCTCGCGGGCGACGGCACGACCGTCGTCGTCGAAGACACGCTCGCGTCCTGAATCACCTCGTGTGCCGCGCTCATGTTCGGGTATGCCGGCGTTGAGTGCCACTGCGAGACCAGCTCACGGCCCCGCTGGAGGACGGCACGGCAGCGGTGTGCGACTTGGCGTGGGGGTGAACCACCCAGGTTCGTTCCTTGGGGCCATGGCGGTTCCTCGTAGGTTCCCGGTGTCGCATATCCACCTGCATGACAAGACCTACTACTGACGGAAGATCTGTATGTAGGTGTACATATGCATGGTCCCCGCCCTGCGGCCCGGGAGCTGGGTGTACCGGGGCTGCATCGTCGATACCGCCGGCGCTGCAGACCGTCGCGTCCAACCTCGACTTCGCCAACCGGTGCCTCAAGACCGCGGCATGCGGGGTTCTCGTTCGCGGGCGTCGGGAACGCGAGCGTCTGCTTCTGCAGCAACGACGGGCTCGCCGCCGGGCCCGTATGCGTAGCGGCGAACGAGACCGAGCGGAGCTCACTCTGTGCGTCCGCTCCCAGGCGATGCGACCCGGGGTACAAGTTCTGCGCGGGCGTCAAGCGAGGGGGAGGGATGGAGAGGCTGGGCGTGTTCGCGTTTGTCGGGTGATTGGTATCGGAATCACTCAAGCTTGCAAGTTCAAGTTCGCCGCTCCCGTTCCGAGTCCGTCCCTCATCTACATCTGCGGACACATCGAGCGAGCTTCTGGTTTCTGTCGCTCTGCTTATGGGCTTCGCCGGCGTCGAGTCCCGTTCAGTTGGCAACCACAGGCAGAAACCCTCGGCACAGTTCCGAGACCGTGACCATGACGCTCGCCACCGTCATCGTCGCCCAGGCCGCCCTCGCCCTCGCCCTCGTCCAGATCCACGCGAACCATGCCTTCTCCCCTCCCTTCATTTCGATCAACTGGACGATACTCTCGTCTTGCGCGGCCGACGAGCCCGCGTCACGACCACGGCCCGGCCCAGGGTCGGGGTCCAGTGCAGTCCACAGAGCTCGTGAGCTGTCGCAGTAGCTGCTGGTCCCAAGAGAAATAAACTTAGTCATCCGCTGTCGCTCTGTATGTTGGATATGGCACAAGCATGTCAGAAGTTCTCGTGAGCGGGCGCTTAACTTGCCTAAAACAGCCTCTCCGCATTTGGGATTGAGCGCCAGATGGTCAGCCACAGCGGAGTTTGAACAGGTACTCACTCCCGTACCGAATATTAATCGTCTCCCTTCTCCTCTTCCTCCTCCCAAACTATGGCTGCCGACTTAAGCTTGTGGGATCCTCACCCCCTAAGGTCGGATTTCAATCATATAAATCCTACCGTCGTCAGCGCATATACCACTTGTCGCGCCGCCGAGCGTGTTGTCGACCCGATCCAGGACCGCTGGCCGCCTGACGACCCAACGGTCAAGACGAAGCTGATCAACATTCGGATCCTTGGACATCTTCTCTCTCAGACCCGTTTGATTTCGGACACGGCTATCGCCAGGGTGGCGACCGGGATCCTTTCCTGTCGCGTGGACACAACGGGAACCGACGAAGCGGATGTGGAGGCGTTGAACGAGCTGGGCGAGTTCTACAGGGACCATCTCCTATGTCCGTGTGAGTGTCAACCCGCTAGAGTTACGATTGACCTGTCTGACGCGGAGGCGATTGAGTTCGGAAGTTTAAAGGCCGCACCCCTGATGTTTCGTCCGATTCTTCTCCGCCCTCGTTCAAGCTCACGAAAGAGGAGGTCGACCGGATGCTCGCCGAGCCTCACAGGAGCTACTCCCACTCGAGACATCTGGTGTGTCTGTCGCATCAAACGTCTTTTGCTCGGCCTTTGCGCCGTTCTCATATCGCTTGGAGGCATTGCAACGCGAGGATTTCCGCTGTATAGTGACGCGTACCCTCGACACGACTTACGCCTGGGAACATCGACATCCCGAGTGCTCCGACTCCGAGTCCCTTGAGCTTTGTCATATTTTTGCTGAATCGACCGACTACGATATCAAGGACAATGCGAAAAAGGTAAGCAATGTCTTCATTCTGCCTAGGCCATTACGCCGACCTCTCCGAAGCATGACTCAGACTACAGCTGCAGTGCGTGGAGCCTGCTGGAGAGCTTTGGCTACACCACGATCGCCAAGGACTTCGCAACGTCCGAGAAGGTCCATGCGCTGGAGAACACGATGATGATGCTGCATCGTTTGCGCGACAACTTCGACACACTCGAGCTGTGGTTCGAACCGATTGAGGTGCGTCGTTAACGTTATCTCTGATCCACATCCATTGTGATCTTGCTCAACGATAAGTCAGGGCGTCCCGAATCGCTATCGGGTATGCTCCCTTAAGACAATATCGCCTGCGATCGCCGACGGGCAGGAGATCACCTTCCAGTCGACTGACCCCCGCTTACCGCTGCCCGATCCCGACTACCTGCGCATTCATGCGGCGTGTTGTAGGGTCTCGCACATGTCGGGTGCAGCTGGTCTTTTCGACGAGCTCGAAAGGGACATGTCCTTGGACCCCGATCCGACCACGGAGACGTCGGAGTTCGCGCGAGCGCTGCACGCGCACTTGGGCCATCTCTCTCTCTCACCACCACCACCACCACCACCACCACCACCACCACCACCACCACCACTCCTGTTATTCTACTGTTATTGTATGCTCTACTAGCGCTGTTTTCTCATTCACCCGTTCTTGTATTCGCCTCATCTCTCACTCTCCAGCCTCACTTCTCACCAACCTCGCTTAACCCCTATCTTCTTCATGCCGCCGCAACTGCCTCCCGCCCCCCTCCGCCCTGCCCTTTTCGACATCGAGCGCTCCTCCTCTCCTCCCTCGTGCGAAGAAGACGTCCCGGTTGCCTGTGAAGGGATTGAGTTGACGGTTTATGGGTTGGACCGAACGACACCGCACTCCGCGGCCGACCACCTGCGTAGGATCCTCCTCGAGCTCAAGAACAGCCCTGGCCGCGATTCGAGGCGCGACGCATTCTTCGATGCCATACTGGTCCGCACCGCAGACGTCAAAAAGAACTTTGACTACGCCTACGTCTCCCTCGACCGTGAGCGTGCCCCGCAACCCAGAGCGGACCTCCTCCAGGACTTGAGAAAGGCCCTCATCGATTCTAACCCCGCTCTGCGAGTTCTCTGGAGGACCCAGTCTGGGCCCGACCGCACCCGCCGCGTCTTTTTCACCTTCGACAGCGGGGAGCATGCGGAGAGGGTTAAGCCGGCGCTGGACAAGTGGTTGAAGGACAAAAAGTACGACACCTACTCCGATTACATTTCTAAGCCACTCGGTCCCTGGCGTATCACCTACGACTTCCTTGACCCCGCTCATGCCACCGCGCTCATGTCGGGACCCCGCCCAGCTGCCGCCAAAGAGGACCACACCCCACACCGTCCCCGGTTCATCATCCCCTCCTATGGCTATCAGGTGGCACTTCTCAGCTGCCGCGACTGGAGCTCCGCGCACGACATCCTCGACAGTTGGGTTCGACGCCTCTTTTGCGATGATGCGGCCGACCCTGTTGTTCATAGCGCCATGGAGCTCGAGGGTGATGTTTACACCGTTGTCCTCCCGTCGTGGGCACACGCCGTTAAAGTTGTCGACAGCTGCCACCACCTTGAAGCCTTCCTCGAGGCAAATCCGGTCACCAGACACATCGTCCGTGCTCCCCAACCTGGCTTTCTCTATTGCCTTAATGGTGTCGGACTCGCCGTTAACCGCCCCGGGTCTGGCGACAGCTCATCCCACGCCCTTGCTCAGGAGTTCGCCCAGATCCGTCGCGAGTTCGACCACACCCGCCAACAGGGCGCCGACATGCTCGCCACCGTCTTCCGCATCTCCTCGGAAAACACCCAGGCTATCACGCACCTCAGCAACCAGATGGAGGCGGTCCGCGCCAACTCCACCGCCCTCGCTATGTCTCAGTCCCTCAGCAACCAGCTCCTTGACGCCAGCATGTCCCTCACAGAAGCCCGCCGTGAGCTTAACCACTCTGAGTTGATGCTCCTCCAGCGCGACCTCCCGCCCGACGTCGTCAACTACCACCTGCAAACCACTCGCCAGCGGCAACAGGAGATCCAGGAGCACACCGCCGAAAAAAAGCGCCTGCAGGCAGAGATTGCTGGTGTCCACCATGCCCTCACTGCCTCCATGCCAACTCCCGTTGCGGCGCCTGCTGCGGCTCGCCAGGTCCAGTCTGCGCCATCGACCTCTGCGCAGCCCGCCCCATCGAGCCAGCCGCCTCCGCCACCCCTCCTTCGCCGTTCATCCACTTCATCCGTAGAGAACGCGATGGACCAGGTACGTTTTCCCTTTCACTGCCAGAAACTGCGCGTCCCTGAGGCCTTGTCTTGCTACCCTAGCAAGCTTGAGAAGGTAGTGCCTCGGCGCGCCCCCGCGGTATTCCCTCCTCGGTCCTGTGGCTCTCGGTCGTGTCTTTTCTTCTCTAGTGGCCATTTCCTGTTCCTCATTTGTGTTCTCTTTCTTTGCTTTGTGGTTCCCTTTCCCGTTGCCTGTGCTACGTCCCCGTCCGTATCTGCCCTTACAATTAATTGTAATGGTCTTGCCAACGTTGCAAAGCAGGCCGCAGTGGCGGGTATGATTGCCCACCACGACCCACATGTCTGGGTTGCAACTGAGACCAAGTCTTCTTCACTAATGCAGGATCGCATTCGCACACCAGGCTACAGTAAATTTGAGTCCGTGGGGCGCCCCCTCGAGCATGGGCGAGGGAGCAAGTGGGGACTGATTGTCGGTGTGCGGCGTGCCCTCCACGCTCAACAGATTCCCGTCGACCCTATCCTTCAGGGCCGCGTCTTGGCACTCGACCTCATTGTGCCCACCTCCAGTGGCAACGGCTACGTCCATCGCCTTGTCGCTGTTTATGCACCTTGGGATCCCGGCATCCCCGCTGCTCTTTGCGACTTTTGGCAACGCGTCGCCGCCCTTTGCACCTCCGCTCCCCATTCCTGGATGGTCATCGGTGATTGTAACGTTACGCTTACCCCTGCAGAGTCCCTGGCACGCTCCAACCCGGATCACACCAAGCAGGACGCCTATCTTTCTTTCTTGGGTGCCGCCGATGGCTACGACGTTTGGCAAACGCAACATGACGCTGATGCCCGCACCTCCTACACCTGTCGGTCTTATGCAGGGCGTGGGCAGTCAATAATCGACCGTGTCGCGGTCTCCCGACGTGGCACTCTCACCGCTGACTGCTGCGTTCTTCACGACTACGTCCCCGCTACAGACCACAGGCCAGTGGTGGCTCACGTTTCACTCTCGGCGCCGCGTCGTCTTGCCGGCCACACTCCTCTTCTCGACCCCACTTCTTCCCCTCCCTCTTATCCTCCCCGGTTTCGGTATCCGAAGAGAGCTGACGCCTCCAGGTTTTCCGCCTTTGCTGAACGTGTCGATGCTGCGGTCCGCGCTGAGCACCTCGCAGAGACACCCATCATTGACGACGCCTCGTTCACTGAGCGTTACACCGCGCTCACTCGTATCTTCCGTGCCTGTGGTACTGAATCCTTTGAGCTCCCTCAGGTTCCTTCACCTTCGCCTTCACCACGGCCTTCAACGCCACATATTCGTGCAATTCTCCTGGAGGTCCGCCATGTCAATCAGCTCATTGCTGCCCTCCGACAGGGGTACCTGCTCGCCCTCCTTGCCCGCCATCACTGGGTGCCACTGTACCTTCAAGCATTTCATGCGCAACCACATGCACCGCCCTCCTGGCATCCGGAACATACCCCTCTCTTTCTTACTTACCTTACCTCTCTTCGCAGGACTCTTCAACGGCTGCGCTACAAGGCCGAGCGTGATGAGCTAGAGCGCCGTGCCACTCGCTCTTCTCGTGCACGTGTCGATGCCGCCCTTCTCGGCGGCTCTGCCAAACGGCTGTTTGTCCATGCGCACGATACCGACGGGCCCCCCGCGGCACTTCAAAACTCGGACGACCCCCTCACCTTTGCGACCGGCCCACTCGACATCAAGCAACGCACGACAGACTACTTCACTGAGCTCTTCCGCCGTACTCCTCGTGTACCGTCTGCAAAACCATGGCTGTCCACCCCTTCCGTACAGCAGATCCACGCTCATACGGCGTGCCAGCCTTTCCCATGGCCACAGCCTCTCGCATTGCCTGACTTGCGTTTCCTTCTACGGAAGGGTAATGCACGTCCGGCTCCCGGGCCTGATCTGTGGGAAAAGTGGTGTATCCGCTCGCTCAGTGATTTCAGTCTCACTCTCGTGCTCGACCTCGTCAACTACGAAATCCGCCACTCCCATTTCCCGGATTGCGTCAAGCCCGCGATCATGTCCACGATCTTCAAACGTGGCCCCCGCACCGACCTCGCAAACTACCGCGGTATCACCTGTTCCAACCTCGTCAAGAACCTTCCTTTTGCTTGGCTCAACCACCTTCTCTCACGCTACCTCACAGCACATCACATTCTCCCGGATACTCAGATTGCGACTCAGCCTGGTGTCCAGGCCCGTGATCTTACGTCCTTTCTATCTCAGGTCGAGGCCCATGCCCATCGTCATAAGCAACCGCTATACCTCTTGCGTCGCGACCAGCGCAAGGGGTTTGACCGCCTCGAGCCTGAAGGGTTCTATGATGCGGTCCGTGCTTACGGCCTCCCTCTATCCCTCATTGACCTTGACTGCTCTGCCCAGCACAATGTTCCCTATCAGGTTAAGACTGTTCATGGCCTCACTAATTCTTTTCTCGTTTCTGGGGTCACCCAACAAGGCGGCCCCTTTTCTCCCATGAAGTCTACGTTGACCACCAGCCTTGCCAATCACTGGCTTCGTGATGTTCTTACCCCTGCTCAGCGGGTGACTTTCCAGACTCACCAGGCTTCCCGGGGCCTCCCCCATACTCCGGATGACCGCTTATCCCATGGGGCGCAGTTTGTGGAGGCCATGGATGACTCCGTCCTCATTGCACCATCCTTAGACGCCTCCCGCGCTGCGGGCTTGCATCTCGAGCGTTTTCAGGCTGCTTATGGTTGGGAAACAAACTGGCCTAAGTCCCTCCTCGCCGCTATCCATGCGGGCACCCAGCCCGATACTCTCTCCATGCCTTCCGTCGATCCCGCAGATCCCGACTCGACCTCTATTGTATCTCATTCAGTCTCAGTCACCACTGACCACTGTGAATTCCTACGAATCCAAGTCAATGACCCGGAAGCGCAGTTCCAGAAGCTTCGTTCTATCCTAACCAATTTCTCCTTCCCTGTGCTCCATACACGGCTTCCATTCACGGCTATTCGCCGTATCGTGCTCCAGTGTCTCATATCTCGCATACGCCCCTACTTGTCATATCAGCCCCTTACCCGGGCTCGTGCTCTTGAATTGGACCGTCTTCTTGCCGCCTCTATTCACCATCACTTTCGCTTCCCTTTCCCATTTAACTCCTCTCTTCTTTTTCTCCCCATCTCTGCCTTTGGATTTGGTTTTCCCTCCATCGCCCATCTTAACGATGTCGCGGCCGTCTCCGGGCTCGTGCGGGACCTCAACCATCACATCCCTACCTTCCGCACGATGGCACGCATCACACTGGCTGATTGGACGTGCACCCTCAATCACTGTCGCTCTCCTCTCGAGCCTACGACCACTCGCTCGTTTGCCCGGTCCATGCTAGTTCTTCCCGCTGCATGGATCGTCGCCCTCAATGCCCTCCAACACTTCAACATCTCCATCCGTTGCTCCGACCAGTCCTTTTTCTTCCATGGCGACGTCTCCATCCGTCATCTCACCCATCTCTTTTCTCACGATCCTCTCACTCCTTCATCGCTCGCCATCACCAACCTCGAGCGCGCCCATTTCACACACCTCTCCCAGTTGGCCTCCTGGCAACTCTCGTCCTCCCTCCCTCTTTCTACGCTCTCGCCCTTCTCCCACATTCCTACCCTACTCCAGCAATATTCTGCTCGCCGCGACTGGCCAACCGTCAGCCACTGGCTGCGATCTCTCTCGCTGGTCGACATCAGCAATGCTGCCGCCGGGATTTTAGTGGATGTTGGGAGCTCTGGTGGGCCCTGTCCCACTCGTGTGTCACAAGGTTCTTCTGGAAGTTCTGGTGGTTCTCAAGCCACTCGTGGTCAGACGGTGGGTGTTGGACTTAGTCGTGAGTGCACGCCTGGTCACACCCTCAGCGTCTCTGGGAGTTCCGGTGGCTTCATTGCCACCCGTGCGTCAGCTGTTGGGAGTTCTGGTGGCATGCAAGCCACTCGTGTACCGTACGACGGTCGGTGGGCCCTTACACTGCCTCCTCACCTGCGCCGCGATCTTGCCGAGGACGCTATCCTCGCCGCGATCAGGCTCTCGCCCCACCCTCCTCTCGTGCACCCCGAGATCCTCGCGTCCGACGCATCTGCGATAAGCCACCCTGCTCCCCACGTCACTTTTGCAGCTGCGTCGTCACGTTTTGCTGCCGTTCTTGCGGTCGCACCCTCTGATCCATGCGCTTCCAGCCTTCATGGCGAGGTTTTCGGCCTGGTCGTAGCAGCCCTTCTCCATCTCCACCACCCTGCCCTGCTGCCGCCCATCTGCCCGACCCTCTACACCGACCACCTTAACTCCACGCGCATCCTTCAGACCCTCTCCACGCCGTCCCCATCACCACCCCTCAATCCCGCCCTCCCTCTGTACCAATGGTTCCTCGACATCTGCAATCGCTGTCCCAACCCTCCTCTCGTCACTTACACTCCAGCACACACGACCGACACTTCTCCTCCGGCACAAGCAAACCGTCTAGTCGACCACCTTGCCTCCACCTCGCATGGGCCCGACCGCACCCCATTCTCCATATCATTACCTACCTTTACGCTCCCGTCGTATGTTCTCCACGTTCCCTCTCATGGTTACGTTCTCCCTTCCTCTATCTCGTCCGCTCTCGACGACTTACGTACATCGGTCCAACTTTCCGATCCAACCTCTCGGCCTAACGTTGTTCTTTTTCGCCCCCTCTATGACCATCACTCACCGCCCCCGCACCCCTACACGAGAGCTTCCTCTGCTTATTCGGCCCTTGTCCAGCTCTACTCGCGTTCCTCTCAGCTTGATGGTGCCCTCACCCGATACCGTCGCTTCCACGACGTATCGCCCACATGCCACATCAGAACTTCTGGAATTTGCTTATGTGCCCTTAAACGCTCTTAAATGCTCTTAAACGCTCTTAACGGCAACCCCAAGAGCATAAGATAACAAATTTTAAGATGCGTCATCTAAGCAATAAGACCCCTTGAGCAAGCGGTGTAAGATAAATAAGTAACATGGGGCACATTAGAAGCAATGGAGAGCAGGGAGGGCGATGATTAGATTTGAACATAAACTACATCTTCAGCTACGGTGCTCGGACTACCTAGGCACTCTCATCACCACGCACAGGCGAGCTACTGGCGAAGATGTTCCGCTGACGACTACGGGGCGGGCTGCGCTCTTTTGCCGACTGAAAGCCCCGAGGAGCATGCTGCCGAGCACGTTGCATGAACTCCTCCCAGATGTCCGCATCATCCAACATAGCCTGGATTGTGCTCTCACCGAAGCCGTCCGTGCCCTCTCCGGCGTTTTTGGCATCAAAGTCCTCGTCGGGCGTAGCATACTTACCCGATTTGTAACACTTGAAGGCTATCTCAACCTAAAGGCACGGTGTTAGTAGCATTCACGGGCGGATGATAGGGTGGGGGGAGGAGGAGAGTACTTACCGCGGCGCATGTGAGACTGAGCGCCCCCACGGGCTCGCCAACGTCTGCGAGAATGGAGCCTGATATGTATTTGAAGTGCGGTCCGAAGGTCTTGAGAATGTATGGCGTCATAAGTGGCCCTTCCGGCTTTGGATTCTGTTGGGATGGGTGAGCGTTAGGACATCATGATGTATGGAAAGGAAGGATACATACGCGATCTGACTTGGGGAGTTCCCACCATGCAACGCCACGTCTCCGATGAAGGGCCGTCTTCGCCCACATTGCACGCTCGTCCACGGTCGCATCCGGGTTTGCCTTCTTCCAATCATCGACGGCAGCCTTGACAGCATTGTGAGCCCTTGTCATGAAGCCACGCCGCCAGTTCATGACCCGCTGGCGCGTCTGTCAATGGAACGTGTGAGCAAACACGTCAACCATCTCGGAGCAGCGGAGGTTCTGGGTGAAGCGAACGTACGACAGCGACCACGCGGTCCTTGATGGTAATTTGGTGCTGACGGCGGGGGTATAGATGGTCGATGATGTCTTGCAGAATGTCGACCAGACCAGCAACCTCCTTCTCCTCCGCAGTTGTCGCTGCGCTTCCTTGCTCGCCGTCGTGAACGTCGAGCTTCCAGGGATCCTTTTGCGCGCCAAAGTAATGGATTACGGACGGTAGAATTGTGCTGTCGAAGTCGTCGCGAAGCCAACCCTCGATGTTGTTAGCAGATCGAGACTTCTTTGGATCCATATCGGCCTTGGCGGTACGCTTCCTCTTTGGCTTGACCTTGGGTTCGGGGTCCACTCGTGTGACTGCAACAAGCTGGAAATCGGTGAGGAAGGATGAAATGCATGAAGATTTATCGAATTACGCACCTCAGGTTGTCTCCCCCTCGGTCGTCCGATTACTGAGTCATGAGTAATGGTTACATCTTCGTCGTTGAACCCTCCTGAACCGAGGTTGATCTCGTCGTCCGAGTGTTGCGCGCTTGCTGGAGCCCCTGGATGTATCGACGTGGCGCGGCGCGTTGGGAGAGGTGTCGCGGGGTGCGAGGACGATGAGGTTCGAAAGTGAAGGGCGGAAGGACGGGGTGTCGTGGATGCGGTGTTCGAAGCGGAGACAGGGGGGCGCTGGGTGGTGGGCGTTCCGGGGCGAGAGGCGCCGGGTTTGGGAACTTGGGCGGATGCGGAGGCAGCGAGCTTTGCGCGATAGGCAGCAGTATACACTGCGGAATCGTATACGTCGTTCTGCTGGTCAGATGGCGCGCTGAGGATCGTAGACGTGAAGATGGGGACGGATGGATGCAAAGGAGATGCGCGCTCACGTCTGTGAGAAGAGTCGGGAAGTCTCCGCCGCCTTCTTTCCCGCAGGTTGTTTTCCTTTGTTGGTCTTCGCTTGGCTTTCGGCTGCGTCGTCGATTTGCGCGGTTATTTTGGCTCGTTTCTCTCGCACCAGTTCAGCCCTGGTTTTCTTTGGAGCTCTGGCCTGCATAACGTACATCATGGGTGTCAGTCGGGCGGCATGCTCTACGGTGCGTGAGACTGGTGAGCGATGAGGTCGGACTTACTCGCTTTTGGGTCAGTGCGACAGGCTCGTCATTCTCAGACGACTCCTCGTTCGAACCTGGTGGCGATGGCAAGGTGGAGAGACGTTTTACGGGAACTCTCAAAATACTCACTATCGGTCGTCGAAGACTCGACGTCGACTGAGGCTGAACGGCGGGGCCTAGTTGCCAAAGATGTATGGGAGTAGCCGCTCGCCAAGCTCGCCTCGAGATAGTGTTCGTCCTCGTTCTCTTCGGCCTCCCTCTCGACCTGCAGGGCAGCCAACTTGCGAATACCTGAAGATTCGAGGTCGGAGAGGTATGCCTTTTGTCGTCTGCGCTCCTCTTCTATAGCCTTTTGCTCAGCCCGTTTTGCAGCCACAGCTTCGCGTTCGCGCTGTTGAACATAGTGGGGGATGCCCACTATGGGGGACGCACTACACGCAGTGTGCACACATACTCACCTGGCTAGTGAGAGGTAGAGGCTTTGTATATCGAGTGAGGAGAAGAGCGAGAAGAGGTCTCTCATTCAGCTCTGTAGGAGCTGTCTTATATACTACATAGCATACATGATTATATAAGTGTCCGTGTGATCACAGACTTGTGATCACAGTTACAATCCATGCGGCTCCTGGGCAGCTGTCCAGTATAGTTGCCATATAGAGCACTCTGGAAGCGCCTGGAGCGTGTACTAGCACAGGCGTGCTACAAAAGGCAGACGCGCCGACATCCCACTGCGCAAAAGAGCACCCATAGATATGAGTTTGTTGGTGAGATTTGGGACTAAGGCGACGTTTGTCAGCCTTAAAGTTCCGCCTGTCTCCAATAGCAGAAAGACAGTGCCTTCGCCAGTCATGTAAGTCATGCTATCTGCAGTGTTGAGCGGGCGTTTGGCCTTGTAATAGCGAAAATCAGCAAAGTCACCCATGGAATAGGTGAAGTGCATTGATGCTCCTGAGTCGAGCATCCAGATACTATCATCATGGTTGACGATTGATTTCGCTTTCCCCTTACACTTCGCGCACGCTGCATACGTAGAGCGGTGAACACATGTATTATCTTCTGTAGCTACTGATAATACAGGCGCAGCTACAGGTACGCGCGATACATCTACACGACGAGAGGATCCTGCGACACTAGTCACTGCCAATTGAGGCGTGCAGTCAGCATACAACTCATGGTGTAGCGGGGAATGGACTAACCATTGACGATCGAAGAACTCCTCGATGTCGTCGTCGTGCTCATCTTCACTGCTGAGCCCGAGGGATACGGTTTCCTCCATGTCCTCGTCCTCGACGACTGCGCCTATGCGCTCCCTGAGGTGCGGCCTGATGCGCTCCTTGAGGGTGCGTCGGCGACGCTTGGCTGCGTGCTCCTCGCCATCCGTGTCCTCGCCGCTGTCCACCTCGACGATCCTGACGCTGTTGCCCGCGAAGGGCGTTGGGCTGCGCGATACGTTCGGGCTGGTGGTGCGGGAGTCCTCGCTGTACGTCGCGGAGGATTCCGGCGATGAGCGCGTCGAGTGCAGCTCTGTCGTCGGCGTTAGGACGGGGTCCTTGCTGCGGTTGCCGGCCACGACGAGCATCTCGAGCTTGCGGATGCGCTCGGTCGTTGGCTCAACACCCAGCTCCTTCGCGAGGGTGAAGGCACGCCTGAGCGCAGGGTACTGGTGGTTCGCGCCGGTTTCCGCACGGACGGGCTTGTGCAGGAGGGCGCGGGGGTCCCGCGACTGTGGCAGCGTGTCCATCTCACCCTTGGTGATCACAGGGAATGTGTCAGCGACGTGGGCGATGTGGGCGTGCTAGTGCGCACCTTGGTGCTGCTGGGAACGGCCGCGTCCTCCGCGCCTACCACGATGGCCTTGCTGCTGCTGCCCCTGAGGGCACTGCTGCTGGTGCTGCTGCCCATACGGGCGCTGCTGGTGCGGGTGCTGCCCTTGCGGGCGCTGCTGCTGCTGGCGGAAAGTGGAGTCTTGCGGCTTGCGCTTGACCGCACTGATCTTGTTCGCGCTGTCGCGCGGCCTCTGCTGGTGGCGCCCCTGGCGCTGCTCCCAGTACATGATGACGCGGTTGCGCACCTCGTCGAAGGTAACCAGTTGGACAGCAGGGGTAGTTTGCGTCGCAGTGAGGCCCGCTTGTCCATCGCAGGAATGGGGTTAGAGTCGCTGGGGATAGAGATGCCCATGGCGGCGCGGAAGTCCTGGTAGACGACTGGAATGCCGGGCTTCCCGTAGGTGTCCTTGAGGTAGTCCCAGACCTGCTTTGCAGTGGTCTTGGAGTCGATCGCAGTGCCAATGCTGTCATCGACACGGAGGCGAATGCTGCCACGAGCGGCAGTGTCGTCCTCGTTCCATGCGTCGGCCTTGTCCTGGTTCGAAGGGGTAGCAACCAGGGTCGGGCAGGTCTTCGTCATAGGCTGCATCCAGCGGCCTGTAGTCTGAAGGAATGCCTGCATCTTCGGCGCCCACTGAAGGTAGTTGGGGCCGGTGAGGACAGGGACGAAGCTTGTCAGGCCGTTCGACATGGTGATCGATAAGGTGATTGAAGTCTGGCCAGAAGAGCTGGTCAGTCACCATTCACAGCGACAATGATGAGGAGAGAATGCCGGAAGCGTATACCGGCATAGGTTCCCCCTCTGTGGCATGGCAGGCAGCAATCAACAAGATTGCGCCACATCCAAGCCACCATCGTGCATGGTCGGCAGCGTATGATCGCGCCAGATCCAATACACGGAGTGTCTGCCATCACGGCGACAAGAGGTTGGCCAGGTGAGCTGGTGCAGAGTGGAACGCAGCCAGCAACGAGCGGTGCAGTATCCACAACGTCGACCAGGGCTCATAACCTGTTGAACATAGTGGGGGATGCCCACTATGGGGGACGCACTACACGCAGTGTGCACACATACTCACCTGGCTAGTGAGAGGTAGAGGCTTTGTATATCGAGTGAGGAGAAGAGCGAGAAGAGGTCTCTCATTCAGCTCTGTAGGAGCTGTCTTATATACTACATAGCATACATGATTATATAAGTGTCCGTGTGATCACAGACTTGTGATCACAGTTACAATCCATGCGGCTCCTGGGCAGCTGTCCAGTATAGTTGCCATATAGAGCACTCTGGAAGCGCCTGGAGCGTGTACTAGCACAGGCGTGCTACAAAAGGCAGTCTGGCGCTTAAAGCCCCAGATTCGGAGTTCGCTCCGGTGTTCCGGCAAACCTTACTTTGCTGAGACACCGGCATCAAACTCGGACCTCCGGTCCGAAGCCGTGGACTCTTACGAGCGCCACGTTCAACACGCGCTTGGACTCCTTCCAGTGTAGTCCCACATCTTTGCCGGGATGGCGGTCCACATTCGCCGCGCGCGTGCTGTAACGGTGTTTGGGCTGTGGTGCCTCTACGTCGTTGGGGTCGGGGTCGACTGTCGCGCTGCCGAGGGGCGGAGGGACAGCGGCGTCCACCTCTGGAGCTGAACGGCGTGGGCGAGGACGTGGACGAGGTAAGTCGGGTTCGAGATGCTTGTCTTCGCGTGCGGGCTCATCTTAATGTTTGCAGTAGAATGGTCATTAGAGTTATGACAACCGCGTGAAGGGTGTACGTAAATTTTGCTCGGGCCCGGGGCACCAAGCTACTCGGAATATAGCGAATAAGGACTTACCAACAATCATGCCGTCTTCGTCTGACCCCTGCACAGAGGGGGGTTGGGAGGGCTTACCCTTCTTCTTCTTCTTGTCAGCAGCCATGATGCATGAGAAGTGGGGGGAAGAGCGAGGCAGAGCACCAAATTGCCGCCCGGACCTCGAGCGTATCCGGGTAAGTCCGGAAGACAGGGTTGTCGTACTCAACGTCCGCATCCTACCCCTTACTAGCTCTGCCCTTTCAATACCACTCCCACTCGTCCCTGCTCCTCACTCAACTATGACCCGTTCCTGTAACCTCTGCCACCGCACTTTCGACACGGAGCGTCGCTACGACAGTCACAACATCAACATTCATAAGTTTCCCAAACCGCCCGCACCCCCGTCGACTTTTATCCGCCATCCTAGCCTCACAGGTGAGTACTACTAGTACTCGTCTGAGAAATTCGTCTTTGCCGTGGCCACTCATCTTCGCTTGGCCAGCCCTCCCCTGCGACGAGGATGGTGACTTTCTGCCCCCGGGAACTCCACCCCCTCCACGCGACGACTCTCACGACTGGTGGCCGTTCGAGGATCGGCCCCAGTTCGAGTTCGCTCATTGGCACTTCGAGGAAGTGAAGACCTCAAGACGCAAAATCAACCAGCTGTTGCGCATACTCGCAGCTCAAAAGGCAGCCGAGACTGGCAACCCGAACGCATCCATGTTTTTCAAGGATGCGGACGACATCGAGGAGCACATAGACGCCATTCCGTACGGTGAAATTCCCTGGAGGGCATTCGAGATGAGGTATACTGGCCCGATCACCCCTCACACGCCGGCGTGGAAGTTGCAGACGTACACTGTGTACACTCGAGACCCTCTTCGTGTTGCCGAGAGCATGGCCAGCAGTGCGGACTTTCACAGGACGTGGGACTACTCCCCTTTCGAGGAGTATATTGGGCAGAACTGTCGAAGGTTCTCTCATTTTATGTCAGGGCATTGGGCATTCAAAAAGGCGGTGAGTACGTCAAATTCTCTGCGAACAGTCAAGAGGTGTCGCGACTGCATCCAATCGGACTGAGTCTTAGGCTGCGTCGCCTCGGTGGGGCAGCGATTGTTCGGCTGTTCCGACTCCACATCTATATACCCGCTCACATACGCTCTACAGAACAAGCTCTCAGAAGACCCGGCGATGCACGGCGCCATGCTCGTGCCTGTCATCTTCGGAGCAGACAAGACCACGGTGTCCGTCGTTGCCGGACATCAAGCTTTCCACCCCCTGTATATGTCGCTAGGAAACATACACAACGAGATGCGTCGTGCTCACCGTGACGCTGTCATTCCGCTAGCATTCTTGGCCATACCCAAACGTACGTCTTCCTGTGTGCCAAGTTGGAATGGTCCTGGTGGATGCTAACTTCCCCGTTGTAGGTGGTCGCGACAAAGATTCAAACGAATTCAGACTGTTTTCGAAGGAGCTCTACCACCGCGCACTCGCTCAGATCCTCAGCCCGCTTCGCCCTGCCATGATTGCCCCCCATATCATGAGATGCCCCGATGGCCACTTCCGCCGCGCTATCTTCGAACTCGGACCGTTCATTGCGGACTACCCCGAACAAGTGTGTCTCGCAGGAATTGTGCAGGGATGGTGTCCTAAGTGCGTATGAAGCCTTCGATAGCTCATTATCATCTTGCTCACACCTACGCTAGATGCCTCGCCTTCCCAGACAACCTCGAGAACCCGGGAAAACCCCGCTTTCGTGAGCACACCGAGTGTCTGGTTGAAACTTTCACACCACGCGTCCTCTGGGATGTGTTTGGAGTCGTCGCAGACGTTCAGGTTTGCACTATGTTATGTATCGATGCCTGTGTGCCTGTCTTAACCATCATCTATGGCAGCCGTTCACCAACCACTTCCCCCGCGCGGATATCCATGAGCTTATTACTCCAGATTTGCTCCACCAGCTCATCAAAGGAACTTTCAAGGAGCATCTTGTCGAATGGGTTATGGAGTATATCCGACTGACAGCCGAGTCGGAGGATGCAGCCAACCGCATCATCGAGGAGATAGACCGCCGGTGAGTCCACTGGGATATTACTTGCTACAATCTACCACAGGCAAGTAACAAAGCCACCCCATCCTCTCGTAGCATCGCTGCTGCGCCCCCTTTTCCTGGCTTACGCCATTTTCACCATGGCCGCAATTTCTCCCAGTGGACGGGTCAAGACTCCAAGTGCCTCATGAAGGTGAGTTTTGCCACGAAGCATCTGTATGATATAACCCGTCTTTAACTCGATCATTTTGGTGGGATTCTCAGGTCTACATCTCCGCGATCACAGGCCTCGTTCCACCCAAAATGGTCCAGTGCCTCACTGTCTTCCTTGACTTCTGCTACGATGCGCGGCGATCGTCCCACGACACCTTCAGTCTCGATGCGATGCAGGAAGCTCTCGACTTCTTTCATGAGCTGAGGTCAGTGTTCGTCGACACGGGCGTACGACCAGATGGGTGTGGCCTTCCCCGCCAGCACTCACTGGTTCACTACATCCGAAGCATCCGTTTGTTCGGATCCCTGAACGGTCTGTGCTCGTCGATCACGGAATCGAAACACATCGTAGCAGTCAAGGAGACGTGGCGCCGCTCGAACCGCAGAGGGCCAATCGGTCAGATGCTTCAAACGATCGCTCGACAGAGCCAGATGTCCACAGCGCTGATCGAGTTTGGCCGTCGCGGGATGCTCCAAAATGATGTGCTTACAGCAGCTCGAATCGAACTTGGCGACGACAACACTGAAGACCTACAGCAGCAGAAGGAGGATGTCTTCCTCGGGGCTCTGCTTGATGCTCAGGACAACGATGGAGACCGTGACAGTGCCCGAATATGGCTCGGAAAGGCCCAGGGCAAGTTTTTATTCAACGGCAGCGCACAGCTTTGCAACGCTAACACTTCGTCTAGAAACTCGCCGGCTAAACTCGCTCGCGGACGAGCTCCACGAGCCCAATCTTCGCGAGATGATTGCTCGCTTTGTTCATGTGCTACGCTATCCTGGTGTGGACCTTCCGCCGGATGCCACTCTCGATGACATGCCACATATTCCGGCACGAGAGCGCATCAGCCTCCACCCCAGTGCCTCGGTCGTGTACTATGCTCCGAGTGACATCTGTGGTCCGGCCGGGATGCACCGTGAGATCATTCGGTGCAACCCAAACTGGTATAAGAAAGGCCCTCGATATGATACGGTGCTCATTGTTACAGATCCGAATGCCCAAGGAATGGCTCGATTTCGAGTTGCCCGTGTTCGTAGATTCCTTTCTTTTACTCAAGATTTTGTACTATACTCTTGTGCCTTGGTATCTTGGTTTGTGACCGATGCTGATGTGCATCCTGCGACTAACATGTGGGTTGTACGGCCGGAACTTGATGCCCTTGGTAACCGGGCTACTGGTATAGTCAACCTTCGACAGATCGAGCGTGCTTGTCATCTTATGCCTGTCTTCGGTAGTGGATTCTTACCTCTAGATTTTGATGTTTCCGACTCTCTTGACGCATTCAATGCTTACTTTGTTAACTCTTACGCTGATTACCATTCACACGAGACTATACTATAGTGGCACTAGATATCTACTCTGTGCAATACACAGCTGCATCTCCTTACTGGCTCTTTGAACACTTACACGTCTTCGGTCACTTATATTTTAAAATAAGTCCAGTAAGTAAATAAGGAATTTCCCGAAGTTCAGATGCACTTCGGGTGCAACACCCTGGAGACCCCACATCACCTCTTCGTGGAATGCCCCCACTTCGCCGCCATGCGTGAAGAAAGTGGTGCAGCTGTTACTCGTGAGACGTCCTCGCTGCTTGATGCGGCGGAAACCCCACTCCCTAGGGACGTTATCCTACGTACAGCACGCGCCCTTTTCATTGACGACCCACGCATTTGGCCTCAGTCGTCCTCTCGCTACTTTCTCGGCATGGTTCCCGCCATTCCGCGCTTGCCATCCGAGACCGGGGCTCACCTCCCTTCCACGCGTCTCCTCGCTCGTGTTGCCGCTCTTTGGCATTCCACTTCCATCAGGCTGACGGCTCGCATCTGGGGTTCGTACAAGCGTGCAACCTACCCGTTCCCGGTTCGCATTACCCCTACTTTGTCTTTGCCTCCTCATCTCGCTCATCTCCTGTGATATCGCTGTCCGCGTTACCTTTCTCACGATCTTATTGGGCCGGCGAGGTATCTACGATACAGTAGTCACCTGAGCTATTTGTCATAGCGTAGTCGGTTTATCTACTCCGTTCTCCGTTCTCTCATTGACTGCGGGGTAGGGTTATTCTATAACTCTGCTTGAACAAATACTGCCGTGAACGTGAACAGTACTAGTACTAGTCGTGGCTATCACCTTAGATCCAACAGTAAAATAGACGGGCTTAAATACAAGTGTGCGACAAGGATACGTTGGGTAGACTCGGAGTCGCGGTTCATGACAAGTAACGACCATAATGTCTGGATGTACTACGGCGTAGGGCACGATAACACCGAGCAAGCATTTGTTCAGATTTATTAGCATAAAACATGACTCTAACTCTACGGTAGTACTAGTGAAGATGCCCAGAAGGGTCCGAGTCCGAGTCTGCATACGACGCGAGGAGCATCTAGTACGAGAAGACCATCAACCAGGGATTGAGGACGATCTGAAACAAGAAGTGAGAGTGAGAACGCCATGGCCCAGGATAGAACGCGCCGGACATACGGGGAAGAGGATATGCGAGCCCGCCACGACGGCGAGCGGAAAGATGACGGCCCACGCGGACCCGTCGACGCGCCACTCGACGGGCACAAGTGGGGTGCTGACGACGACGATCCCGGCGATGAGGGCCCAGGAGAGGAGCCACGAGAACCAGAAGCGCTTGAATATCTTGGGGATCTCCTTGAAGAAGTTGGACCGCTCGACCTCCTTCTTCGTCGCGCCCCACGTCATGTTGTACGAGAAGCAGTGCGCGAGGAGCGCCTGCGAGACGGGGATCGAGAGCCCGCCGAAGAAGAAGAAGCTGTACGTCCTCGAGTTTAGTCGCTCGACTCACTGACGGTGAGTCGGAGACGAGGAGGACGTACAAGAAGGGGATCCATGTGATGTTCTCGAGCATCGAGCTTAGCTGCGAAGATGATCAGCGAGATATCCGCTCCGCGCGTCATGTCACGTACGAAGGGCTTGTGGCCGAGCCGGTATTCGAGAAGCGTGAACCCAACGTTTCCAGAGCCGAAGAAGACGACAGTGACGGCGAGCCAGACCTCGAAACTGTGCTGGTAGAATCCGTCAACCGGGAATTGGAACCCGAGGAGTACATAGTTCAGGATACTGATCGTAATAGCGGCAGAGATACCATCTGCCACGAACGAAACCGTCAGCAACGCCTGCGCGAGCGCGCGACAGAAAATACCCACAGTACGAGAACATGTAGGCCATCATCGAGAACTTGTAGTGGAGAGGTGCGCCTGACCACATGAACCGGCGGGTCTGTTGTGCGACAGGACCCTTCCTCCACCACTGCACAAGCGGGTTGAAGAGCAGCTCATTACATCCTGTGGATGCCTTCAGCGGTTGCGCCAAGCCTAGCACGTACGCGATTGCTCACCGTATGCGTACTTTTGCCAGCGATTGAGCTCGTCGTCGACGGTGAGCGAGACACCCTCCTTGAAGCCGCCCTTCGAGTACGTCGCCCACCGAATAATGTACCCACGGCGCTGCAAGCGGAGCGCCATGTCGAAATCTTCGGACACGTTGGACTCGGACCAGATCTTCTCCTGACCATCGGCCGGGTCGACAAACGCGGCGTCTTGAAGCGCTTTCCAGCGGAGGAAGGCGTTGTGCCCGACGAAAGGCGCGACTTCGCCGTTCGCAGCGCCTGCGTCAACACCGTCAGTCGCACGGTGAGACCTTGAACAACCGCGCATACGATGACTTACCGAGCGAGATACACTTGTGGATTCGGCGCGTGAAGTACGCCATGCCGTTCTCGAAGTAGTGATGCGCGACCTGCATCACGTCCGACTCGTGCTGGATGATCGCCACCGTCGGGCACTCCGCCATCTCCCGCGCCGCGTCCCGCAGACAGTCCTCGGGCACGACCGTGTCCGAGTCCACGAGCAGCACGATCTCGCCCAGCCGGCACGCGCGCCCGTTCGCCGCCCACGGACGGAACCGCCGCCCGCCCGCCTCGTAGACCTCGTCGATCGCCATCTGCAGCGCCTTCTCCTCCAGGTCGTCGTACGCGTCCGGATCCAGCTGCGAGCCGCACTCGCTCTCGCGCTCGGCACGCGTGCGCACGCGCTGGCCCTGCCCGCGGTTGATGCCGCCCTGGTCCTCCCCGTCGTGGTTCCGGTACTGCATCCCGTACCGCACCTCCTCGCCGCTTCCCGACGGCGTCCGGGTCCGCTCCGTCGAGTCGCGTGCGAGGAGGTCCGCGAGGTGCTTCTCCGCCTTGAGGGAGAGCGCGAGGCCGTAGTTCATGTTCGACGCCTTCTTGAAGCGTCCGGCGCGGTTGAAGCCCCCGGGGGAGGGGTCGTGCTTCGGGCGCGCGACCCAGCCGATGCCGTGGTTCGCGTAGAAGATGATGCGCGCGTCGCGCTCTTCGACGGACAGGAGCCGGAGGCCGTCGTCGTTGATGAAGATCGTCGAGGTGCCGCCCTGGCGGGCGTACGTCTGCATGGCCCGCTTCAGCGACTCGATGGAGGGCGCTCTTTATCCTGATGTTAGTCCGTGTCGATCGAGGGCCTAGCAAGGTACTCACAAGACGGTCTCGAGGCTCTCCTTGTATACCGGCATCTGGATGGTGATGTGCGGCAGGTTGTTGTCTACGAGCTTGTTCGGGCGAGGGGGGACGGCGGAATAGTACTTCGAGTTCTTGTGGTACTGGCCGACCGGCCCGATGCACATGGAGACGTTCTGAACAATCTGGAGGGTGAAGAACTACCGAAACGTATTGCATGAAAAACGCATCCGGATAAACGCAGAGGAAACCTTACCCAGGACACGCAGAAAGAGAGGGGAAGCGTGGCGCACAGCACGAACCGCAGGTAATTCCCCGCGAGCTGGAACTCCTGCAGCAGGACGCTCACGCCGCGACCGACGAAAACTGCACCAAAGCACATCCGTCAGCTTCAAGCACAACAACGCCACAAGCTCGACTACCTCGCCCGACGGAAACGAACGAAAAGGCGACTCACATGTACTCAGCCCGGCCGCGATTCCGTTATAGAACGGAGCCAGAAGCACCGCCCTCCTCGGCTCAGGCCCCGCCTCGAGGTCTCCATCTCCGACCTCCATCGTCACCGTCTTCGTCCCGCCCCACCACGTCTTCGTCGTCTTCGTGGTCGGGCCGGAGGGCACAGCCCCCTTTTCGTTCAGCGCGATTCCGTGATCTAGTCCGAGGTCGTCTAAACTCATACCGAGCACACCGCCTGAGCCGACGAAGACCCCGCGGGGGGTGACTCTGCCTGGGGTACCGGTGCCGGGCGCGGGCAGGGACATGCGATGTAGCCTGTTGGATGTCAGGGTGTTCAGATGCTGAGAGGAATTGCCCGAGATCGACTCTGCGGAATACGCCAACGCGATGCATAGTGTCAGCACGGGCGATAGGAAATAGAGTGGGTGGCGGGGAAGGGGAAGTCGCGCGAGAGGGATAGTCCGACGGCTCGTGGCGATGCTACACCAACGAATGCACAACAGTCACGATAACAACGCCGGATGAATCGAGGAAAGCGAAACTATACCGAGCGCGCGCGAGGCAAACGTTGGTAGCTAGAATGGACTGGAAGTTGAAGGGATTTAATGCGCCAGAAAACACCTCACCACCGGACTATGACGTCCCATCAAAAGCCGCATATACCCAGACATCCGTACCGAACAAACCGAACAACGAAGGGACGAGTATGAACATGGTATAACGATTGCTCACCAATCATGCTAGCAGGACGGCTGCTCAAACTCGTCGCATGCGAGGTTGCGCCGCGAGAGCGCCACAATAACTTGATGAGTCGGTCTTCGAAGTCGTGGCATGTCGGGACGATGGTGTCTATGGAGTCCGACCACACCACCAGGACGCGCTCGTCGCGCTGGAAGGTATCTGTCAGTGAAATGGACGTTGATCATGGAGGACCCAAGACTATCTCACGATGAAAGCCGCGCTCTGCTCCTTGTCTGCGGTCGGCAGGTCGACCATCGTGTCCAAGACCTGGATACGCGTGTTCGCATCTATGTAGATAGACTTGTCTTCCGGTCCACTACGAGAGTAATTTGGTCAATATCCTTTACTTCCGAGCTATGACAGACGATGACAACGAAACGTACACTTCGACGAACGCAGCGTGGACCGCTGCGCTGCGCACCTTGACAGCGACGGCCGGATTGAGCACACGCACCGCCGCCTCGAAGGGTTCGAGTCCGAGGTCCTCGTACGGGAACAGGCGGTACTCGCCGCTCTCGACGCGGAGAGCGACGCCTACGGCGATGTTGTCCTCGTTCGGCCGGAACCAGGCATCGCCCTGGGTCTGCTTGAAGATGTGGTGGAGGAAGGCGTCGTAGCGGTCGTAGTCCATCGCTGGCGGGGTCGTGCGGCTCGCGGGCATCTAGAGGCCTATATTATATGTAAGCTGGGCTGGGGCTATCGACCGCTCTACTTCGCTCATGGTGATGGGACCGTTCAGGCTTGGAAAGCCGGTTGACGCAAGTGATGTTGATATATGGTTCGGGCGTACCGAGGTCGCAGTTCCACCGTCCATGCCTGCCAAGAGCGACCGCTCGCTGACCACGAAGCCTGTTCTCGTTCCCTAGGACGCTTAAGCGCAGGGTTACGGTCGAAGTTGGCCTCCTCTTCGGAATACACTGGCAGGCTCGCGCAGATTGAGCGATGCATGGGGGATATGCTCGGGGTTCTATCGCCCCTCTCCGGTAAGCTGCGTCCTAACGGGTCAGCACAGCTTCGTATCTCATCCACCGATATCGCATGAGGGACACGATCGCAGGAGGGCGGCCACGTCCGTAGCGGTTCCCTTGCGGACGCATCCCGACAATGTCCACTGAGAAAGTGGCCTCCCTGTATGGGCGGTATATGCTTCGGCCGAGCGCATACCTGCGTATATGTATATGCGAGGCCGCTGCGCCCCCGAACCGCGGGCGGGGTCCCTGCGTGTACAGCGTAACTCGCGGGGCTGCCGGATACGGCCCCTTCCCCGTCAATGTCAATGCAGTCAGCAACGGCGATAGCGATTTGAGCAGAACCTTCGAGCACCTGAACGCGCCATTTATGGTGCGCTTCGTCTTCTTGTCTGAGTATACGCCACTAATCCCAATGACGAGAAATAAGGTCCCGCGGAGACCGTGGCAGCGGCCAAACGAGGAGACGGCGGCTGCGTCGGAGATGCGGCACGTTGGCTCGAGACTTGCAGACATCCTTGAACTATGGAATCGAGCGGACGTCCATTCCTTGAACATTGAGAGGACCGCCCCGCGTCCTGGATATGCAGACGAGTCCAGCTCTCCAAAGCAGAGCCAGCCCTCGTAGCGCAATAGCAGAGACCGAAACTGAAGGGACGGCGGCCACCTCTCTATCGTACAAAGGCTTCACTCACCAAGGAAACTTAGTCGCGCGTGAGGGAGTTGAGGTGCGACGGACATCTTGAAACGAGCACCTGGAGTATGATATCGTTTTCATTAATGGGTCTGCCAGTCAGGGGGCAGACTGACTAGTGCAACAAGGGAACTACGGCGGGCGGTACTACCCTGACGCTGCCCCCACCGCCCAGAGACTTCCTGGTCCAAGGATTAAAAATGGCGACGCTGAATGAGCACGCCGAAAGACAGGATAAGACATACGACGCACCAGAGCGCAGAGCACGTACCGGCATCTCTGGAGGCAACAATTGGCCAACAGATCGCCCCTGCCATGCTGTGGACCGAGGGAAAGACAGGGCGCGCAAAACTCAGGATTTCCTGTGGAAAGCGCTCCACGGAACCCTTCGAGTAGGAGGAGACCGGGAGAACATCCCGACCATGGAGGAGAGGGCGGTCGGCAACACCTGCAAATGCATAGAGTCTTGTCGAGCACAGTGCATAGCCGACCCGGTGAAAGAAATCTGGGCCCTGGCCCTTGCCGTCCTCGAAAAGAAGGGCAACAAGCCCACGCCCGAACACGCGAAGGCCGAAATCCACGGAAGATAGTACCATGCCATCAACCAACGCCTGCAGATGGACCAGATGACGACGAGAAGAATCTATAGCAGAAAAGCCCAAAGCAAAGCAATAGTACCGAACACCTGAAGAGGAGTCCTGCTCGACGAGGAGGACCTCCCGGACGGCTGGACAAAGCTCGCCCAGACGTACAGTCCTGGCTTTGGTTAGCTGTTGACAGCCCGGCCGCGGATGCTGCCCCACACTACACCCAGCGGGTGTGTGCATAAAGCGTTTCCTCCAGCGGTGCCCCTCGGTGACAACCCAAGACCTGGCAAAAACCTGGGTGAATGGCGAGCTCTGTCCGCAGGCCAGCACCGCAAAAAATGGGCCTGTTAGTCAGGGACCCTGCCGAAGCCGTCGTTTTGTATGCATACATGGATGTATGCTCGAATGTATGCCTGAAAGAAGCTCACCTGGCCGCCGATAAGTTCGTTGGTGGACATCGAAGGACGCTGGACTGCTTCATGTAAACTTCCCATGGTTCCAGTTATTTGAAACTGCAGCTAGCGACGAAGTGAAAGGACCAGCAGGAACATAACGATGATTCAGCATGAGCCAGGGAGGGACAGGACGGGACGAACGACGATGGCAAGGTCTTGAAGACGAGTACTTGTCGAGTTCAAGCCAAGTTGAATCGCGCCGGCCTTCCGAGTCCTGCGTCACTGCCACGCGACACCAAACCGGGAGCGCGGACCGGTGACTGCTCGTGACCGCTCGTGATGTTCCGTCACGACGTGTCATGCTATACAGTTGATTCCCACGGCAGCCACACACCAAAGATTTGTGGACGGCAGCGACGACGAACGTCTCCGTAACCGCGAACAGCCCTCAAAACTCAACGACTCCCCACCAAAAAGCATGAGGTGCGTCCTACCGTCAGTGGGAACGTCGATGTCCTCAATGCTGACATCGCCGCCCTTCTCATGACAATGCGCCGCGTAGCGGAAGCAAGCTCTCAGTGTCAAGCGTGCGGGGCTCTATCCAGGAGCTCCTCGCCACCGCCAACGGCGAGAAGAGGCGCAACTTTGTCGAGACCGTCGAGCTCCAGATCGGCCTCAAGAACTACGACCCCCAGCGCGACAAGCGTTTCTCCGGCACCGTCAAGTGAGTCCCCCCTCCTCCCTTCTCCCTCCCCCTTCCGCCCGTCCTGCCGCAGCGCCAACCCCAATTCCAACCCCGCGCGACGAACGCAGGCTCCCCCACGTCCCCCGCCCGCGCATGTCGATCTGCATCCTCGCCGACGCGGCCGACATCGACCGCGCGAAGCAGATCGACCTCGAGTACAAGTCCGTCGACGACCTCAAGAAGCTCAACAAGAACAAGAAGCTCGTCAAGAAGCTCGCCAAGCAGTACGACGCCTTCCTCGCCTCCGAGGCCCTCATCAAGCAGATCCCCCGTCTCCTTGGCCCCGGTCTCTCCAAAGGTGCGCCCCCGTCCTCGTCCTCATGCCCCCTCTCACGGCAGCGTGCTCACGCCGTGTGCTTCTGCAGCGGGCAAGTTCCCGACGCCCGTGTCGCACGCGGAGGACCTGCAGAACAAGCTCACCGAGGTCCGCTCGACCATCAAGTTCCAGCTGAAGAAGGTTCTCTGCCTGGGCGTCGCCGTCGGCCACGTCCAGATGTCCGATGACCAGGTCCTCGCGAACGTCATGCTCAGTGCGTCCCGTCCCGTCCTTCCATCCCGTCCCTGCTCCCGAGGCCCGAGACCTGAGACGTGGATATGATGTGCTGACATGGACGTGCGTTCGCAGGCATCAACTTCCTGGTGTCGCTCCTCAAGAAGAACTGGCAGAACGTCAAGTCGCTCCACATCAAGTCGACGATGGGCAAGCCCATCCGACTCTACTAGGCGCTTCTCTTCTCCTCGCCGCCTCTTCTCGTGAACTACGGACGGGCTGATGGAGGGAGTCGGACGGGTTGGGGGGCACACGCGCACGCGCAGGCTGCAATGCACAACATGAAGCCCCGCACGCTTGGACCAACGGCTTCGGAGAGGGCTGGGAGCCGATTGGGAGCTGATGCAGCTTCGTGCGTGTTTTTCGCGTGTGCTTTTTCTTTTTTCCCCCTCGACTCGGGTGATCTTCTTTCGGTGGCGGTCCGTAGGGCGCTGGCGGATGTTCTATGCGATGTATCATTATGGGGATATGCGGCTGCTTGTACGCGCTATGTAGCAATGACCATCCATCCATGACGGATACGTACGTTTGTGGCGTGTGTAACGGGTGCTGTTGGTTCTCGTTGCAGACGAGCGCGATAGAGATAGAGTTTCGATTGTGTGGCGTCAACGTTGGAGGAAGGTTGTGTATGTCCAGCGGCAAACGAGACTCGGATGTAGCAGTCAAGCTGGCTTCAGTGCATTCACGCGAGTTTGGTTGGAGTTGGATAACGTTGGATCTCTTATATTTCAGGCCCTTCTCTTCTGAGGCCCGGTGTCCCACCGCGTCTACATAGATCTGCAGTCTTCGATCACGACATCGTCCTCGAGATGATCCAATACCGGCTGACGATGCGCTCGGCCCCAGGCTCCTCGGTGAGGATCGCCTTGGAACTTGAAGCGATGTCCGGGCCACAGTGTGCACTGCACACATGCTAGTTATACTTTCAGGACGCTGCAACGCTTTCGTCGCCACCAGCAAGCGTAACGAGGGGCGAACTTTCTGTCGGGTGCGGGTAATACCTGAAGTAACGGAATTAATATCAGTTCGAATTCGCTCGTGCGCACGCTACGCCGGTTTTCCACATGCTTCGAGACCAGCTCCAGCACCTGGTCGCCTAGCTCCCGCGTCTTGGGCCACTGATTCTGAGTCTCCGCGTAGAGGTCGTCGAGGTTCCGGAGCTTATGAGCCCGCGCACGCTCCGCTATCCGCTCCAGAGTGGTGTCGCCCATGATCATCCCGGGTCCGAGGTTGTGCAGGATCGCGACGCCATACATACCGGGCTTGCGTGACGTCGCGCCGGAGCTTGTTCAGCGCGCGGCGGATCTAGAACTCGCGATCGTTGTCGGTCATGATGTACCCCGAGTCGGCTGCAGGCTGGCTGGGTACGTGCTCGGACGTGACATTGGGAGATGGTGGTCGAGGAACTTGAACCGTGACTGGGGGCGTTGACGTGGGACTACCGGGGAAAGGATGCGGAGGTTGGTCGATGTCCGTAATCAGGAGGACTGGGCCGTGCTCCAGGGCCTGAAGTCGTTCTTGGATACGTTGGACCCGAGGATGACGGGCCGGGTCGACGTCGTTAAGGACGAGTAGGAGCTCGGCGCGCTCTTCTGCACTTGCCGTCATTTTACTGCCCTAAACTGAATTACCGTGACTGTCTCGTCGTGTCTCGTCACCGTCGAACTCGAGCTCGGAGTTGGAAAGGTTGGGCCGGGTCAACACTAGTACTGGCGTCTACTTGCCATGAATGGTCGTCACGGTCTGTCCTGCTCGAAAGTTATCAAGCGGCGAGCTGACAGAGTTCGAGAGGTTAGGGATCTACCTGAAGCAAAGCAATGGCAATATTGTGCAAGATTCAAACATTTGAAGGAATGTAGTGACATTAATATGGCTCAATGCGCCGTCACAGTCGCCTGGCCTTGAAGAAATACACTATTAAAACGTGAAGTAGAAGTAACAAGTAACAAGTAACATACTGTCTGGCAATCGTATCAGATAGTGCGAGTAGGGGCAAACGAGGGAAGTGCAACAACCATTCACCAAGACAACCAAGGATCCCTGTGCACCAACTCGGCGGCGCCGGCGGGGCTACACTTCCATTACTGCACATACGGCGGAGGAGCTGTGGGCTCTGTGGTATCGTGCTGAGCTTCCAGTCCAGTCGTCGGAGACAGGACGTCCGAGTCCTTCGAAGTGTGTCCGAAAGCGGGAGCCCCATCAGAGGGTTGATAAGCGGAGTCTGGTTGTCTCGACCACGGCAGCACGCTTCCAGGGTCCATATTCGGCTCCGTCACGCCATACGAGCTCCGAGTCGGGGCCGGCGGGAGGGTCGGGCGGTGTGGAGTCTGAGTCTCTGTTGGCGCCCGTGCGTTGAACGGCTGAATGTCTGATGGTGCTTTGCCTTTTCCTTTGCATGAGCTAGGTAGAATTTATGGCAGATGGTAGGTGGGAGCGGACACACCACTAGTTTCGACCGGAGCACAGGGATGGGAGCGACGGCGCCGCATGAGCCCCCACAGAAACAAACCTGCGAGTAATGCGAGACCCGCGACGCCTCCGACAATGCCTCCGACAATGGCGCCGACATTGGACTTATGAGGTCCTTGAACGGGTGCGGAAGCAGATGTCTGAAGGCTTGCAGAGGAGGACGAAACGATAGTAGTGGTCGAGCTCGGAGCTGACGGCGTAGATTCGGCGAAGAGGATATAGTCGAGCCACACCACGTTAGGACTCGTGCCGTTGACGTTCGTGATCACGAGGGTATGGCTCCCGGGATCGAGGGTATGGCTCCCGGGATCGAGGGTCGGGGAGTTGAAGAACGTTTGGTTGAGCCGGAACGTTCCTGGAGCCAACACTGGCGCCGTGTAGGTGTCGACGAGGCTGCCGTCGATCGCGTACGTCATCGTAGGGATGCCGTAGACATCCACGGATCCCAGCGAGCCGACAACGCTGACAAATGTACCTGTAAATGCATACCTGTCGGTGTGACGCGCGACGAGGGATTCGAGGGATACTCACCTGAGAAGCTGAACGTGGCAGTCATCCCGGCCTTGTCCGCCCCATGCTTCGTGCCCTCCACCTCCGCCCCGCCCGTCACTACCTGCCACCCGGCCGAGTACTGGATCCTCGAGTCGAAGTCATCCACGAAAGTTAAGTTGTTTGGCCAGCCGGTGCTAGACATTATGTCTGGTACCGGGGACGACGAAGCAGGAGATGAAAGACGAAAAGCAAGGGGAGTTAATGGGAAACGTACCTGTTCTGTGCGCTCATAAGCCTACGGCTTACACGAAGCCAGTTCGGATCAGCGTAAAAGGTATCCCCGAGGGTACCATCTGGCTTAGAGAGTTTCGTGCATCGGCGCACACGGTTGCCGCCATGTCGCCTTAAAGCTTAGGCCAACAATCTTCTGCCAGGGAAAGGAGAATCAGGATGCCATCAAAGGACAACGGTACATACGGAGCAAGAGAATGCGCCCAGCTCGTTGAAGCGAGGGCCTTGGCACTGGGATCTACGACTTCGCAGAGATGAGCGTTGCGCTATCTCCGGTGCCGCGAATGGCATTAAGAGCACTGCGTTTCGCCGGGACCGAGCGTTGAACGGTGAACGTTTAGCCCTCGGGATTCGGTCCAAATCCAAGGCCGGCATCGTCGCACACGAGAAACTAGCAAATGGAAATGGGAATGTAGATTGTTGAGAGTAATACGCTCCGTGCATTGCGGGGCTAGACATGTGAATAGATGTGCGACAATATGTCGAGGGCTAATAGTACAATGTCAAAAGCATAGCATGATGATGATACACGAATCGATCCAAGTTCCGTACGTACTTATGTGACGTAACTTTTTGTCGCCTTCGCCCTTCCTCGCGGTGTCAGCCGTCTCCTCCTTAAATGCCGCCGAACGCGATCAACTTGACATTCATGTACTCCTCGATCCCATGTCCGCCCTCGCGGCCTGTGAATGTATCAGCATTTTCATCGGACTTTGCCCATTACGAAAACGCGTCGAAGAGAAGAACGCACCGAGTCCGCTCTCCTTAACTCCCCCGAACGGAATCGCAGCCTGGCTAATCAAGCCCGTGTTGCTCCCGACCATGCCCACCTCCAGCGCCTCCGCGACGCGCCACACCCGCCCCGCGTCCTTCGAGAAGAAGTACCCCGCAAGCCCGACGGGCGCGTCGTTCGCCAGCCGGATCACCTCCTCTTCGGTCTCGAACCGCGTGAGCGCCGCGAGCGGCCCGAACGTCTCCTCCTTGTTCACGAGCGCGCCCGCGGGGACGTCCGCGAGCACCGTGGGCGCGAAGAACGAGCCTGCCCCTGGGAGGCGCGCGCCCCCGAGCAGGAGCTGCGCGCCCTGCGCGATGGCGTCGTCGACGTGCCGCTGGACCTTCTCGACCGCGCGCTCGTGGATGAGCGGGCCGTGCGTCCTGCCAGTGTCAGAAGCGTCAGTGCCAGTGTGGCGACGCGCGGGGCTGATTATGGGGGCCTGGGACGTACGTGTCCTTGTCGAGGCCGTTGCCGACCTTGAACGCGGCGACGCGCTCCGCGAGGCGCGAGGCGAACTCCGCGTAGACACCGGACTGGACATATATGCGGTTCGCACATACGCAGGTTTGGCCCGTGCCACGGAACTTGCACACAATGACGCCTGCGGGCACAGCGCGTTAGAGCACGGCACATCACTCGACGGGCACGACTCACCTTCGATAGCCGCGTCGATGTCGGCGTCGTCAAAGACGATGAAAGGCGCATTTCCGCCAGCCTCGAGCGACACCTTCTTAAGGGTGCTCGCGGCCATCCCGTACAGCAGCTTCGCGACAGGCGTGCTGCCCGTGAACGACACCTTCTTCACCGCGGTGTTCTCGCACATCTCACGGCCGACCTCGGCCACGTTCGTCTGTGTGGTTACGACGTTGATGACTCCAGGCGGGACGCCAGCGCGAGTCGCGAGCTGCGCAAAACCACAATTGTCAGTTCGGCGCGCGGAATGTACTGTGCGCGACAATTACACGACCAGCACAGCAGATATTTCAGGACTCGGAAAACAGTGGGGAAATAACGACAGAATCGTAGAGTTTCTCAAAACATTTTCGAGACACTTCGTCCATGGGGAAACACGTCGTTTTCTTCCTGTTTTTACCAAGCTTTCAGGGACCAGAAACCTCCAGAAACGGTTCAAGCTGTGTTCACGAAGGGGAGATTCTGATGAAACAGGCCCGAAACAGGCGACATCTGGAAACACCACATTTCGTGCCCATTTCTGACCCAGAATGTCCTCTTCATGAACACAGTCCGACCCGTTTCCGATGCTCGAACATCCTTGGAAACACCTGCGAAACGCCCCGAAATCTCAAAGAAACTTGAGGTTTCCGCCCAAGGTTCCACACTATTTTCCGACGCCCAAAACGTCCATCTTACCCGTCGTGTCAGTCGCGTCCAATCATGGCAGGGACGCACCTCGACAAGCGCGAGAGCAGAAAAGGGTGTCTCGGGTGGTGGCTTGATGACGGCGGTACAGCCGGCGGCAAGGGCAGCACCGAGCTTCCGGGTGATCATGGCGGACGGGAAGTTCCATGGTGTCAAGATCGAGCTAACGAATGACGTCAGATCCGTCTCCTAGGCAGATCCACAGGACGAGCACGCACACGACGCCTGAAAATCGCACATGAGAATAACGGGAGGGGGTACGAGAAACAAGCTACGCACCGATCGGCTGCTTCACAACGACGTTACGAATGTTAGGGATCGCAGAGGGGACGACCTCTGAAAGAAAGGCGTGAATTTTAGAACACCGAGAGCATAGTGTATGCGCATGCTGTGTACTCACCTCCATAGGTCCGGACCGCCTCCTCAGCTGTATACGCGAATCGTGTGAGATGCCGTGTAAGATGCGCGGGAAGACCGCTGCGAGTCGCACTCACCAAACCACTGCAGAAGTATCGATTACTCAGGCCGAGCCAACCGCAGAGCGGAATAGATGACATACCTCCACGAACGATGAGCTGTATGCGTGTTCACCCTAGGCGAAAATCATGAATAATAACTGAATCGCGAAGCCGTAAGAAAGGCTGACCTTTGCTTCCGCGAACGGCTTCCCGTTCTCCAGTGTCTAAAATCCACATTTAGAACGCCGGCCGACGAGGCCTGCGAGCAAGACGAACTCACAATCAACCGTGCGAGGTCGTCCGTGTGCTCCCGCATGAGCGCGAACCACTTCATAAGGATATCATGCCTGTGCTACACGATACACCCGCTCAACATGCGAAACGCACGAACGCGGCGCATATACGAACCTTAGCGGTGGTCTTGCTCCATGTCTTGAACGCCTTCGAGGCAGCCTTGATGGCCTCCTTCGTCTCCGCCAGGCCCATCTCGGGCACCGTCCCGAGCTCCTCTGCTGTAGCTGGGTCTAGCCATCCATCGCAGCGATAAGTCGAGGAAAATGATAACGGAGGGAAAACGCGACGCACTAGTGACTCTGATGACGGCGCCCTCCTTCGCGTCTACCCATTTCCCGTCGATGAACGCTTGGTGGCGGACGAGGGATGGTTCCTTCAAGCCAAACTGTGCCCCTCGCTCAATACGCCTGCTCGCTGGTCTCTCTGCACGAGAAGGAAGGGGGAGATACGCACAGGAGAGGTGCTGGTCATGCGGTAACGGAGGGCGGGATGGCGGGGGATGAATTGGGGTTTGAGGCGGGCGGTGAAGACGAGAGAAACGGACGCGAGACGATGGGGAGGTCGCATGGTGGGCAGGTGGGAGGTGGTATAAGTCTGAGGTCAAGAGACGGTCACGGACGTGCACGATGAGCACCGTCGGCTATTGGCCGTGGGAGCGCCGGTCCAGTCTCTCCGGAAGTTCGGCCCGACCGCGACTAGCCAGTGTTGACTTCTCTTGGTCTCGTCGTCGATGTCCTGTCCTTGTCGAGTCCTACCACATATTGGCCTGGATAACTAGCTCCTCTGGATCCTCCTTCTCAACGACTTTACCTCGGCTTTCCTTTGATTTAACCACTGCTTCTTCCGAAGACTCGAAACCGGCGGCCACATTCGAGTCTTCTGTGCGGGCAAAGTTCCACCTCGTTCGACGATATCACGAGCTGTGCTCGTCCGCACGGTCCCAAGAGTTGTAGTTCACGCATGTAGAATGCGCTTTACGCGCGGTCGGCGCAGCGGCCTTGGAGTTTCGAAGGGATATCGGTCACAGGATCCTTGTGAGCAGCCGACATAACAGCCCACTCAGCGGTTCTAGGAGGAACTGGAAAATATCTTCTAGAATTCATAACTACGCAAGAGATAAGAACCAGGACAACGTTCTCACCTTCCACAGTTGGCGAACATCGTGATCGTGAGCCGCCGATACAACCTGCAGACATCACTGTGGACAATGTCCACTCGTCGTGTCCACCAAGATGCTCAAAGCCTCTGAGGAATTCCACTACAACACATACATTCTGTACTTGTATTCCGACGTCTGGATATCAGTATTACAGCATAAGTTAGAGTAGCCTACTAGCACAAGCATCAGGGTATAGTCCACATAAACGATGTGGGCAACCAAACAAGTCGAAACGATCCTAGATATAGCAAGACACACATATCCAAAGCACCGAGGACCGAGGTAAGCGAAGCCCTAGCTAAGTAGTCGTGCGGCGAAATGGTGAGGCGAAAGGGTGGGGCGAAAGGCAGAGACGCTGACGAGAACCCAAGTAGGTAAGTTACCGCTATCCAAAAGAAACCATCTCAGCCCCAGAGTCCAAGTCCATACTGCGGCAGCCGACCCATCCAAACACCGAGCTCATCACCGAGGTCCACGTAATGCCATCGCCGCAACCGTCGTCGCACCCGCGTGTGGATCTGCGGATGTAATAGCGCGCAAGCGACAGTCCCAGTTCCTCTAGCGCAGCTCCGATTCGGTTTCCCAGGTCCCCAGTTCTCCAGCCATCCAGCCTCAGACCCAAGCCTCCAGTTCCGAATATCCCAGGCAGTCGACCGCCGTCCTCGAAGCCTTCGAACGGTGCTCGGTGCTCGGTGCTCGGTGCTCAGTGTTCACCGCGGGCCCTCGACCGCCAGCTTCATCTTCGTGAACCCGTCCGGCCCGCTCTCGCGCATGATCCCCCGGAACATATACCTATCCCCCAGGTAGTCCACCCTCCGCACGCCCTGCGCCTCCTCGAACGCCTGCGGACTGGGAAAGTGCCTGCACCGCCGCGTGTACGCCGCCGAGACCTCGTTCATCCGCCGCGCGCTCAGCCGCACCCAGTCGCCCTGCCCGATCCGCCGCTGCACCGTCCGGTACACCGCCATGAGCACGTCGTACACCGTGATCGGCGCGTCCGCGGCCTCGCGCGCGGAGACGGAGAGGAAGGGGGAGCGCTCGCGCGAGCGTTCGCGCGCCGTCGTGTGCTGCTCGAGGGGCACGGGCCAGTCGGGGAGCAGGTCGCACTTGATCGTCATCCGGTACACGGGCGGGTGCGTCGCGGGCTCGAGCAGCTCGTCGAGCGTGAGCGGGGTGCCGGACGTCTGCCCGAAGGACGTGATGCGCTGCGGGTTGAAGGAGTGCAGCGAGAGGTCGAAGAGGATCTTCGGGCCGGCGGCGCTCTCGCCGTTCAGGAGCGGGTGGATCTGCGCGGTGTGCGGGGAGGAGGGCTGGAAGGCTAGGAGGGGGCGGCTAGGAGGGGCGACCATGGTCGGGAAGGTCACCCAGGCGGGCTGGGGGAGACAGGTGTCGGAGCGCCGTCTCTGGTGCGTGAAGACGGGCGCGGGCGCGGGGTGGGCGGGGAGAGGGACGATGGGGGGGAGCGGGGTGACGATGATTGGGGGCGAGGGGAAGGGGACCGGGTTCGGGGCGGGGGCGAGGCCGGCGTGCCAGGAAGGACGACGCTGGCGTGGAGGGAAGGGCTCGCGATCGTCGTCGAAGCGAACGCGGCGCTCGAGGGGAGGGGGAGGGACGACGGCAGCAGGAGGGAGGCTGGTCATGGGAGGGATAAAGGGCGAGACGTACGGCTGGTCGTAGAAGGGGACCATGTATGGGGTCGGGTGAGTTGTGAGGCAGAGAGACGGCGTGGCAGCGGGAGCCTGATTTGTTTTCCCGGCGTGTGGCTACATTTGAAACGACCGGACAGAGCGACGTTGTTAGCTGGGGCACTTTCTAGCAGTCCGGACGGTGCAATTGGCAGGCGTGTGGACAGGGGCAATGTCTACGAGTCCGGACGGCGGGAGGTGAGCAGGAGGTCGGACGGTGCAATTATCGGGTATCCGGACGGCGGAATGTGAGGAGCTGAGTGGTGCGATTTCTAGCAGTCAGGACGACGGGATGTGAGCAGTTAGGTAGCACAACTAGTAGAATCCAGAACAGCGGAGGGTCGCGTTTGCCAGGGCAATTCATGGTGCTCTCATTTACAACAGTATTACAGCGCTATCTACGAGAATCTAACAGGCCGGTGTGCGGGATAAGCACACTCGAGACGGCACCCTCGCTCGAGACCCGCAGCTCAGGCTGACTCAGGGCCTCCGGTGTGTCCAAAAGTTCGAGTCCCTGTTCTCTACTCTAGCGCACCAATGCCGCTGGTATACTAACTAACAAGCGTCCGGGTGCAGCCGGACACCATACTCGTCGATCCCGGCATGCAGGAACAACGCCGGGGAGTCGAAATCCTCATTTACAGCTCCAAACACAACAGGGGCCCGGAAAACCGAAGAGAGGCGTACGCACGAGGGAGTACTCACCAGCGACAGGCCTGCGGATCGCCCCATCCGCATCGAACTCAGATCCCCCCACAAAGCCTCTAGGAGAAAGCACCAGACGGTCAGTAAGCGGCGGTGGCAGCAGTCTCAGAACGAGGACTCACCACGGTCTAGATAACATAGCGATCGAGCTCCCCGTCGCTCAGTCGACGGTCGCTAATCGTGAGTTCGATCCGAACACACCGGCGTAATTCGACAGAGAGCTCCCGACTCGGACGCCCTGCGAAGCACACGGTCAGCTAGCAGCTACAACGAGATGAGTGTCGTGTCACTCACCACACGGTCCCGGCCGAGAGGACACCGCCGGTGCATATTCTGAAGGTTTGGCTGCATGGCCATGCCGGAGAAAGCGGAGGTGGGACTGTCCGGAAATGTCAAAGACAAGAATGCAGCCCGGAGACCGCGTGGATGCACCGAATCTGGAAAAAGCGATCAGTGCCCGGTCCAACGTCGCGCTCCCCTAGATCTGAGCACGGACGCACCACAAGAGACACACACAAAGCCTTGCCGGGACTCTCTACGAAGCACACGCCGCACGGTCAGCGAATAGCTACAGCGAGACGAGTGTTATGGCACTCACCACATGGTCCCGGCCGAGAGCCCACCGCTGGTGCGTATTCTGAAGGTTTGGCTGCATGGCCATGTTGCCAAAGATACCGGAGGGAGTGGAGGTGCGACGGTCCGGGAGTGTTGAAGACGAGAATGTAACCCGGACACCGCGTGGATGCACCGAATCTGGAGAAAGCGGTCAGTGTCCGTGTCCGGTCGAACGTAGCACTCTGTTAGATCCAAGCACGACGCGCCACGAGAGAAACAAAGTCCCGCAGGCTGGCCGCTTGCGAACACGATCAGCGGCCAGATCCAGCATCGAAGCACTCGGACGGCCCCCGTGGACCGTCGAGATGATATTCAGGAACGTACCAAGGCTCCGGCAGTCTGTAACTGCCATCCGCCACGCCGTGCACGACCATCCTAAAGGTGTGTATGTGCCGGCCGGTGGCCAAGCCGTCGAAACGAGTCTCATGGCCCCCAGCCAGCAGAAACGATATCCAAAATGCGGAATAGACTTACCATATCCCACAGCGCGCTGGCGCGCAGGGGAGCCAACGTCTTCGGCAAGTCCTGGAGCAGGTTGCAGCAACGCTACAGCGATGTGGGTCAGCGGAAGGAGCTCGAGAACAGGACAAAGTACTCACGTCCGAGGCGGCCGGGTACGCGATCGGTAACAGTCGAAAGAGGACCTGCAGGGAGGGACCGACAGAACTGGGAAGGGAAGCGGGGCAGGAGAGGAGCGGACGAGGGAGGGGAGAGTACCTTGATGGTCCAAGTCCCGGTTTTGTTGGCGGCGAAACGAAACTTCCAGGACCTGGGAAACCGGATGTTAGCGACGGGGCCGAGGATAGAACCGCGGGTTACTAAGTGGTTCATCCGGCACACCCATCCGATCTGCAGATCTCACCTCAGGCGGCGCAGCTGCGAGGTTATTCCCGCTGCAGCGCCATAAGTGGCCGAGTTCAGGGAGGCTCGGATGCCTGGCACGAGTCCCTCCGCCGTGATCGCACCGAGCTGTCCGCTTCGGGCCCCGCATGATCTGAAAAATTGGCGATTGCTTACCTTGCAGCCCGCACTCGCTCTTCCGTCCAAAACCGCCGCCATCTGCCGTTTCCACGGGTTGGATTGCATCGGACGCCGTCGAAGGTGCTCTCCACGGCCAGATCTCGCGGCGAGAGAGAAAAAACTCTTGCGGGTTTCACGGCCAGCGTTCAAGAGTGGTGCGCACTCCTAGACCTGTGATAGACGGTCAGATATTGACATGATTAGCGAAACAGAGCTCACGGCGGCCAACCTGAGGACTCCGGGCGTTGCTATTGGACATGCGATGGCGACCAGATCGCCGCGAGATTGGCGGTATGTTTACCGGTTGGGGTCCATATCGGTTACGTGAGGCAGATGGAAAAAGACATCAAAGCATAAATTTGGGGGGGATGGAGGCGGCCGTGTTGCTGGACGGGGATGATGAGGCCGGGACCGTGGTGGAAAGAGAGAGTAAGGCGCCAAGACTCGGCAACGTAGCTGGGCAGTGCCACAGAGGCACAAGCGCCTCAACTGCCTTTTGTGGCCACCCTCCCAACCGCCGCCGCCATGGCTCCTGCTCTCGACTCTTCCTCGTCCACCAACAACCACCGCCGATTTGGACGGTGAGTTTATCTCACACATAAATTGAAATCCTATGTACGCCGATCTTGGACATCTCGCGCTCGACCTCCGCTAGTACCTAGCCGGCAGCATCCGCAATCGAGTCCGCCGTCCGAGTCCTGGCCGTGTGCCGAGGACGAGCTTGACAGCCGCGAGCTGCGGGATGGGGATACCGAGCGGTGCGTCCGAGATCACAGCTGCAGGATCCGGAATGGCACGGTTAAGCTCGGCTTCGCTCGCTTCCTCAAAGCGGGGAATGCCCGACATCCGCAACATTAGCGGAAGCTCCATCACCTGCGGCGGCCGGCCGCCCGACACGTCGCTCAGGTTGGTTACCAAACGGCACGCCCACATACATCAGCCATCCATTTATGATTTTTTCCGCCCCTGATCATAGTGTGTCGTGTGTAGCCTTTCGTAGTGTGGCATCGCGTCTGCGTGCTGACTCGGAGAACCATGACACCGGAACGGTCTAGTGCCGAGGACTCGCGGTGAGCGCGAGTCGCTGGCGAGAGACTGCCGGTACGTACTCACCTTGTCTTTATCCAGGATATTGTGCGTACGCGACCGCAGTCCAGCTAGCCGACTCCGGGGGCCTCTCTGGGAATAGGGCTTTCGTGCCCCGGACTGTCCCCCTTCGATGCAGCGGCATGGATTTGGGCGAGAAATATACTCCGTGCTCCACCATACCGCATTCCGAGTCTCTCCTTAGGACTGCCTATTGGGTGAGTCCGTCGTCTCTGGCGTCAGCATAGCCGTCGCCGTTGACCAGAGGATGTTCCGTGGCATCATGCGTCCTGCGTGATGCCAATATTCATCCGTTCATCTGTTCGGCCGGCACCCTTGTCGGGCTAGAGCGTGATGCTGGCTCGCCGGCCGCCATAGTTCCATTCAGGGTCTATGTGTATGTACGTTCCTCTTCTCCGGTGACATTTTCGAGTCTCTCCCGAGGGTTGGCATCCGTTTCAAGTTACTGGCAGTTCCACCGGGGGTGTAGTACTTTACAGAACCTACGTTAGAGTGCTGTAGCGTTCAATGATGGATATCGGCTTGCTCGGCTTGACCGCGCTCGACTTCCAGGTGAGTGCAAGCAGCGAGTCATTCAATTGCATCCGTGTAGAGCTTCACGGCATCCCAGGATATCCGGAGGCTGCCTTTGTGGCAAGCCAACTCGAACGAGGACTCACAGGACCCTGTTTCCTCTGTCCCTCCTCTCCAAGCTCGGAACAGGAATTTCGCACCGCTCGGTCGCTTCAGGCTGTTGCGCTTGGCACCGACAATCCTGTAAGTTGAGACCCTTGCAGGACCGCTTTCAGTGCGCTCCGTGAGCGCGCTCATACTTCAGCCGACGGCTGCGTTGCTGCCTCGTGCATTTCTGATGACTGTTTTCCGAGTTCTAGGCACGTCCAGCGTATCAGTGAACTCGGTTGAAGGTCTCCGGTGCGAGGACACAAGTTCCGAAGAGCATTGAGCTCCCAGTGGGCATTCGGGGCGCATGTACATAGCGTCTCCAAGTCGAAAGTTATTCGTTACCAATTCCGTTAACCTCAAATACACAAAAAGAGCGAGAACAAGAAATGAGAGTCATACATGGCCACCGTGGTCTACATTTGCAAGAGAGGGCAAGCGAGGATGCCACGGCCTGACCTTCGCCGTGAAGGCTGCCTGAACAGTGCGCCCAGGTGCAGCCGTCATCCCAATGCCGACCTCGCCTAGCGTCCGTAGCATCCGCATCTCGCGCCCATATTTCGAAGCGGACGCGTCCCTAGTCCATCCAGCACGACGTCCGGAATCCGGCACACCCACTCGTTCCCTGGTCAAAGTGCCAGCCTGCCGCACAACTCGAATGTGCACACAAGTCGGATGCAGCGCAAGCCCGCCCGCCCGACTACGCACACGAAAGAGGGATGGGGAAGACAAAAACAGCTTGTCATTCGAATCGAGAAGCGAGCCCGCCCGGACGGTCCCACATTACACCCGCGCATATGTACGTACGTACAATGACATACCGTTGCTACGAGCTCGCATACCCGCCCAGATCTCCAATATCCCGTGTACCGCCACGGGCCCCGACCCTAATTGCTTGGCGGGCGAGTATACCCCTACCCTGATCGCGATGCGCCGTCTCCCGGGGCCCGTGGAGGCGAGATGACACCCTGCCCAGCTGCGCACGGTTAGCTGTTTGTGCGGAACGGGCGAGGTCCGGCAGGTGCAGTACGTACCTCATACCTTTGCACTGCGTCCAGCCCCGCTGTGGGCCACGGCCGGCGAAGTGGGCTGGCAGAGACAGCGCGTCAGATAGATGCACGTACTGTGCCCAGGGAGGAACGGCCGGTGTTCCGGTCGCGAGACCAAGACCGCGACCACGGTTATTGCCTTACGCGGCGGTGGTTCAGAGCCGTGTCGCGTGTCTCTGGCGATGAAACGGCGGTCAGAGACGCACGCCACGGCACACGCGGAGGTACGTACCGTGGTCAGGGATGCACGTCTGTGCGAAAACCACGGCCGCCGTGCGTGCGTGCACGCAGACAAGATGGGATTCGACGGCGACCGCCAGAAACGGCTGCGGTGACCGGGTCCGGATGACGCCATGATGCAACCGCGAGGCCGTCGCCCGCTCGCCGCCATCCAGCCGAGCCTGTCTCCACGCACGGACCGGAGAGACGGCGTATATAGACGGGGTTCAAGGTCATACGTCGACCCATCCCCCCGTCCTCCACCTCGCTGCTGTCGAAACCTCCCATCCACGCTTCCGCCGCCCTTGCCAGCACGAGGGTCGTCCCGACCACGGAGTGTCCGCCGTTGGGAGGCGCAGCGAGCGCGATGGGCTCGCTCGTCGATGTTCCGGGGCACGTACGCACCGTGTTGTTCGCGGTTTCCGATCACCGTCGTCCCCGGTTTCCGGATGCTCGACACCGAGCTGGTACGTCGTTGTTCTGATGCGTCGAGCGCGCCGCTGACGGAGTCTACGCGCCTTCTCGCAGCGTGCCTCGTCTTCGGATCGAGGGTCAAGGTAGGGGGTGGCGTTGGGTGCTAGGTTGAATAAGCCCGAGATTAGCTGAGCGGTGTGAAAACGCGGGTTAGAAGGTGTACTTACGGTACTTAGATAAGGCTTGGTGCGGGGTAGACGGCGTCGAACCAGACCTAAGGCGAGGCGCTTCGCTGGTTGGTGATCGCCTGACGCATGGAGCAGGCCGAGCGGGACGTCTGATTCGGTAGCGAACGAGTACGGCGTTCCGCATAAGGACAAGACGAGATGCAAGAGCGTAGGCGGCGGTGTCGAGACGGCTAGGAGACAGGCGGAGCGAGGGACAGGTACGAGACCGCCCAGATGAAGCGAAGCCTGTGCAGAGCGCGAGAGGTGGTAGAGATCCGAGAAAGCGCAGGCATGCAGCGTTGGCCGCCGCTCCGTGTCGGATGCGGACATCCGGCGGTACGAGATGTTCGCGCAGAATGCGGCGGAGACGGTGTGGACGTGGCCTCTGCAAGGAGACGGATCGTCGGTTCGGGGGGGCTCAAGGAGGCAAGGAAGTGACGGTGGACTGTGTAAATAGAGGGCGTAGAGAGAGTGCATATGCGCGTCATGTATGAGATGCCAATGTTGATGTGGACGGTAACACAGCGGTCTGGAAGAGACGGGAGGATTCCGGGAGAGCCGTAGGGTGCGTACAGAGGGAGAGCGCCATCGGGAAGACCCTGAGCTCGTGGAAGCACAGACCGACAAGCATGCAAGCAGCAAAAGAGACGGGAAGGAGAGAGCAAGTCGAGAGAGGGCACAGACACAAAAAGCAAACGGAGCGCACCAGTGACTTGGACGACAGCGCCCTCCTTCGCGTCTACCCATTTCCCGTCGATGAACGCTTGGTGGTGGACGGGGCATGCCTCCTTCAAACCAACCAGCACCCGTCGCTCAATACGCCTCCTCGCTGGTGTCTCCGCGCGACAAGAGGAGGGATACGCACCGGAGTGATGCTGGCGATGCGGTACCGGAAGCTGGGATGGCGGGGGATGAATTGGGGCTTGAGGCGGGCGGTAAAGACGAGAGAGACGGACGCGAGACGATCGGGAGGTCGGATGGTGGGCAGCTGGGAGGTGGTACGAGTCCGAAGTGAAGAGCTGTCAAGAGATGGTGACGGACGTGCATGAGCAGCACCGTCGCGTCCTGGCCGCAAGAGCAAGAGCGCCGGTCCCCGTCGCTGCGGGCCTGCGGCCCGGCCCGTTGACAGGCATTGAGCTCGCGCGATCAGGCCCCCTGGACGTGGGGCCCCCCACTACAACACTCACTCTGTACTTGCATTGCGACGGCGGGATATCGGTATTACAGCATAAGTTACAGTAGCACAAGCATGGGTATAGTCCACACGAACGAAGCGAGCAACCAAAGACGTCGAAACAATCCTAGATATAGCAAGCCGCGAAACACATATCCAAAGCACCGAGGACCGAGTAAGCGAAACCCTAGCTAAGTGGTCGTGAGGCGAAAGGCGGAGACGCTGACGAAGGACCCAAGTAGGTAAGTTACCGCTATCCGAAAGCATCCCCCTCAGCCCCAGAGTCCGAGTCCACACCGCGGCACCGACAGCCATCCAAACACCGAGCTCCACGTAATGCCGTATCAGCCATCGCCGCAACCTTCGTCGCATCCATGTGCAGATTGACGGATGCAATAGCGCGCAGGCGAGTTCTCCCAGTTCCTCCAGCGCAGCCCCGACTCGGTTTCCCAGGTCTCCAGTTCTCCAGCCATCCAGCTTCAGACCCAAGCCGCCAGTCCGGAATATCCCAGGCAGTCGACCACGGTGCTCGAAGCATTCCCAACGACGACCGGCGAACGACCTCACCGCCGGCCCTCGACCGCGAGCTTCATCTTCGTGAACCCGTCCGGCCCGCTCTCCCGCATGATCCCGCGGAACATATACCTATCCCCCAGATAATCCACCCTCCGCACGCCCTGCGCCTCCTCGAACGCCTGCGGGCTCGGGAAGTGTCTGCACCTCCTTGTGTACGCCGCCGACACCTCGTTCATCCGCCGCGCGCTCAGCCGCACCCAGTCGCCCTGCCCGATCCGCCTCTGCACCGTCCTATATATCGCCATGAGCACGTCGTACACCGTGATGGGGGCGTCCGCGGCCTCGCGCGCGGACACCGCGAGGAAGGGGGAGCGCTCGCGCGAGCGTTCGCGCGCGGTCGTGTGCTGCTCGAGGGGCACGGGCCAGTCGGGCAGCAGGTCGCACTTGATCGTCATGCGGTACACGGGCGGGTGCGTCGCGGGCTCGAGCAGCTCGTCGAGCGTGAGCGGGGTGCCGGACGTCTGCCCGAAGGACGTGATGCGCTGCGGGTTGAAGGAGTGCAGCGAGAGGTCGAAGAGGATCTTGGGGCCCGCCGCGCTCTCGCCGTTCAGGAGCGGGTGGATCTGCGCGGTGTGCGGGGAG
>AYKW01000002.1:26368-61914 GCA_002760635.1 Ganoderma sinense ZZ0214-1
TGCCTCCCCGGATCTTTCCCGGCTCATACATTCCTCCAACGGTCATCCCTCACTGCGACATACCGACTGAATACGTGCCCTTAGCCCGCGCAGCGTTTCAACTGCGGCTCTGACTCGATGCTCATATGACGCACAACATGGCGTCCCAAACCATTTAAAGGCGGCGGCTCCCCTTGCGACAACTCATGCTATCCAGAAACGCAACATGGCATCCACTTCCACGCAATCACACGAATCCTTCGTGCAATTCGGCAAGAAGCATGTCACCGCCGGCCTTGGTCGCGTCGTCGATGCGGTCCTGACCAAGGGCGAGGGCTCATACGTTACGCTCGGAGACGGCAGGAAGATGCTGGACTTCACGTGCGGCATCGGTGTCACTAACCTCGGTAAGTCTGTATGCCTGCTTTTGTTCCGTGTGTGAGGCGGCGGGTTGATCAGAGCTGCGTAGGCCACTGCCACCCAAAGATCAGTAAGCGGCGGCCGACCAGTGCATGAAGGTCGTCCACGTACAGGTCCGTCATCTCGTTGTGGTTTCACCCATCCCCCATCACGCCACCGCTGAATCTGCTGTGTCGTGTCGTTCAGTGCAGTATCGCGTTTAACCAACCGTACCTCGAGCTGATTGAACGGCTGCTACCCATGATGCCGCACCCGTCGCTGGACTCGTTTTTCTTCTGGAACTCGGGCTCCGAGGCCGTCGAGGCGGGGATCAAGATGGCGCGGGCATTTACCGGCCGCCAGAACATCATCAACATGCAGGGCGCATACCACGGCCGCACGATGGGCGCGATGGCCGTCACGAAGAGCAAGACGATCTACAGCGCGGGCTTCCACCCGCTCATGGTGCGCCACATCGTCGTCTCTCTCTCTCCACCACGCGAAATTCCGCAGCTCTTACGTTGTCTGCGGGCAACCGCTGTTTTGTTTTTGTTTTCTTGTCTAGCCTGGGGCGTACACGCTCCCGTTCCCGTACTGGCACCAGCTCGGGGTGGACCCGAGCACGCCGCCCTCGGAGCTGTCGGAGATGTGTCTGAACCAGCTGAACCTGCTGCTCGCGCAGGCGAGCGCGCCGAAGGACACGGCGGCGATCATCATCGAGCCTGTCCTCGGGGAGGGCGGGTACGTGCCCGCGCCGCCGGAGTTCCTGCACGGGCTCCGGGAGATCTGCGACAAGCATGGGGATCATGCTCATCATCGACGAGGTGCAGTGCGGGTTCGGACGCACGGGCAAGAACTACTACACAGAGTACTCGGGCGTCCGGCCGGACATCCTCCTCAGCGCGAAGGTGCGTATCTGTATCTTGAACCCTCTCCCCTCTTTCCCCGCGACTGTATCTGTATTCTGATTTTTGCGATGCAGGGTCTGGCGAACGGCTTCCCGCTGAGCGCCGTGGTCAGCCGGAAGGAGCTGACGGACAAGCTGCCCGCGGGCTCGATGGGCGGGACGTACGCGGGCAACGCCGTGTCGTGTGCAGCGGCCGTCGCATCGGCGGACGCCATGAAGGAAGAGAAGATCCTGGACAACGTTAACGCTCGGTGCGTCCCAGCCGCCTGTCTGTCCAGCAGAGTTCCGTCTTCCCCCGCCCCCTGCTTCCCCCGGGCCCATTCATGTCAATGGCGCACGCGGGCATGCGGTCGCACACCCGCACGCTGGATATTGAACGTCGAACCCAAACCCTGAAATCTATTCTTGCCAGACGCTAACCCTGCATCTATCTTGGCAGGTCGACGGAGCTCTTCGCGGCGCTCAACGCGCTGCGCACGGACGCCGACGCCGCGGTCGCGCGCGCGGTGCTCGACGTGCGCGGCAAGGGCCTGATGGTCGCGGTGGAGTTCGCGTCGCCGACGGGGACGGGGCCGTACGACCGGTTCGCGGACGCGGGGGTGCCGGCGAAGCTGGCGAGCCGGGTCGCGGCGCGGTGCGTGGAGAAGGGGATGCTGATCCTGACGACGAGCGTGTACGAGGTGGTGCGGTTCATCCCGCCGCTGAACGTCTCGAAGGAGGACCTTGCGGAGGGTGTGCGGATCTTCGAGGAGGCGGTGCGTGAGGTCGTGAAGGAGGGCAAGGCGTGAAGCAGCGGATGGACGGATGGATGGGTGGACGGATGGACGGATGGACGGATGGATAGATGGATGGGCGGACGTAGCAAAGGGCGTAGGAGAGGAAGGAGTCGGTGCGTGTGTACTGTCCACGGTTCTGACCAAAGTCAGAGGGGCGTTGTATCAATAACCGCAGGTGTCTGCTTCCGGTCGTGGTGCCATCCACTGGTGCTACCCTATCGTGCCAATGTATTGTATGTTTTCAGACCTGGTTCCTCCTCTTATCGTGCACGGTCTCGCCGGGACAGCGAAAGCTGCCAAGCACGACGGGGCCTAGTGCGTATCGGAACCACCTCCTTTCCATACCGGCTCACTATCTTGTTCGTATCGACGTCGTGATTCGTGAAGATATCCTGATATTACATCCACGACTCCTCGTCGTTGCCCTGAAAGTATCGGCCTCGGTTTCTACTCCGTCTAATACTAGTACTGTATCACCGCCTGCCCTCGGCCACATTCCGAGATGACGATTCGAAGATGATCTCGGGAGACGTCGCTACGCTTTCCGCCGATGAATGGAGTCAGAATGAGAACGACGACTGGCCATGGTCCATTTCTCTCCGCTCGCGCTTCTACATCCATGGTCATGACATCATCGTTCCTACTCACGTAACGGAATAATTGGGAGGCGTTTAGACGGGTCTAGCTGTAACAGTGGGAAATCTATGCACCATACGTTGCCAGAAAGTACAGCTACGCATGAGATGTGTCAAACGAAGAGACCCGTACGTGTATGTCATGTCCGACGTTCGACATTCGACATTCGCAGGAAGCCAGGGCAGCGTCCGCCGAGACGGCCGGCATTGGACGGCGGAAGGCGGCACGAGATGCCGGACTGTGCCGTGGAGCGTGAGTCCCATGCAGCGTCCGCATTCAATTTGGACGATCCTCCTCCTCGAGTCCTCCCTCCTTGAGCCCTCTGCGCCGCTGTCGACGTCGACGTCTGCGTCTCGCTGGTCCTGCAGCCTGCAGCTCCTGCGCTGACATCTCACGCCTCAAGGGCGGCTGCCAGACGTCCAAAGCGGCGGTGCTGCGCGCAGGCACACCCTCCGGACTCGGAGTCCCACCAGTCTCCATCCGGCTCCATTCTCCTGCGACCTGGTGGCCTCCAGCTTCGACCCGTTCTCACCAGCTCATCTCAGCACACCGCGAGGCTGCTTGTCGTACGCTTCCTTGTCCGTGCTATTCCCACCTCGCCACTCTCCAGCGACCCAGCCGGGACCGTGCCGCTTCCGAGGATTGGGCCGTCCTTGAGAAGTACTAGTGCCCCCGATATCACCATACCGTCTGCACTCGCACGCACGCACGCTCGTTTGCTATCGTACCCTCACCTCCTCCTGCCTGCTCGCCTACTGCCCTCCTGCTGTTCTGTCTCAGTCCTTCGGCAGCACGCGGGCCACCCCTCGCCTCGCCACCGCACGCAAAGGACGTCCCAGCACGGTCCACGAATCAACTCCTTGGCCTCCGAGTTCCCCGTCCCCCGCCCCCGATGACAACGTCGCCATTCCCCACGCTCTCGCGCCTCCTTGACGCTCCTCGCGGATCCCGTCCGAGATTCGCATGGGCGCAGTGGATGGCGATTGCAGCCGCGATCGTCCTGGTGCTGCCCGGCCCCTCGCTCGGGTACATTCCAGCGCAGGCGACGAACGAGACGGCCGTCGCGCAACAGGCTGGCCTGAACTTCTCGGACGTGTCGAAGCTCAGCATGTTGTGGTACCCGATGGGGTCGTACTCGGAGCAGATATCGTATCAGCTGGTTGGGGCGGATAGTTCGGGAATCAGCAAGGTGCGTTCCGTGTTCCAGTTGTGCATCGCGGTTCCTCTTCTTGTTTTCTTTCTTGGGCGTACACACCCGTTCCTTGATTTTGTCCGCAGGAGGTCTGGCGGGACTTGTGCCGGGACGCTACGGATTACGCCCGTGGCGTCCTGTTGATGTCTGTTGTGACCTGGTCTCCCGGCCCCGGAGGACATCCCTCGCGGGGAGGTCTGTCTCACATCACCATGGAGGAGATCTGGTCAAACGGACAAAGACGGCAATTGCGAGTGTCTGACGCTGGGTGTATGCGTCGGTAGGGATCTGGTGAGATTTGGGTCGTGACGGTGTAGGGTTAAGCTGGCTTCGTTATTCCATCAGTCGAAAAGACACCCTATTTCTGGCCCGTTTCCTCGGATTTCACCCTTTCTAAACACACCTCGGCCTGTTCCCGGTCTCAGGAAACATGGAGAAAACACAAAGGGAACAGCGAGCTTCCCCAGCCACGAAACGCCCCGAACACTCTCCTCATTTCCTCACCGTTTTTATCCTGATCCTGAAACATTTGCCGTATCCGTCGTGAGATATATGTATGGCCTATGTTATCCCTGTGTGGTACAACGACGATCCCACCTTGTCCTCATATCTTCTCAGTGATTTCGGCATCGGTAGACGCGGAACGCTGATGACGTCTTTTATTTCAGGGAGCGCTCGTTCACTTCTCGGAAGACAAGCTGCCTAACGCCACGAGTGAGTGCCTTGTCCTCTTGGCCTAGACTTTGCAAGCTGGGACGCTGATATTGTCCGCGATTTTCTGCTGTATCACGGAACAGCTACGACGCCATGGATTGCTCTTGTATCTTGCGATGCGAACTCGACGAATGCTTCGCAGGATGATGATATATTCACTTTGGCCCGTGATCGGGGAGCAGTTGCTGCCGTGCGTATCACTATCTTTGTCTGTGGCTATGTCCTCCATGCATGTGGCTGAGAGTTCCATTACAGCTGCTCTACTCGCTAAAGTCTGTGTCATGCTACATCAACCCCGAGTACTCGAATCCTGCGAACTTTGACCAAGTTATGGACATCTTTGCTACCCAATCTCTTTCTTCATCCAAGTACGTGATCTGTTCTGAACTCGGCCTTGGGATAATGTACTCACCCGGACATGTCGCGAAGACTTATTGAGAGCCAGTTCGACACCATCCTTGGCAACTCTTCGTCAAAATACTATTGGTTCAGCCCTTCGCTACTCAACGACAGCCAGCACGACATACAGTATGCGATTGCTAACAACAGTGTCCCTAACCGCGGCTACCTCTTCGCGACTCTCACTGCGTCCAACGCGACTGATCCGTCAGCGAACAATACCGGATCCAGCACCTCGCCACACAGCGGCGACGGGGGCTCCACCCCCGCTGGTGGCAATACCAATACTAGCTTAGCGATGTGGGCTCTTCTCCTTGTTGCTTCCCTCTTGATGTACTAAGGTTCGGATGGCTGATCCTGCGCGCTTGCGCCCCGTCAGGATCATCCTGTACGCCATTACCGGCTGCGTCTCTGCCCTCTTCTGCATCGTGATCATCTCCGGCGTGCGTCTCCTCCTCACTTTCCCCGGTATCATGCATAGATCTCGTAGCTCACATGCCCTTTTTCGTCTTTTGTTCCTGTTCCTCGAACTCGAACTTTGCAGGCCATCCGCGCGATCCGTCACCCGGAGCGCTATGGGCCCCGCTCGGGCGACACCGGACCCCCAGGCGCGTTCGGCGCGCAGAGCCGCGCCCGCGGTCTCACTCGGGCGATCCTCGACACGTTCCCGGTCGTCAAGTTTGGCAGGGCGGATGCCGGCCCCGAGGCCCACACCCCCGGGCCCGCGAAGGACATCGAGAGCGCGGGCTCTGCCGACACGTCCTACTCGACAGCGGGAGCGGGCAAGGCGGTGCGGATGGGCGACGGCGGGGAGGAGGTCGCGGTGGAGCTGCGCGAGTGGAATGCCGTGGCTTCGTGTCTTGACATTGGCGAGGCGGAGGGCGAGACTGGTGCGAGAGGTTCGTCCGTCGGCGCTGTCGCGGTCCCTACGCTCGCGCATGCTCCTGCAGAGAGCAGGGCTGGGAGCGAGGCCGAGGTCGCGGGAGTCCATGACCGGTATGACCGGTCGGGCTCCCCATCGTTGTCGGCGTCTTCGTCGAGCCCGCAGGAAGCCGTCCCGCGACCGGCCAAAGCCTCGGAGAAGGAGAAGCAGGAGGGCGAAAAGGACGTGGTGCCGGACGCGATCGGGCGGGAGACGTGCCCGATCTGCATCGTCGACTTCGAGGAGGGCGACGACCTGCGGGTGCTGCCGTGCGAGGGCCACCACCGGTTCCACCAAGAGTGCGTCGATCAGTGGTTGCTGGAGCTCTCGAGTTCTTGCCCGCTCTGTCGCCAGGGTACGTTGCTGTCTTTGTTCTCGCCGTTGTCCTTGTTCTTGTTCTTGTTCTTGTTGGCTTTTTTAAGGGATGAACGTGGGCTAACGGACGTCGTGACCACAGACTTCCAGGCACTGCAGACGATGATGGCTGCGGGCGAGGAGGCGGAGCACCCAGAGCATTCTGAGCCTTCGCATGCGCATGCAGGAGGATCAGGGCACGCGCGCCCGATATCCTCTGCGGCGGCACGGTTCTCGAAATACTTGCGCACTGCGCGGAGGCATAGGCAACGGCGTGCGCGCGAAGGTCCGAGCGGGAGCAGTGCGACGGACGTGCCGCCTCTTCCGCTGCTCGTTCCTGGCGTATAGCGGAGCAAGAAGGGGAGAGGGTGTACGAGGGACAGTGGGGGTCATTATTTCGTGTATGTATGTAAGTGTAGGTGTCGCGCGCCTGTTATGTGTCTGTCGTATGGGGAGGAGGACGGTTTGCTTTGTACTGCTGATGAGCAGTGCAACTCGTCCAGATCTTGCTTGTGTGGCGCACGCGTTACTTGTGTGTGCGCACCGGACGCTGTATTACTAGCTGCTTGGCCTGTACGTATCGGTTTATGATAAGTAATTGCTAACCATCTACCGAAAGTTTGGAGGGCGCGGGCCGATATTCTCAAAGGCGTGCTTGAGGCGGCGACGGAGCTTACAGTGCTCGAAGTGCTTGAGATACTTATACATACCGGAAAATATGACGGAATTCACGATCTGGTGCTTGCAGGTAGCAACTGAAAATTTCAACAGACTTCGGGATTCTGTGGTACGCCTCTTGACCCGGGTCCCGATGAGTAGAAAGAATCTGCGATAGAGATCCGATCGATCGCCGCGAGCTCGAGCAGGTCGGAAAGGGTTGTCGCATCTGGCTCCTCGAAGTCGTCTTCCTCGTCCGGGAAACGGTTGTGCTTAGGGCCCCGCACCGCAACCGCACCGCAACGGAAGGACAGACGGAAATCCGGATCCGTGAATTTCCGCGGGAACGGAAGGGAGTTCTCAGGGTCCCATAACTTACTCGTACGCCGTAACCGTAACCGCGCACTTCTCTTTCCGAGTCGCTTCCGCGGAAATGACGCAGGTATCATACTCAACGCCCGCCTATCCCGCCTATCCTACTGTCTATTGGTCTCGTACCCAGACGGTAGGGTATCACATCCGCACCCCACTCTAGGGTAATCGCGGTGGTGGGGTGCGGATGTGATACCCTACCGTCTGGGTACGAGACCAGCCTTCCCCAAGCCATCGGTGTCCCACGGACTAGCTAACACACTGCAGAGTTCCGGTCGCAGACCTCCCCGCTCCTTCCTGCGGACCTTGTGTAAAGATACCTTTTCCTCGTCGTAGCAAAGAAGGCGGGCCGCAAGTTCTTCGCGTTCTACAACTGTATGTCCTCTCTCAATCGCGCATATATCGGGTTCGTTCCCTGATCGCCCCCGATCGGCCATGCAGGCGGCGACCTGAGCGGCGCGAGCCAGCCACACAAGCACGTCCAGTTCCTGCCCATAGACGACGACGGCCCGCCAGTAGAGCGGCTCGCGCGCAGCACCCAGCTCGACCAACCCAGTGCGCCTTTCTCCCATTCCACCATCGCTCACGCATTCACCCTAGTCTGCTTTTTTTCACTTTAGGCTTCCCATTCAGCATCGCCACGCTCCCCTACGCGAACCACGTCCGCCGGCTGCCCTCCTCCCTCGAGTTCTCCTCCCCGGACGAGCTCGTGCCCGTGCTCGCCGACGCCTTCCTCTCCGTGCTCGACCTCGCGATCCAGACCGTGCGCCACGACGCGTCGTACCCCGCCCGCCCGCCGCCCTTCAACGTCCTGCTCACGCTCGAGCATGTGCACTTCGTGCCGCGGCGGTTCGAGACGCACGTCCTCGCGGGCACAGGCGAGAAGCTGAGCGTGAACGCGCTCGGGTTCGCGGGGATGCTGCTGGTGAAGAGCGAGCGCGAGCTCGCGGCGGTCAAGGAGGAGGGCGTGGGCAACATCCTAAGGGGCGTCGCGCTCGAGGGTGGGCTTGAGGCGACGACGGACGACGAGTTCGAGTAGGGTAGGGTAGGCTTCGGAATGTTGATTAGAATAAAGAAGTTATTAACAGAATGCCACGTTGTGGAGCGTCAGATCTGGGGGCCAGAGAACGCGGAAGATGTCCAGTTCGAAGGTAGGTCGACGACTCTGGTGAACGACAGGCTATACAGCCAAACCATCCTACAGGGATACTGTAAGTACAGAGTTACATTATCGATCTATGTTTGCTTTGAGCATCGGTCCATATATTTGGGTATCCGGGAAGGATATCAGACAGAGAACGCACGAAGACTGTGCCATCAAATGCCCCTGAACACAATGTCCTCCCATCGGGCGAGAATGCCACCTTGCTCACCTTGCCCTCATGCTCCTCGAATACCTCTACGCACGCGCCGTCCATAGTCCTCCACAGCCGCACAGTCATGTCCTCCCCTGCCGACGCGAAGAACCGCCCGCACGGCGAGAAGCAGACCGAGCACACTGTGTCCTCATGCCCGCTCAGCGAAATAACCATCGCGCCCCCGTCCGCGTCCCAGACCCTGACCGCATCAGCAAAATGGGCAGGCTGCTATCATCTAAGATAGAACTCGTAGTCCATGATCATACCTGTAGTCAGTGGTAGAGCGCCTACCAGGGCCGATAGAACCTCGTCTGGTATGATCGGACGGCCCGGCGGAGCGGTCGTATATGATCTTACGTGCCGGGGGGTATGATCTTACGCTGTCGGATATGATCAGCTCACCCAGGACATCAGATAGAAAATGACACGCTCCAGCAAAACACAGACCGAAATGACACAATATGCAAGGAACAAATTAAATATATTTATGTTGGTAGTATACGGTAGTTACAGAGACAGTAATCTACAAAATACCCTACCCGGCCCCCTGACGACACGGCAAGTGTCCGTTCCAACGGAACAGGACAACGGGCTGTGCCCAAAGATGTCGAAGACGCCGACAGTCGCAGCGTAACGACAAGGAGACAAACAACGCTGGAGAAAAGGGCGAGATAGATAGCGGGTACGTACCAGTACCGCTGGCGGACGGCCTAAACATAGCAGAATCGCCGAGGGAGAGTGGGAAGAGCCGGAGAAGAGTTGAAGGACACTTACGGAAAGAGGGTGCATAGATCTGCCGCATGTAACACAAGAGAAGCACGCGACAACTCACCAGGTACACACTCAAAGTCCAATAGGGCCACGGACGCATCCTCTACAGACACGTCCTCAGCTCTCTAACTAGAACGTCATCTCACACGCACCTGAAATAGCGGAAGGGGAACCTGGGATGTCAAGTGGGTGGGCCCACCTTGGCGCCGGCATCTGGGACGACGCCGTCAGTAGACAAGACCGAATCACTTGCATCAGGGGAACCAGTTCAGGGGGAGAAGGCTGAAGCTTGAAAGACAAGAGTGCTTCGGTAGAGAAAAGCTAAGCCATGGCAAGAAGGAGCTGGGATGGAAGTAGGATGCAAAGACGACTTGTGTCTCGCGAAGGGCGGCGACGTGGCTTTAACCGGTGAAGACGCCCATCCGGCATTTTCCGGGCTCTGGAGTGGCCAATGACTTGTGCCCATCGTTCGGACTGCCTTCGAAGCAGAACACTTTTCTATGAATACTGTCAACCAACCAGCCAATTTATTCGTTATATGTAATGTATGTATGACCATTCACTATCTAGTACGATCAACCACCGCGCCAGGTTTGATCTGCAGTGATCTTACAGGATCGGACGAAGTCTTCCCAGACGCTGTCAGATCAAGGCTATCTGCTCAGACGACTCCTGATCGGGGCAGGACCCCTGACAATCCACCCAAATCCCTGATGCCTAATCCGGACAAAAATCGCGTTTTGGAGGGCCCCTGCCTGATTTTTGTCCTGACATTTGGCCAAACAGCCTGGTCCCAAAATCCGGTCATTATGGCCTGAGATGGGAAGATGTCTGATCCGGTTCCAGTTCCGGAGGCCAATCGGAGGCGGTCAGCACCGCCCAACTAGAACCGCCATCTGTCATTTTTATAGTCCAGCGTTTGGGAGACTAGATCCCAGCTAAAGTGTGCTTGAAGGGGGGGTAACAAACGGCGGTCGGCGTGGACCGACATAGGCGCTAGCAGCTGACCGGCGCTCGACAAGCTTTCAAGTGACACCCAAGTCTCCCATCGTGCCCGTCCCTCATATCCTGGTATCACTGAGCTATCTTAGCCAGTCAAATGCGGCCTACGGGCATGATTTTCGCCCCAGGTAACAAGGATGAGGCGAAAATGGGCCTGATTCCCTTGAATCCAGACAAAATGGAGGTCCTGGACGCCTCATCCCATCGTCCGGACGAACGGTGGCTCGAGACCGAAAGGCCTGATTTAATCCGGCCAAATTGGCCCCAAACTGGGGCCTGATCTGTCGGACAAATCGGAGACGATTTTCAGAAAAGGGATCAGGGATTTTGGTGAATTGTCAGGGGTCCTATCGGGGCTCGTCGGCTCGACGGGTAGCTATCATCTTCGTCTGAAGCGATCTCGAATGACAGCAGACTGCACCTTTTGCTGATGCCGTCCCGTCCTCAGACGCGGTCAGCGCGAGCCCGCCGTTCGGCGAGAACGCGATGTCGTACACCCACCCCTCGTGCCCGCGCAGCACGAGCAGCTCCTCGCCCGTGTCAACGCGCCAGATGCACGCGGTGCAGTCCTGCGCCGCCGTCCCGAGACGCACGCCGTCCGGGTGGAACGCGGCGGCCTGCAGGCGGTGCCGGTGTCCGCGCAGGACCGCGTGTGGCGCGTCGGACCATTGCAAACTTGAGGGGGAGACGTCCCAGACGCAGACGTGGCAGTCGTCGCCCCCAGAGGCGAGCCAGCGGCCGTTGGGCGAGAAGAGGACGAAGTAGATCGCCTTAGGGTGCGCGCCGCCCGCGAGGACGTGCCGCTGGGCGAATGCGGTGCCAGTGCCTGGGCGCGCGTCCCAGAGGCGTATGGTCATCGTTTTATCTGCGTACGCGTCGAGCTCAACGTCAAGGGGCTCCGAGTCCGAAGCCTGTCCTGCGTCGGCCTGCCCGTCTGGATCCGACTTGGGTTCGAGCTCGAGCTCGGATTCGGATTCGGATTCGGATTCGAGCTGGGATTTGGGAGGAGGGGCGCGAGGACGGCCGGCCTCGTCGCACGCGGAGGCGATCGTACTCCCGTCGGGGGACCATGCACAGCTGCTGACCCAGTGCGTGTGGCCTGCGAGCGTCGCAAGCCTGCGTGCGCCGCCGCTGGCGGGGCCGAGGTCCCAGACAGCGAGCTTCTCGTCCATCCCGGCGGAGACGAGGCGCTGGCTGTCCGGGGAGAACGCGAGCGAACGCACGCCGCCAGGATGCGCGACCCACTCGTGCACGATCTGCCCCGCGGCGTCCCAGAGGATGATAGTGGAGTCCCAGGACCCGGACGCGATCCGCTGGCTGTCGGGGGCGATGGCTAGGCACGTGGCAGCGTTGTCGTGCCCGACGGCCGTGGCTACGTAAGTGAGTAGTTAGATCTCTTCTCTTTATATGGAACAGCATAAAGGGTGTGGGACGTACTTGACTCCGACTCGAGAGAAAAGGCGTTGCGGTCGCGCATGGCCGGGAAGTGCTGGCCGAGCTCGCGAGTCCAGAAGAGGGCCCTGCGCGGATGGAGGGCTGGCTCGTCGGCGGAGAACGTCAAGGCCGGCTTTGGAAAACGGAGCAACTCGTGCTCTAGCAGGGAGCACCCCAGGTTGGACGCGTCTTCGCCGCGCAACAGCTCGATCGCGGTGCGGATGTATCCTGTGAGCATCAACGCGACGTCCTTCAAGTTTGGGGGATGGAAGACTTTCAAGAACTCGGCGATCTTCTTGACTTTCTCGGGTTCGAACTCCGACCTCAACGACAGAGTGTGTAGGCGAGACCAGTTCAACGGGTGGGAAAGTGCTTTTTGTTGTACTGAGCGGGAGGGACGTATGGTATGAACTAAATTCATGATGAACGGTAAGAGGGTTGATGGACTTACTGTCTGCCACCGTGAAGATCAAAGTTTGCGCGGTGAATTGGGCCGATTCCAGGATAAATGCAACCACCGCATCGTGGACAGCTATGTCTATCTAGACATGGGCAGGTCAGACATTGCACGAGGACTACATCGGGCGAACCTACTAACGTGGAGAGTCCTCAACTGCAGCCGTCTAGACAAGCGTTGTCTATTCGTGGCGACCAGCGGTGCGCTCGCGTTCGTTTTGATCGCCACGTCCTCAAGAGTGAGCACCGAGACGTGCGGAAATGCGGAGAGCAGCCGGGAGAGCTCCAGATCCGTCGCAAAAGTAACGCGGAAGAACTGAATCGTCTGAAGGTGCGTACCGACGCGGCCACAACATGTGAGTGTCGACTGGTTCAGGACGACCGTCGGGCGGTGGAGTTCGGCAGACTGGTCCGAGCCGGTGCCAAATCTGCGGTCAGTGAACACGATCTCGTTGAGGTTTGTGAGCATGTCGAGGAGGGGGCAGGGAACAAGGTCGGTCGGGTATACGGACATGGTCCTGACGAGGGGCTGGAGGTGTGGTTTGGCGCGAAGGAGGTCGCAGAGGCTAAAGATCTGCTCTCTGTGCTTGAACTCGACATCGGCGACGAGAAGAGTGAGACTGAGGGCACGGAGCTGCCGACACGAGATGGAGAAGTTGTAGAGGGCCCGGTGGCTGTCATAACAGTGCTCGATGACCCTTTCAATGACTTCCCAGGGAAGTGCGAGAGACATGACGAGTTGAGTACGAGGGGTCCAAAAGACTTGGAAGCAGGATAAGGGACATACCGTAGGGAGACCCGGAGGAACTTAAAGGTGGTTGTTACTTGTAGGGCTACGATGGCACCGTGAAAGGAAGGTCGAGGAGAAGTTCTCAACTGCGGTAAGAGCAAGGTTCTGGTGTGGCAGGTGCGATGAGTGCAGATACAATGCGATGTGATCCCTCGGATAGACAGCTACGTAAGTCGTCATAGACACCGGTAAGCGACAATTCAGTACTTGCACAAGACTTGTGGATTCACATACCTGTCATTCAACTCGTTCTCGACCATTCTTCACCTTTGACCTCAGCTAGTAAACATTCCTAGGCCATTCTTTAGGCTGGCAATACAATGATTCCTACGGGATGTCGATGGATGGCAAGGCAGCTCCAATAAGCCAACTAATCGCCCTTGCAACCGGGGGGAGGGAACGCCTTCAGCAATGTGGAGATATTCTTGGAAGTGACAAGGGTGAGAGAGGGTCAGGACAAGGTTCATTCAAAGTTCAACAAGGACGTGCGCTCGGCAGACTGATGAGGCAGGGACAGCGCCTGGAACATCCGTTCATGAACCGTGATTCGATATTGAAAAGCAAAAAACATAGCTAGGATGACGCTTTCTTCGATAAACCGTATCACCGGGTTCCTCCCTATCGTTGCACCGACAAAATGAACAAACCCACGTTTGAACGCCAAGACGATTTGGACGTGCTTCAAAAATATGAAGTATCGACAGATGGTGAGGTTGGCTGGGGGGACCTAATTCAGTTCAGCCTCGTCACTCCCAAAGGCAATGAAAGCGCACCTCAGGCTGTATAATATCATCGTTCGGCAACGCGATGACGCAAAGTTCTATTGCAGCAGATTGATCAACTTCAGGCTAAGTAAATATCGATGAGGTAAAGGACGGGCAGTGTTCAACCACGCTGTCTCTTCGGGCATCCTGGGGCTCGTGTGGACGCCATCGCAAAGGAGGGAGAACAAGGTCGATGTTGGATAGTTATGGCGACCGCGTAGGCTGTCCCGAATAGCGTTATGCGCTTGGACGCGTCTACAGTAACGTGCCAAGCCTAGCCACAATTTGCTCTGTACGTAAGCCCTTGTTTTATTGTGGACACCGGATGAGGGATACGAACCACAAAAGAAACTCAAAATAGGACTCACCACAACACAACGGCCAAGCCTCGTGCGCTGTCAGCAGTCAGAGCGCGCTCCGAGCTGGCGTCCGCCGTATATACAGCTCCCGCTGTTATGGGTATATCAATATCAATAGAGGCAACTTGAATGAAGTCGATCCTGAATTGTCGCCGCCCAAGGCCTCTGACTTGAAGTACCGTAAAACAGCCGACGTTGCTTGAACTTGCTTCAAGACAGACTAGTAAGACGGCAATTGGAAACCCCAGTTCAAGCAGGTGGGAAATGATGTCAATTATGGTGCGACGAATATGTAGATAGACCCAGCATATGGCGATGGAACACGAGGCGCAAACGAGGTAACGGCCGGGGACAAGACGGTTCAAAGCAACCACTAGTACTGCTCTACCATCTGTACTTCAAGCGCCCGAAAACGGAGTTCGCCGAACTTCAACTTTCGAGGCGTGACATATCACTGCAGACTCTAAATTGTGGTAGCTTCAAGTTGTGCCACTCTAGGCGGGCTCAGGGCTGGATTTTAGTTTAATAAATGTAAGTTACTCAAGAAGTGCGATGATCATGGTGTAGTACGTGCTACTATAAGCTGACAATGTCCGAAGACATAGTACGTCTGATAACCACAGTCCCATCAAGTCCTCCAGATGACAACGTCTTCCCATCCGGAGAGAAAGCAAGGTGCTCCACTCGGTCGTCGTGCTCCGAGAGCGTCGCCACATGTGAGCCATCGCTGGTCTTCCACACCCTCACCGTCCTATCCCACGACGCCGACGCGATGTACGTCCCGCACGGAGAGAAGCGCGCCTTCGCGACCCGGTCCTTGTGGCCCTCGAGCAGGAGAACCTCGTTGGCAGTGTGCGCATCATGGACACACACCGTCCTGTTCAGCAACACTGCCAAGACCAGCCTTCCGTCTGGCGAGAACGAGACGTCGTTCGCGAGGGCCGGGTATCGCAAAAGAGATATCCTCGACCTAGTCTCGATGTCCCAGATCTCCACCGCGTCGCGCCCGGACGTGTGGGGGAGGCGCGTGCTCGTGGGATCGAAGGCAGCGGCAAAGGAGGCCAAGGGGCCTGTCGGTGCATCTCGGAAAGCAGGCACTTCAAGGCCTTGGATGTACTGGTGCAGGGTGCCAGACTGGACATGGTAGACGCAGTAGTTGCAACCGGACAGCCCGAGGACGAGCCAGCGGCCATCAGGAGAGAACGTGAGGCATCGCGCCACCAGCGGCAGGTTCGCGTCCTGGACTTCGAGGAGAACATGGAGCGACTCGAGTGTCCGCCCGTCCCAAAGCTGTACAGTTCCGTCCCACAATGCGGTCGCAATGACGTTGCTGTTCGAAGACCATACGATGGTGTCAGCGTGTGCGGTTAAGTCGATCGTGGTATTGCATGCATCTCGGTCGAGAGACCAAAGCACCATCTTGCTGTCTTCGCCCGCGGAGACTAGGTGCCGGCTGTCCGGGGAGAATGCAAGCGAAAGGATAGGTGTGTAGTCATAGGCGACCCATTGCCGAATTAGAGTTCCCTTCGTGTTCCAGAGGATGATGGTAGAGTCGTCAGACCCACTAGCGACCCACGTGCTGTCTGGGGAAATGACGAGTGCGCGTACTGAGGTGTCATGACCCTCAGGGAGGACTGGATGGATAATAGAGATGAAGCCAGTCAATAATTAGGAAGAGATATACGCGCATATTCACCGATCTCCTCGCTCTCTACCATAACCCGGCTGCGTTGAGAAAGCTCGGGGAATTGGGTCTCAAGCACGGAATTCCAGAAGGACTGTCTGTTGGCACAGAGTCTTCTTATATACCACACAATGCGGGGCTGGGGAAACTTGAGCAGAGCACATTCCAATCGCTGGTCCATCTCCAATCCAGGCGCATCGGTTTGGAACCCACGCAATAGCAGATATCTGGTTAGATCCGTGCTTGTTCCTGTCGTATGCAGCTCAACCACAACCTCCTTAAGAAATGAGCTATAGAAATTATCCAGCAGCTTCGTAAGGTTGGGAATAGGCGGAAAGAAAGGATATTCGAAGAGGTGCGGGGTCCGCAGAACCAGAGATTGTAGCCGAAACCAATCAGACCCTTTAGAAGGGATTCCAGATGGGACCGCTCAAACTCCCAGGGCGGGTAGAGGGTTACATAGGCCGGGGTATAATGGGCGTTGAGCGAGGGTGCTACAATGTACCATGGGAACCACGACAACAATTAAAAAAGGTTCGTGAAGCATGAAGTATGGAGGCTGAATCAACATACCTACTATTCTAAGGCTTTCCACAGTGGATGGTGCCAAGTCCGAATCAAGCAATAATCCATCTATAGATGGAAAGGAGTACCGACTTCCAACCACAGACGCGAAATCTATCTACAAGCCAAAAGCCCAAGGTTTAGTTTAGTTTGATCACGACGTGAACGATCAATTCGGTGCCGCTCACATCTAGTATCTTCAGCCGCAATCGCTTGGACAGGCGTTGTTTGAGGAGGGCGAGATGTCTTCGATTTCCCGCGCTCCTAATTTCGACTTCGGTACAGGTGAGATGCTCCAAGTTTGTGAACGCCAAGAGCACTCGGGCAAGTGGTAGATACGTGTCGAAAAAAAGGTGAGAGAGGTGAAGGGTTTGGATGTGGGTTCCAACTTGTCGTTGGAAACAAGTGAGACCTGTGGACTGATGTAGCGCGCGAATGGGTCTCTGAGAGATAAACTTGATCTCAGAAAGATTCGAAAGGGTGCGAAGGAGGGGCACAGGGGCGAAGTCCATCGGGTCCACGACGATCGACCGAACGAGGGGCTGGAGATGCGTCTTGTCCTGGAGGAAGTCATAGAACTCGAAATCCCGATCCCTACCGCCTAACTGGATACCTGCCATCATGAGACAGAATGAGCGAGGGCGCAGGTCGTGACATAGGACGGATAAACTGCGAAGTGTTTTGAGATGGTCGCCAGAGTAGCCGATGACCCTCTCGATGACTTCCCAAGGTAGTCGCGGGGACGGAGTCTCCATGACGAAGGGTACAAGACGCGGAGCGAGAGAGAGCGAACGAATGAAACGTACACAGAGGAGCCTGCATCCGAGGCTATGCTTTCAAGTCCGGCCATGGCAGCGAGCGTAAGGACGTCTGGCTGTGCACTATACCCAGCAACCAAGCGGCGTTGAGAGTGCCGTTAATGACATGTGCTCAAAATAGCTCGTACGGTGGACGATCTTCAACTTTCGAATTAGCCTCAAATGTCGGACGGGATCTAACAAAGTGACAGCGTTATGGACAGCAATCGGGCGATAGAACGCATATACGCACCTCCTTGGCATTCTTCCTCAAGTCACCCGCCTGACCACATGAAGACCAATTGACAACGCCCATGAGGATTGTGATACGATACCGAAACTTGTCCAACTCGACTGGGGTGGTGGATGACAGTGGTTGTCCTAAACCAGCCTTGGAAGTCGGCTGGCCTCGGGCACGCTAACCATGATTGAGGTTTCCTGGTTAAGAGCGCAAAGCTATGCGGCCGTTCTTTATGTATCTCAGCATGGTCATGACTTCAGCCAGAAGTCGCCGGGGTATGGTATATGCGAATGAGAGAGGGAGACACACTACACACCTCGCTGGAGTTTTCAAGCTGAGCGTGGTATCCGAAGAATGTCATGGCTAGTCGCGGGTGAAGAGTTCGTGGAGCAAGGCATCATGGAGAGGAGCAAGTCTACGTGTAGGACCATAGCATTGGGGGACCATGGTACTTGGCTTGTGGTGGTGGTCGACGATGAGCTCCGAGTTCGGAGTGGCCGCGGAGGATGACTGGACGTTAGTCGGAAGTACGGCCCGATGCACCCGAACTTACTATCGAGCGCTTGCGTTCAAGTGATCTCATCCTCACCACCACGTCCCTCCGCGGGTTGGCTTCCAATTTAACCCATAACAACTCCCAATAATTGCGTGAACCATCGACGCTACAGGTATATGGTCACATTTCTTTGGCGTTGTTGTCGAGCCCTAGGGCTTCCAGACGAGGTCCTACCACCTTCAAGGGACTATCATGATATGATCGCCCTATAGGCGAGGAGATGTAGAACTAGAGCTCGGAGAAAATCCATGATACACCACCTGAGGTAGAACGTCCTAGCCCCGACACGTTCCAAAGGGAAGTTGCTGAGTCCTATGTGTCTGAGTCCTGTTCGTCCTTCGGGATGATATCACACATATGCCGGATGATGACCGTCCCGTTCCTCGCCCCAGACGCCAACGTCCTCCCATCCGGAGAGAAAGCCACATGCGTCACCAAGTGCCCGTGATCGGCGAACGTCGCCACGCACGACCCGTTGCCCGTCCTCCACACCCGCACCGTCTCGTCCCACGACGCCGACGCGACGTACTTCCCGCACGCGGAGAAACACGCGTTGGAGACAATGCTCGTGTGCCCCTTGAGCCGGCGCATCTCGACGCCCTCGCGCGCGTCCCAGAGCCTCACCGTCCTATCGCCCGACGCGACCAGCAGCATCCCCCCGTCCGGGGAGAACGCGACGTCGTTCGCCTCGCCGACGCGCCGCAGGACACGCTCTCTCCGGCCCGCCTCGACGTCCCAGATCTCGACCGTCTCGTGCCGGGAGATCGTCGCGAGCCGCGTGCTCGAGGGGTCGAACGCGGCAGCGATGTCGAGCATCCGGATCGTCCCGAACTCTGCGGGCTCGATGAGCTTGTGCAGCGCGCCCGCCGTGACGTCCCAAATGGCGTAGTGGCACGGGAACGCCCAGGAGGCGAGCCAGCGGCCGTCCGGGGAGAACGCGACGTACTGCATGCCTTTCATGGGCGGCGCCCTGAGCTCGTGGAGCTGCTCGAACGTGTGCGCGTCCCAGAGCCGCACGCTCGCGTCGAAGGACCCGGAGGCGACCGTGTCCCCGCGGGGAGACCAGGCGCAGCTCGAGACGGCAGAGGTGTGGCCCTCGAGCGTGGCCGCTTTGCTGCCACCTTGGCTGAGGTCCCGGATCTCCATCTTTCCTGCACCGTCGCCGGAGACGAGATATCGGCCATCTGGGGAGAACGCAAGCGACCAGACGGACTCGTGGGCGTCGGTGAGCCATTGTTGGGCGATGTTTCCGTCAGGATCCCAGAGGATGACGGTCGAGTCCTCGGACCCACTGGCCACCCATTTGCTGTGAGGCGACGCGACGAGGGCCTGTAATGTGGCGTCGTGGCCGACCGGTGTGACTAGGTGGATAGTAAGAGGGCTTTCAGCAGAAAAAATGCAGTATAGCTCACCTATCTCGGACTTTATTGTCATTGCGCCGCGTTTGGATAGAGAGGGAAAGTGCTTTCCGAGCTCCCCAGCCCAGAAAGTGTTTCTGTCGGCACGCAGTGGACTCACCGTGGTCCAAATGATCCCAGGTTCGGAGAATCTGAGCAGGGCACGTTCCAGTTCCGTATATATGCTTGGTTGAAATTGGCCTGTGCGCTGGAGGTCTCTAATGGTGCCCAGGACAGATGATACCGGGCCGAACTCGATGCTGACTTTTCTCAGCACGGGCCCCTGGATATTCCTCAAAAGCTTGATGGCCTTCGCGATGACCTCGGGCATGTAACTGGAAAGCTGCAGTACCAGAGATCGCAGCTGGGTCCAGTGGGAATGGTGTGCGAAGGTATCTGGCCGGTGTTCTGCAACAGGAAGGGAGAATCAACAGCACGATCACAAAACTATGCAGCAGAAATGACTGGCTAACGTACCTCTAATAATCCGGAGGCTCTCTACTGTCGATGGTGCTAAACCCGGGTCGAAAAGCAAGCCGTCCACAGACGCGTCTCGGGTATCTCTAATCAGGGACAGATGGTCGATCTGCAGGGAAGGATGACGGGTCAGGGCTCAAAATGGGGCTGACAATGACCGTCATACACTTACGCTCAGGGTCTTCAACCGCATTTTCTCGGACAAGCGTCGCCTTATGACATCCAGAGGTGCTCTATCGCCTGTCTTGTCGATGACTACATGCGTGCAAGTGAGGTGGAGGATGCTGGAAAAAGCGAGGAGCGCTCGGGCGAAGGGTAAATACGTCGCGAAGGAAAGACAAGAAAGGTGCAAGGTTCGGACGTTAGCTCCGAAGCGCTGGGAGCAGGTCAGACTAGAGTCGTGCCACATGGTGGGAAAGATATGAGCGGCCGTGATACTAAGACATTCTCGGGATGTGAATTGAATTTCAGAAAGATTTGGGAGTATATAAAGGAGGGGGAATGGCGCAAAGTCGTTCGGCCTGACCACTATCGAACGAACAACAACCTTCAGATGAGGGTAGTTCTCCAAGAAGTCGACAAACGCGAAGACTCGCTCCCTGCTCTTGAAGTCAAGACGCATAAACAGGACACAGCGGCTACGAGGGTGGAGTTGTCGACACGTGAGGGAGAAGCCGCACAGGGTCTTGGAATGGTCACCAGAAAAGTCGATGATCTTCTCGAGGACTTCACAAGGCAGCGAGGACCCCATGGCAAAGCACTCAAGAACAGGAGGTGAGAAAGCAGGGGGAGAGGCTTCGCGTACGGCAGGGAGGGCACTCGTGAAAGACCATTGAAAGTAAGCGCTATGCTCCTTGGTTTGACCGCAGCAGGAGTGAGAAGCCAAACCCGCAAAGAGTGATCATGCCTTCAGATTAGAAGACTTCTCATAGTGGGACGACCACGGATTGCCACTCACGTCCAACGTTATACCGACGGCCATGAATATCTACGTGCTGCCCGGTGGAAGGCCCTTCATAAAGATCCGCCATTCTGGTGGGCGTGTACCATCCTCCGATATCATGCCTGTGTGCGCTGAGCATAGGAAGGCTCAGGCGATTCCTTCCTGAGGCTGTCCACCCCAGAACTCTACTGGCGCACAATGTCAGCGTCGGTCTGATGGAAGAAGCTCGACCGTGACCTCACTAGGACTCATGTTGCTGAATGAGGACCGACCAAGGAGTCCGGGTCGATTTGAAGCCAGAAATTCGCAAGGTTGATCAGATGTGCGTTCTAGCATGCAATCGAGGTTAAACGATGGTTCATCCAAGTGCTGCAGCTGGTGACAACAAGGGTCAGGGTGCAAGGCGCTCAAAAAGCGCCGAGCCGCCCAGATGTTTTCGGAGACTGCCGGTCGTTACAGTCCCCCGGCCACTGCGTATGATTTCTTGGAAGTTGGAACTTCAAGTCGTTTAAATTCTTTCCTTCCGTTCTATCAAGCTCTATGCCACAGCATCAGGGTAGCTTGTACTCTACTAGTGGCTCTAGGACAAATTTTATTAGTAGGGGAGCATAGCCTCACCTTTATTAGTGTTTGTTATATTTGACTTAAAAGTGGCAAACGCGGTGCTACCGTACTACTGTACTTGTTCCAAGGTCAATTCATACTATTCCTAAAATCATAGACAAGCCCGAACATGGGTGCCAGGGTCGCAATGTCATCTCCAGTCCTTTAAGACTCCTTGTTCATGCAACAAACACTTGACGTCGCCCACCAACTGATCGACGTGAGCTACTCATGCCAGTGCATTCTAGATCTCTAGGGTATTGGTGGTCGGAACCCATTTCTATTTTTGCATCCGAGACAACATTCTCCTCCACGTATGTATGTACATCTGTTTTACAAAGAACTTGCGACACATTCCTGCTCTACCGCGCAGACGCGAACCCGCCCGTCGACACCGACTCGGGCAGGCCCTGCCCACAGCTATCCACCGAGGCCTTGTCCGCGGTGACCTCGATAACGAGGTCGCCCCCAACGCGGAAGACGTCGTAGAAGTCGAAGTGGCAGCGGTTCGGCGAGACGACGCCGTTGAAGGTCACGCTCTTGACGTACGCGCTCGCCCCCGTCGGGATCATCTTCTGCACCGAGCGCGCGTCGAAGCCGTTCACGGTCACCGTCGTGCTGACGTTGAGGTATGAGTTGTGGATCGTGTACTTGGGGATGAAGGGCGAGAGCACGAGGAACTGGGACGTTGACGGGACGGGGTAGAGGCCGAGGAGGTGGAAGGAGAGGAGCGTAGCCATCGCTGCTTGGTCGTCATTGCCGGGCAGGCCCGCGGGGGCTGATCGGGCGTGATGAGTAACAGGAAAAACAGTGGACAGGAGTGGAACGTACTGATATCGAAGTTGGTGAAAACGACCTCGCGGACGCGGTCGACAGACTTCGTGGGGTGGTTAGCGTAGTGGTACCCGATGGGGGTCTGGAACGAAGGCTCGTTTCCAGCAAGGTAGTAGCCCGCGTCGAAGAAGTGATCCAGACGAGACACGAAAGTGTCCTGTAAACACAGAGCCACACATTCAGCCACCATTAGAGCAACGATGCGTCCACAGAAGAGTAATACGTACATTTCCACCCATAATGTCGATGAGGTGGGCGGTGTCGTGCGGTGCGAACCAAGAGTACTCCCAAGAAGATGACTCGTAGAAACCGACATTGTTGTCGCCCTGGAGCGAGCACTCGCGGTTTTGGTTTGTGTCGTTGGGGGAGCAGTCGATGGGATCGGTGTACGAGAAGGTACCGTTCGAGAAGCGCTTCTGCGCGAAGCCCTTAAACCCGTCGCTTACAACGCTGGGATCCCAAACGTTACGGTAAAACTACTTGATTGTCAGCCAACGTCCTGCGGGGTCAGAACGCCAGAAACAGACGTACCAGCGAGCGGTTGGTGTACTTGGCAACGTCGTCGGTCTTGTTGAGGAGCAGTGCGACCTGACGGACGGCGAAGTCCTCGAAGGCGTACTATAGCAGACGTCAGACTCGCAATGCAGGTTTTCTTGCGGATTCCGTACCTCAAGCGTGCGACTGCCTTCGCGAGTCTGGCGTCCGACACTCTGTGTGTCCAACACGCCATAAGGAACGAAGCCGTACTGCTTGTACACATTGACCTGCCGGCCAAGCGTGTTCCACTCGGGCGGGTTCTGCTCAGCATCCGCGAGCATCGCCTCGTACAGCTCGTCCAGGTCGATCCCGAGCGCCGCCGCCTCGTTGTGATAGAGCATCGCGAACTGCCCGACGATGGGGTCCGCGCTCGAGCCGCCCTGCGTCCACCCGGGGACGTTGTTCGCGCGGCACTCGGGCATCCAGCCGAGCTTGCGCCAGCCGTCGATGTAGTTGTCGACGATCTGCGCGAACTCGGCGGGCGAGTGGAGCGACATGAGCGGGTAGAACGTGCGGAACGTGTCCCAGCTGCAGTAGAGCGAGTCGAAGTACGGGTGCGTCGTGCCCGCGAACGCGCCCTGCGTCTCGCCCGTCGCGTTGTTCGGCGTGAGCGACGCGCGGTAGAGCGACGAGTACAGCATCTCGGTCACGTTCGCGGGCGTGCCCGCGAGGTCGATCGCGATCTTGCTCAGTTTCTCGTTCCAGAGCGCCTGGGACTGGGCGACGATCGCCTCGAAGGAGGACGTGCCGACCTCGCTTTCGGCGTTCGCGCAGGCCTGATTGACGGAGACGAAGGACACGCCGACGCGAATGTTGATCTCCGTGGGTTCGTCTTCGTACGAGAAGAGCGCACCGGACTCATAGACGCCTCCGATAAGGTTGCGTGTGAGATTAAGGGAGGTCACTCCAAGGCCCTTCGCATTGAAAAGCTCGCTGAAATTGATGGATCGTTTTCCATGAATAAGTACCATCGTGACATTAAGCTCACTTACGAGGTCATACCAGTCCAGACGCCGTATTCGCTAAGCTTCTGCTTGCCGCCATCGAGGATGTCGTAGCAAGCGAACGCCTGGTAGCTGTACACACCAGGGCCAAAACTGGAACCCCAGTGTCCGCCAATAGTAATTCGACCCAGCTCTGGGTCGATGTTCAGGGCACCTCCCGTGAACGATGCCGGCAGATCGTTCGAGAGATCGAGGGAGAAGTACGGTTTGCCCGAGCCTTTGGGGAACGTGAACCGTTCAAGACCCGCGCGACGCGTAGACGTCGCCTCCATCTTGATGTCGTTGTCCAAAGTTTGGGAAAAGTACCCCGGGTAGGCGTCCTATACCACGAGGCCAAACGATGGTGAGTACAGCTGCGTCGAATGTATGTCTGTCTGGCGGAATACGCACATCTGTGTTGTTCTTCCTGAACCGTTCACGGTCGGCCAGGAGGACGTTGCAGGTATTAAACCCGCCGGGGCACAGCATGGGCATGATCTCGAAGTTACCATAAGTTCCTGTCATAAGATATGTGTAAACTAGAAACAGTTGAACGCTGTGTGCATATAGTTACCGAGCGAGGATCCAGTTCCACTGTCGTGGAGGGGGCTGAGCCCGCGGATCTTCTGAGTCGGGTCGACGACGTAACCTGCGAAGACGCACGTTTCGTCGGACTGTTCTATAGAACGAGATCGAGACAGAACACGGACCAGCAGGAGCGTAGCCCGTTAAGTCCGTAGAGAACTTGACCTAATTTGGTGCCCATTCAGACGATTGGAGATTAGACTCCTTTAGCGAAACGTCACTGTGTCCATGACGCACCATGCCAAAGGGCACAGACGCTCCGGGGCTTCACCAAGACAGAGAGAACGTTCAGCGGAGCGCACGTGTGCGAGACCTGGAAACGTGAAGCGCACCAGACATCGCCGAAGTTGTCAGTGCCGATGAAGACATTGACAAATTGGGTATAGTCGACGTTGGTGGAGTTGGACGCGCCGGCCTCCTTGATTGCAGCTGAGATACGCTTCTGCACCTCGGGCGATGGCTGAGCGTACACCCCTCCGAAGAAGGAGACGGCGGCGAGCACCCAGAGCGCCAGGGGCTTGGCGGCCATACCGATACCTAGTGGTGTGAGGACCAAGCAAGGCTGGGATACCCCGACGCTCCTCCGCACTCCTTATGTACCCTCGCGTAGACACCGAAGCTGCCCACGGCGGATAGGCGGCGTCGCGAAGACTCCATAGCATGCATGTGGCCGCGATGGCCAGAAATTCGGCTGCGTGTACCCGCCGGCACCCGTGATCATTCCTCTGGCTGTTGACGCCTTGACGAGGTTCGCTCGCGCATCCGCGCTGCCCAACAAGGATGGCCTCCCGACGGCAGGAGCGCGGCCTGAGAGCCATCGGACGAGCGTCGTGCTTCCATTCTGTCACGGGTCACGGCCCCAGCGGGCCATCAGAAGAGCCCGGTATCTAACACGAGAGACAGGCGTATCGATATCGCGCGTAATGGTTCCGATTGGAAGGTCCCATGATGCTGGGCGTAGAGCGATACCGTAACATCAACATTAGAAACAATACGATGATACGGGACGGCGGCCACTATAAAACGCGCGCACCTCGTCATGCAGCCCAGTCCGTGCCGTTATCAGGCTCAAGACCGTGCTGCCGCAGCCTTCCTCAGGATCCTTGTCAGCTCGTTCCACACGAGGTCGGACCCTGGCCCTGTCGCGCTCCAGAATTGGCGTTCTCGAGAAGAGAGCGGGCCGAGGACGAAGTCGGCGACGTCGATTCCGCCTCCACCTCCGCCTGGTCCGCCACGCCCGATGCCTAACCGAAGCCGGTGGAAGTCGCTATCGTTGCCCAACGCGGCGATAATGCTGCGTACGCCGTTGTGGCCACCGGCAGAGCCGCCGAACTTTGGAGAGAGGGCGCATGGCTTGTGATCAAGCGAATCATGGAGGACGATCATGTTGGTGGGCTTGATGGCGCTTTGTCGCAACATCTGAACAACGGGCCGGCCCGAAATGTTCATCAATGCTCCTGTGGGCGCATATGACGTCGAGGTCAATATATGCGCATAATAAGTAGAAGATCGCGGTTCGGCACAAACTTGGCTTGAAGAGCGTGAGAGAGACCACGTTTTGACCGAGATCGAAGCTGGTGTTCACGGACCAGCCAGAGCGTTCTGACGACAAGTGTGTGCCGAGTCGTTTTGCGAGCACGTCGACTGCGAGCTGGCCGAGGCTAAACAAGTCGAACATCAGTGTTAACGTCGGACGATTGTGAACGACAATCCTCACCTATGCCTTGTCCCTGGAAAGGTAGCGTTGCCTAGACCGACGATGAGAAAGTGGGGGTTGGCCATGAGTTGACTGTATGCAGGGGTGCCACAAGGTAAGTAAACCTGAGATAGATTTGATAGAGGCTTTTACCAAGAAATATGTATTAGTGGGTTTGTACAATACTTAGATGATCTGACTGTCTGTGATTTTGCACGAAGCGAGGGAAGAAAACAAGGGAACCTAGAGGAAGATTTCTTGTTAGCATATAGCATCGCTCCGTGTGATGCGACGAAGATAAGAACAGCGGCTTTTCATAAGAAAGTATTTGACATATGCATCCCGGGCCCGTGCTGTTGAGGCATGGACAGGACGGGATGATGATGGTCCAGTTCTAGGGCCTCCGTCTCGGAAGTGCCGCATATAGTCAAGAATTGTCCGAGATTAGGGCCCGGGTCCTTGGATAGATTCGTATCCAAGAGTATGTCAGGAAACCCGAGGCAATTTATAAGGCTGTTCCGGAGTGGTTTCTGCAAATGGAGGTCCAACGACAATTCATTATCTCGGGTATATTGTCGATGGAGGTACCATGACATGGCAACGGATGGGCTGTTTGAAAATGGTGGATCGAGGAGGGTGAAGCAGGGGAATACTTACTTTAGTGGTGGTGGTGGTGGTTGTGGTCTAAGTCAAGCCAGGTCAGAAAACGGATGCACGATCGAAATGTGTCCATCGTTGACGTGGTACCTGAAATAGTCTTCAGGTTCGAATCCCATCTGTCCACTTTTTTCGACAAGATGAATTGTTGAGTAATTTGTCAGAGAGACCGGATCTGGAGGATCTCCTGGCGCTGCGCTGTGCAATGTGGTGCTCCTCGCTCGCCGACGCCAAGCACCGGTGGCACCGTCTGGCACGTTTCTCGTCGTCCGGTGATATCTCCTCATGTTCTGATCTTGCCGTCTTCCACAACCCCCATCCATCCCATCGGCGGCGGCGACGATGGCAACAACAGCGGTCGAGGAACATCACTCTGACGCCCGTCTCCGCCGTCCTCCGCATCCGTCGAGGAGACGACGTTCAACCTTCCAGCTGCAGGCAGGCCGGTATGCCCTCTCCCAACCTTGTCATCATCTACCCCACTCCGTCGAGGCCCTCGACCTATCCCTCACATCCCTCCCACCGACTCTTGCTTCCCTTCGACTCCATGTTCTCTCCTATCTCGCCGATCTCGAGACCCGCCTCTCCCTCTTCGAGTCTCCCATCTCCACAGATGCGATCGTAGCCAAGGGCGAACTCACCATGGAGGAGGCCGCTGCATGGGCCCGCGACGGTCTCGAGATGCTCCGCTCGATACGCGAGGACGTCCTCTCCCACCTCCCCGACATCTTCTGTCTCGACGCCGTCCCCTCCGTCGAGGATGTCGAGGAGTTTGTCACTGCGCACATGCTGGACGTTACCACCCTCCCGGAAATGGCCTCGCACCTCCCGGACGTGTCAGACGTCGTCCGGTCCCACCTCCCCCGACTTCAACCTCTCTGATGTCCGCTCACGACTAGACGACGTCCGTTCACGCATCTCCGACCTAGACTTCAATAGACCGCTAAACTATGTTCCGACGCTGTCTAATCGCCTCCAGTCCCTGCAAGAACACCTGTCCTCCATGGAGCTTGCCTCCAGCATGTATCTGTCGTCCTTTGCCCCGAGTGCTACGCTTTCCGCCCTCCTCGATAAGGTCCTCTCCTCCCACCTGGTGGCCGACATTTCGTCCGACCTCCAGCGGGGCGAGGAGTCGCTAGAGCAAGCTGCCCTGGAGATTGCGCGAGCCATGAAACGTTCGCTCAATGGATCTCGGCTCATTCAGTACGTCGACTTGCCTGAGAAATGGCGCAACAACCCCTTTGTCGAAGGCGGCTATAGGTCAGTCGTACATCTCATCTCATTAATTGGCTTCGCTTCCCTTCGCCTGCGTTCGCCCTCTGTCAACGAACCCTTCACTCCGTCCGGATTCCACGACAGAATTAACCCCTTGGGCTCAAACTAAATACGCTCGATCCTGAGGCAATTCGTTGTTGGCGAATCCGGACGGAATCTTGTATGTGTTTTGACCGCCTCAGCTACAAAAGGCGGATTCTGGGTGGATTCTGTTGTCGATCCCCAATTGCGGCTTTGTCCCGGGTTTCGTTTCGTGCTGGTCGATGAGCATCGAACGTTGATGAGGCAGTCAGACGATTCGGGGGTCCTCTGGAGGAGATTCGAAGCCTGTGAATTCACGGATTGCCTGCCCCTAATGATATCACCATGCGAACGTGCAGCGCTAATCCCTTTTCGTTCGAACGCGCAGATTCATCCCTCTACACGATTGGCCACGACTTGTGCTCTCGCTATTCGCGTTACACAACGAGACTCGTGCGTAGGGCTACCCCCAGCCACTCCCAATAAGCTGACGGTTTTATGCAGTGAATATCCACACTCATTTGATACCCTTCTTGCTCTGGTCTTTCGCGTTCTTCCGCTTCACTCCATCTTATGACGGATCCAACATCCAAGAACCAGAACCGGTTAAAGCCACGTTCACCGCATTTGCGTTGCTCTGTCTCTTTACCAGCACGGTATGGCACACCATGTCCGGCTGTGCCCATCCCGAGGGCATGGAATTCTGTGCCCGAGTAGACTACGTCGGCATTGGCTGGTGAGTCTCGTCGACGCGTACAATGTCTATCTAAAAGACGCTGACATATTACGAACGCCTTACAGGCTCATCAGCGCAAGTGTCGGCACCGTTGTTTATTACGGCTTCCAGTGCCGCCCGGCGGAACGCGACGCCTTCCTGGTGCTCTGCTTCCTCGTCGGGCTATCCGGCAGCATCGTCCCCTTCACGAACTGGTTCAACGAGCGCAAATACAAGGCGAGTCCTCTTCCGCGAATCCCTCCCACTTGCGTCATACTAACACTGCTCCCCCGTGTGTCTTCCCTTTCGCAGAACGCGCGAATCGCGTTCTTCCTCTCACTCGCGTTCAGCAGCATCGCGCCCCTGATCCGGCTCGCACAGCTGCACTCCACGGGCGCGATGCACGAGTTCATTGCGCCGATCGTGCCCTCGCTCGCGTCGTACATCGTCGGGCTCGTGTTCTACGCGACGCACTTCCCGGAATGTGTACTCGCACCGCGCTGGCCCGGCGCGCGCTGTTGGCTCGATTGGCTTGGGGGTGGCTCGCATGCGATCTGGCACGTGTTTATTGTACTCGCGATCCGCCTGCACAGGGAGGGTATGGAGGACATGAAGGCGGGCATTGGGGAGGCGTGCGGCGTTGCGGTGGCTGCGTGAGCGGGCTGGGTGTTGTTGTTAATTTATTTTCGCTTTAAGAGTCTTGGTGGAGTTGGCTGAACGTTAGTATAGCTTACACTGTCGATACTATTTTCTGACTATTACGGGAGTACTAGTTCCGGGCACGAGCGACCTCGGGCCAAGCATCCGCCATCCCCAAACAAGAGTCTCTCTAAGCTCACTAGCCTACTCTAAGCTAATTGCTCACAATACGGGGAGCTTTGATCCGTACTGACTCGTCGACACGATTGCTGGTGAGTATGGGAATTTGAAGCACGCGCTTCTTGCCTCGTGGAGGTTTGACTGAGTCCGACAATCCGATAACCCTTGACACTCCCTGTCTAAGATCTTGCAACTAACCTAGTCAGTTGCCTTCACTCAAACTTGCACACTCGAACCATCATGGAGCCCGCACGACTACGACTACCTTTCGAAGTCATCGAGCGAGTCATCGGCCATGCTGGCGACCATCTGGAAACGCTCTGCAGCTTCTCCCTGACCTGCCACCAACTCCGCCCTCGCGCCCTCTGCCTGATGGTCGGCCGCGCTATCCTCTGCCAGGGCGGGAATCGCACGTTTGCGTTCGTCGACATGCTCGAGGCCAAGCCGCATCTCAAGCCGCTCGTCCGCTCGATCGTCGTTGATCCGACCGAGTTCGCGCCGTTCCCCCTCCTGCACAGCCGAATATTCGTGATTTCCCGGCGGCGTCTGGTAGCCTCGTGTGCGGCCGGGCCGGGGGAGTGCGCGTGCAACCAAGTGTCGCAAAGGGCCGTTGATTATGGTGGACTCAGGGTGTGTAGTGTGTAGTGTGTAGTGTGTAGTGGGTGGTATAGGGCGTGCGGTGGGTAGTGCAGACGTGTAGGGGAACGTAGAGAGAGAGAGGAGCAGCACAGGGCACGGACGAGCGGGGACAAGTCCACCAGCGCTTATAGCACACTTCCACACTCGCGTCTTGCCTCCGACACGTCTCTCTCTTCTGCACCACCTCCTCGCCCTCGCTCACACATTCGACACTCGTGCTATGCGCGCCGTCTGCCTCAAATCCCGCCTGCCCTCAGCACATCCAGCCCCATCCCGCCCTCCGGATACGCCCTCGGAGCGCGCGCGCTGGCACTGACAAAGTTCACGGAGAGGCCGCGGAGCGGAGGAGGGCAGCAGTACGTACCTGTTTTCGGCCTTCGCGAGGCTCGTGGATGCCGCCGGCGAGAACGTCCAGGTGAGTCTGTCCATGCTAGTCTGTCTGCCGTTTCCTGTCCAAGTCCCCGGCCGGCCAACTCCTCTCATTCGCTCTTTGCGCTACCTCCCCTCAACGCACTCTGCACACTGGCACGCGTGCCGGCAAGCACGCTCGCTGAGAGCTCTCGGAATGTGAGATGGCCACGGTACGTACCTGCCACCGCCGGCGAGCCATGTTCCGAGTGAGTCCCCGTCTGCAACTCCGCCATCTGCCGTGACGCGTCAAAGTACCCCGCCGGCTCGTCTGCCTCAAGCCGCAAATCCGCCGGCTGCTCCCCATACACCCTCGCCAGCCTGTCGAGACAACACGGACAGGTTGGTATCTGCTCTCCGAAGGGAGCAGGACGTCCGCGAGCTGGGTGTGTGCACACAGCAGCTCTAGAAAGTCCTCGAAGCGTGGGTTTCAAATGGTACGTACCGCGGGCGCATGCTGGCCTGTCTTACGAAGGCTGGCTCCAGAGGGATATGGTCCAGGTGCGTCCGTATATGTTCTCCGTCCTCTGCCGCCCCCTGCGAGTGCCCGAGCGCGATCCTTGTCCGCCCGGAGCCAAGTCCGCTCCCAGTAACTCGCCAGTCGTCCTCACCCCTCACCACGCACTGCACATCTCCGAGCTCAGCCTCGCTCTGAGTGCTCATCAAACAAGGTGCGTACCTAGGCGTCATTCCGCGTCTGTGCGCGATGCATGCCAGGCCCCACGAAAGAACGCTCCTGAGACTACCGCGTCCGCCTCCCGTGGTAGGTTGCAGCCAGTGCGCCCGCGCGAATCTTCAACGTCGAATCTTGGGACCACCGGCAGCATGAGCGCGATCTTCATCCGCCAGCTGTTGAGTCGTCGCCGGCGTGAGCTCAGCACTGCAAATCCCCAAGGTCAGTCTCGGTCGGAATGCTCCGAAGAGAAACATCATCTTTTCAGTGTGTATTAAGTGCCATATCCTGTTCGCGTGCCCTGCCGGACTGCCTGCGCGAGCCAGTAACCAGCGGGCATCATGAATCCAGGCCGGGCGCAGGGACCCGCCCATCTCGAGACCATCTTGATATCGCCCGCCGGTGTACCATCGACGTACTGGTGGAAGCGATGAGCTCGTCTTCCTGCATGCGCCAGGCTCTGGGTGGACCGCTGCATACTAATGTGTACTTATTAGTACTGTAACTCAGCAATAACATACATAAATGGAACACGTACCGCAGTCCGTTGTACCCACTGCCACCGTGTTCATGAACAAGTCAGACTTTGGACGATCACCGCAGAAGGAATGTCGAGCGTGGCTGGAAAAGAGCGCAGCGTGAGAAATCAATGGGAATCAATCAGCAAGCGACATTCCATGCTCACCGCGCTTTCATGCCACCCTCAACAGTGCGACTCTCGTCGCGAGGGCGTGTTGTGAGACTGGCGGCGATGTCTGGACATGCCAGCAAGGTGAGTCACAATGGATCAAGACAAGGATGAGCCATGAACTTACCAGGAATTGTAGGCAGCGAGCATGACATCGACGTAGACCGCGACGTCGAAGGGGCCGAGTTCACGATAGGGACTCGGAGGATAGGGTGACAGCTAGTGGGGGGAAAGTGGAAGCAGAGGACTGACCTTCGAGCGGGGCCTGAGCTGATAGAGCCCCGGTGCATGTCACACTAGCTACGTGAAGGGCTCCGCGACCCGGTGAGCGGTATGTAATAATGGCACTTAATCCAATCATCCATGTCGAGGCCCCCAGTTGCTGCGCCTCGACTGCTGGCTAACTTCTTCACAGCACACCTTCAAGCCCGCTGATTCAAGCCATTACTTAACCGCACTCGGGTATTTCATCTGTTTCATCTTATCTCCGAGTCGCCATGCTCATTGATGGCACTCGGTGTTGGGACATTCAACGTGAACACACCGTAAGCACCATTTAATATTTACTTACTGTCTGAGAAGTGAATGCAGGAGGAAACCAAGGGCATGCAGTGGTTCACTGCTTGCACACGGATTCCCCTCACATTCACTTCTCGCCAGTCTGAGCTCTGAGCCTCTGAAACATGCAGGATAAATTTTTGAGGGCTTAATCAGTGCCAAGAGCTGGCATAGATGCAGCTCAGAATGTGGGTTCGAAGTATCACCGCTCCCCGAAAGTACTTACGCAATGACGGATCACGGCATGTGCACTATGTGGGATATGGCTCAAGTGCAAGATTACCCAAGCTGCGGCCAAGTCCCAAGGGCTGATAGACTCGCCGCCAGTCAGGAATTCTGGAAAACCGCACATTCAGTCACAGGGAGTGCGTGAAGAGAGCCGGCACGGACCTACCGAAAATGCAACCCGCCCGCCGGCACCGCAATCCACAAAGGATTGCATGTACTTGCAGCCATCTGTCCGTGCTGGCTCACGCTGACTGAGCGACCATGGTAGTGAACGAGGCCGTCCTATTTAGAAACATCCCTTGTGTTCAGGAGAGGAGGGAATATTCGCACAATTGGCCATGTTCGTGTACCACCCTGGCTTGTAAGCGTCAGATGACTGCAGAAATTGGCCAGTGAGGATCATTTCGGGACCATCAGAGAAATGATAGGCTTATCCGGGATAAAAATCTGTCCCCGCCGCGTTTGCGAGCAGCGTCGGAGTCCGATCAAATCCCCCGCCTTCGGCTGACAACAGTTCCCGTCTGCTAAACCACTTCCGACCCCAGGCGTGCCCAGAATTACACGCCCAACCCCACATCACCGTGCCCGTGTTCCGTTTGTGGCTCGCTGGGGAAGGTCTGTGCGTGTGCAAAGTGCACAGGCGACCACAGTAAAGCATATGTAAGTGCAGGACATGGCTGTTCTAATCACTTACCGCCGCCTTCTCGAGTCTTCAAGTTCGTCTTCGCCATCCAGCGACTGTCCTCGCATAATCGACAGCCCGCGGTTCGCACCCCTAATCGGTATGCTTTGCGGGAGCTGCCCGAGCAACTGGTTTAATCCCCGGTGAGCTCGTTCTCCTTTTGTGGTGGCCCTAAACTGGCAACGTCGAGCCCATGCCTCGTCGCACAGCCTGCGGCTCCGAGGCTCGTTGCCCATCTTATCATGTTCTAGTCCGAGTCGCTGAACGGCGCTGACCACAAACATTATTTGCAGCATATCGAATAGGGCTGGTGGTGCTGTCGTTGAAAGGTAAGTTAACTATCGTGATCGTGCTGACAAGAACACCGCTAACTCACGGTTTTTGTCCCTGAGCACCTAGGCGGCAACACTCGTTTGGACCGCCGAGCGTATGTGATTCCCTCGTGAGCACGGGACGAGGCCTAATTTTGTTTTTAGCACAGTGTTCTCGGCTACGTTGGGGGTGCCTAACTGCGCCAAGCACGCGTAAGTACGTCTATAAGCTTCAAGTACTTATAAAGTTACATACTCACCGCCACTCTTGGCTGCTTCCTTCCAGCCCCACTGGCATGGTTCTCCGTGTCCGGTAAGTCACGCAGTGCGCTTGTTGCCGGCAAGAAATATATTGACGTCCCCGTTCCGGGGACGGTTGAACGGACAGTCTACATACAATATTGCCGCGCATTCGGGCAGCACTCGGCAGGCGAGTCTGTCCCCATCATCCGGTCCTCGCAAAGCCGGTCCCCATTGTCCAGTCTTCGCGATCCAGGCCCGTGCACTCGTACGGCCGTCGCGGCTCACTTGATACCATCCCCGCCGCGTCCGATGACGTCCTCGACTCGGAGTCGGGCGGACGCATATGCTCGTCCCTCTCCTGGGCCGGCCGCTCAACGAAGAGCGCACGCCGGCTGTTGAGTTAGCGAGAGACACACGTTTACACGTTTACATTATGCTCCGTGCGGTGGAGGACCGCTTTACGGTGCTCGCACCTCGCGTTTGATCCCGGCTGCCTATGTGAGAACGGCGCAGAGGCCGGCCTCCAGGTAGACGTTGAGTGACGGCGTCTTGATGTCTGCCGCCAGATATATGTGTCGCGTCGACTTGGTCGTGGCCGGATGTAGTGGCTGGCGTTCGCCTCTCTGCCTCGGATATCCTGTCCATTTGATGGGTTGCGGTCCGCACGATCCGTTGGAGGTTGACGGGGAGGTAACGAGGAGCGTCGGGGAAGGTGTAGGCCGCCGCTCGGATGTACGCTGACGCCTTGCGAGCATGACAACGCAAGGTGTTCAACATCATCTTGGTAGCTGGTTCGCCGTCGGGCATGCAGCCGGCGATCCGCAGAGCTGTGCCATCGAGTGTCGCTCGTCGTGTTTGGCGTTGACCGCTTGTTTGCGGAGCCTAGGTTTGAGGAGTCTCGTCTGCTGGTCGCAGCGCCGTGACGTCGTGGCCTGCAGGATCTTCGGGATCTCTGCAAGCTTGACAAAGCTGGCGGCGCGTAAGCGTAGACTCACGTTGCTTCGCACCCGTTCTTTACCCCGGTCCCCGGGTAATAAGAGCCCCGGGATTCGCTCACCTGGCAAGTCCATTACCGCGGACGGCTTGTCACCGCTCGTTCGGCTCGTGGCAACAGCAGCCTTTTGTCTTGAGCCTTGCGGCGTGTTGATGGCCGTCGCATCGCGTCCAGGGGGTCCATCGTCGTCGACGTTGAATGAGTTCGGGCCTCCCGCCTCCCGCCTCCGTGCATCCACCGCTCGTTCTTGACAGCAGCACGGCAGAGCATCGTGAACCGCACTCCCAGACGCTGGAATGGCGTCAGAAAGGCCATCGCGAGCGACACTGCGGGCTGCCGCGTCACCCTCGCTGGGATACGCACCTTAGCGTCTTGATTCCCCCTGCCGCTCTCCGACGCACATCAAGCCGGCCGTTGTCCATGCTCGCCGCTACTGTCACCGCCTCCCGACGTCCCAGCCATCCTGGCTGATGGCGGGTGCGGTAGCCGTGGCGGCC